>CM077158.1:166548905-167092425 GCA_039583875.1 Platanthera guangdongensis | reverse complement strand
GGGCAGGGGTCACGGGCGTGACACTAGTGCCACGGGCGTGACAGGCTTGCACTTCAAATTTTGCTGATTTCTCGGGAATTTGACGCATCACGCCCTGGTCAACGGCGTGACAACATGTCACGGGCGTGACATGTCAATTTTGTGCAGATTTTTGATTTTTTCTGAAAATAAAATAAAGAGTCAGCAAAATTATTACAAAAAAGAGCAATTTATTAAGCAAACTAATATAAAAAAAGACGAAAACAAATGAAAATGACTAAATTAATGTACAGAAAAATAGGTATATTTACAATTCATCACTGATTGAAGATCATCTTCAAGAAATTCAACCTTATTGTGTTAAAATTCAAGAAGCTTTGAAGAAGCCAAAGATAGGTTGATTTTCTGGGTAATCAGATTCTTTAAGAACTGATCAAGAAAATTTTCTATCCATTCGCTCTCAACTTGGGTGGAAGATAAAACATATTTTATATTTTTGTACTGTAAGATCATTATTGATCTGAGTTGTAAGCCTAGTTTATAAAGGCTGAGGTAGGATGAGTGCCTGAGGTAGGAGATTTTCATCTCTGAGTTGTAGGCCTTGGAAGGTTGAGTTAAGGCTGTGTGCCTGAGTAGGAGATCTGATTCTCTGAGTTGTAGGACCTAGGTGAAGGCTGAGGTAGGGCTTATTGCCTGAGTTATAGGAGTGTGGACTCACTCTGAGTTGTAGGAACCTTAACTGGGTTCTGAGCTGTAAGATCTGTTGATCTGAGAAGGAAGGAAGAAGTTAGGCCGAATCAAGCACACTGCTAGATAAGCGAAGGGGGAAAGTGGATGTATCCATCATTGGGAAACCACTATAAAACTTTGTGTCATCTGTGATTGTGGTGATTCTGTGAATTTTGTGATGTGGTAGCTGTAGAACTAATGATTCTTTTTAATTATCTGAATTTATATTCTACCTTAGTGTAAAAAGGATTTACCTATTCACCCATAGGTGTTTAGGTTATCTTGAAACCAATTCTTTCACTACATCAACCTTATTTCTAAGGCCTACAACTCAGGCTCTTCAGCCGTGCAGCTTCAGGCACATAGCCCTACTCTCAGAGTGTTGGCAGCACTCCTACAACTCAGTACCCTTCCAGGTACCTACATCTCAGCCTCCTCCAAGTCCTACAACTCAGTGACACAGTTGTCCACCTACAGCTCAGTGACTCTCCAGTCACTTACCTCAGGCACAAGGCCCTACACTCATGCTGGGAGGACATCCCTACCTCAGATCCACACATGGATCCTACCTCAGAGAGCAGCACTCTCCTACCTCAGTCAATTAAGCCCTATAGCTCAGATCCACACATGGATCCTACCTCAGTACCCCAATAGGGCACCTATCTCAGTGACTAATTAGTCACCTACCTCAAGCACAAAGTGCCCTACACTCAGATTCAGATAAACTGAATCCTAAAAGAAGAGAATACAAAATGTTTAAGAAAAATAAAATAATGACTCAGAGATAATTCTCTGAGTCTACCTTGCTGCTGGACTGAGCAGATATCAGTCCAACACTCTTATTATTGAAGGAATTAGTCCCTCTACAGCTAACTCTTTTTTGCTGCACAGATGAGCAGCTACCAGCTTGCTGAATGGATGAATCAAACTTCTCTATTCTGGAAAGAACTCTCTTGCTGAGTTTGAAGAGCTTTAGCTAACTTCCTTTGCCTTTTGGGCTATCTCTGCTAAACTTGAGCTTTCAAGCTTGATGGAGACAAGATGTCCAGCCGCCTCTTATTTCTTTCTGTATTTCTACATTTCTCCTTTTTCGTTCAATCTTTTTCGTTTGTTGCCCTAATCCCTTTTCTTTTTACGTTTTATATGCGTTCATTTGAATCAACGACACAATTGTATGTGGGCCCAGCCAAGGATTTTGGAGCCCCACATTCTTTAGAAAAGGACAAAGTAGCTTTCGGCGCCACAACACCTTTCCAACAACGCTACATGTAAATTGACTTTGATGACGTCAGCAATGGTCATCACCATCTGGACTTAGAAAATATTCCAGAAATCCATAAAACGTTGAGTGATGTTAAGTCACTCAACAACATCTGTCTTGGCTCTCATCGCTTCTGAACTTGTGAATTTTCTCTAGATTTGTCCTCGGCGGTTTTGTCTCAGCGGTCTCAGCGGTTTATTCTTAACAGCTGTGACAGGCCTTTATCTCACGCTTTCTCCCTATCAGCTGAGATAAGTTTTTGTCTCAGTGGTATCTTCACAACGGTCTCAGTGGTTTTTGCTTCACAGCTGAGACTATCTTTTATCTTAGCAGTTTTCCTCTTACTGTGTCAGCGGTTCTTCTTCATTAGAAGTGTTGAGTGAACCTGCTTCACTCAATGCTTCTGGACTTAGAGAAATCTAGCTAGTTTTGTCTCAGCGGTTAAGATGACACAATCTTCTTAGTTGCCTCAGCTGTCTCAGCGGTCTCAACGCCTTCTTCTCAGCTATCCCAGCTGTCTTAGCACTTTTTACCTTAGTCAATTTTTCTAGCTTTAGCTGCGTTCGATGATCTGTGGCTGATCTCGACGAACTTTGTCTTCTCAGCTGTCTCAGTGCTTTTTGCCTTACTCAATTTTTTCTGGCTTTGGCGTGATAATGTTGAGCTGAGCTTGACAACCAGCGTGCTGACTCGCGAACTGCGAGCTGAGCTCGACGAATTTTGAGTTTACTACCAACTCATTTTCTTTACCTGTCCAATCATGGACTACCTACATGCAAGAACTAGGCATACATCAAATACATTATGCATGTATATCATTGACCCGTTTGACTTCTTAGAAATCTGGGCTATTGTTATCAATAGACCCAACAATCTCCCCTATTTGAAGAAGTCAAAACAATACAGGTCATTGACAACACAGCATATTCATCATAAACAAAATTTTACATTAGTAGAGTGTGGAAATGTTACCATATTTCTCTAGCCTGTGGAGAATTACTTACTCCCCCCGGCATGCTGCTATCCTTACTATTCCACTTGTCTATTCTTCTCAACCCTTGACTTCTATCCTCCCCCTTTTTGACTTCCGCAATAGAGAGCATTCTGAGGGGTTTTTCTCCCCCTAGCTGTCTGGAGTAGACTTTCCCACTGTGACTGAATCCAGTTCAGGTGTTGGGCTAGCTCCCCCTTAATAGTTGCACACCATCTTCATTATTTGGAGGAAGAAATTGTACTACTTGCATAATGGACAGTGTAGCATATAGTAGAGGCTTGAAGCTACATAAGATTCAACATTGCCCATTCAAATTTGAAGGTGTTGAACTTGGCTTCATCTAGTGGCTTAGTGAAGATATCAGCCACTTGCTTGTCTGTGGAGACAAACTCAAGGGATGTTTTTCCTTCCCAACATGTTCTCTAACGAAATGATACCTAATTTCTACATTGTGAAACCAAAAATCGGTCTCGGTGGAGTTCGCCCTCGGGGAAGGGGTGATCGCGCGCCTACTTCACTCCTGCAAACAAAACAACAAAAGAGATAAGGGAAGAACTGCCCAAGGGATCGGCGGGGAGGACCACCAACACACTCGGAATATCTGAGAGTGCTTCCCCTCCTTAGCCAAAGGCCGAGCTAAGGTACCCTCAGAAAGTACTCGAAACTGGAGCAAAGAGCACAGGAAGCCTGCCTTCTGGGATACCCCTTGGGTCATATTTATAGTTTTCAGAATCTGAACTGCCAATAACCAAGATGAACTGACCTGAAGTTACCAAAAAGCCCTTGGTTCGGTCTCCAACAGCCAAACTCCGCTGTTCTGAAGGCTATGAGCATACCAATGGGGCAAAACAGTAAAAAGTACCTCATGGATCCAGGAGAGCTGGGGAGCCTGGCCACCTCGGCAGATCAGGCTCGCCACTATTGCCGAGCTCCGTTGTGAAAGTGCGAGCTGGGACGAGAGCAGGCCCATCAGTCGGCTTCCATTAGTCGATCTCAGCCCGACGAATCTGCCTTAGCTTGCGAGTGTCAAGATCATGGCCGACGAATGCTGGGCTCGGGATCGGTTTTCTCTCTGCCGAGCTCGCCTGGGACCTGGATGATCTGAGCCACCCGTCTTGTTCTCGGCTCTCTCCACTTGCCGGATACGGGGTTGTACACAATCCCCGCACCTTTTCAGCTTGGCAAAGCTTGGAAAGAAACATCCAACCCCAAGTGTTCGGCGAATGCGGGGTGGACTGTGTTAGAAAGTAGCAAAAGGAAGCAAAAAGTAGAAAACAAGCGAATAAACTTTTGAATAATGAATTTTATTATCCAAAAAAAGATATCATTTACAAAGGTATGACCTCCCTTATATAGAATGGAGGAGATAAGAAGAGAGTATACAAACAATGTGGGACTAAACATTTACGTATTGAGCGGCTAGAAAAATGGAGACCGCACAGGCCGCGCGGTTAGACAGATGGGTTAACCGCTCGGCAACTCCAGCAGGATAGAACAGGCAGCAGAGGTAGACCGATAAACCGCCCGGTTTACAAACGCTGGATCAGACCGCTAAGCCGCTCGGTAACAAACAGCTAGATCAGACCGCTAAGCCGCCCAGTCTAATACTTCAACACTCCCTCAAGCTGGAGCATAGATATCAACATGCCCAGCTTGTCACAAATGCGGAAGAAGGAAGTAGAAACCGGCTTTGTGAAGATATCTGCCAACTCTTTGTCAGAGGTGACAAAGGAGTACAAATCTGTTTCTTCAAATCTCTTCCCGAATGAAGTGACAGTCAACCTCTATATGCTTTGTTCTCTCATGGAAGACCGGATTTCTGGATATGTGTATAGCGGCCTTGTTGTCACAGAACATAGGGAAGGACAGTCATATACCTCGCCCAGGTCAAGCATGAGAGCCCGCAACCACTTTAACTCACACGTGGTTGATGCCATACTCCGGTATTCTGCTTCGGCACTGGATCTAGAAACAACGGACTGTTTCTTGCTCTTCCAACTCACGAGATTACCTCCACAAAGGTACAAAAACCTGATGTGGACTTACGATCGCCTTTGTCATCCGCATAACTTGAATCTGAGTAGGCCTCAACCCTCAGATGACCATTCCTCTGAAAGAGTAACCCTCTGCCCGGTGCTGCTTTGATATACTCTAAAATCTTCAGGGCGGACTGAAGATGGCACTCCCTGGGAGCTTGCATAAACTGACTGACCTTGCCTACAGCGTAGTCGATGTCGGGTCTAGTCACCGTGAGATAGATGAGTTTGCCTACCAAACGTCTGTACCGTGTGACATCAGATAGAAGAGGAGAATCATCTGTCCACGTTTTGTCTTCTCCAACAGCCATGGGAAAACGAGCTGGTTTGGCACCTGTCAATCATGCTTCTCGTAGAAGATCAAGAGCATATTTCCGTTGAGAGAGAACCAAGGAGGCAAGTTTCCGAGAGATTTCTATCCCCAAAAAGTATTTTGGGGAGCCCATATCCTTCGTGACCAAGTGCTGACGGAGGTGCTTCTTCGTCAAGTCCACCCAATCTCGGTCATCGCCAGTAAGGAGAATATCATCCACATATACGGCCAAAACCACCAGTCCCGAGGCCGTTTTGCGAATGAATAAGGAGTGATCGACTCGCCGAACTCCTTTGAAAGCCGATGGTAGCCACAATACCACTGAATTTGTCGAACCATGCCCGAGGGCTCTGCTTTAGGCCATAAATGGCCTTCTTCAAATGACAGACACGTGTCTCCCCCTGAGCAACATACCCAGGAGGTTGCTCCATGTAGACGTCCTCCTGAAGATCGCCATAGAGAAAGGCATTCTTCACATCAAGCTGGGAAATAGCCCAAGCCCGGTTAACAGCCACAGAAAAGAGAACCCGGATGGTGTTGAGGCGAGCAACCGGAGAGAAGGTATCAAAATAATCAACGCCATAAGTCTGAGTAAAGCCCTTGGCCACCAGCCGGGCTTTGTAGCGATCCACAGTGCCATCGGGGTGAAACTTCACAACGAAGACCCAGCGACAGCCAACCACATCAGTGCCCACGGGAGGAGGAACCAGGGTCCAGGTACCCCGTTCAGTAAGAGTAGCCATCTTCTCATCCATGGCAGACTTCCAATGAGGGAGAGCGAGAGCCTCCTGGTAGGTACGGGGAGTAGAAGTAGCAGAGATAGCCAAGGCAAAACACCTGCGAGAAGGAGAAAGCTGATCATAGGAAACAACAGCCGTGAGCGGGTGTTGAGTACACGCCCGCACCCCTTTGCGAAGGGCAATGGGAACATCCAGGTCAACGGGAGCGTCGGCGACGGAGCGTCAGCGACCGGAGCGTCCGTGGCGGAGAAGGCTGCCCGGGACTAGAGAGAGACGGCAGCGGAGAGGAGGTGGAGGGGTGGGTGGAGAGACGGACTGGGAAGGAGTGGGTGGAGGAGGAGGCGAAGGTGGGAAAACGTGGAGAGGTGTGGAAGGAACGGAGATATCAGAAGGAAGAGAAGGAAGAGAAGAGGGAGGAGAGAAATAGGAAGCATTTTCGAAAAAAGTCACATCGGCGGAGACAAACTGCTTGCGGAGAAGGGGGTCAAAGCAGCAATAGCCTTTTTGAGTGTTAGAGTACCCAAAAAGACACACTTGGTGGAACGGGGGAAAGCTTGTCGCGGGTAGCGGAGGGAGCGTGAACAAAGGCCGTACAGCCAAAGACACGGAGAGGAAGAGGAAAAGGTTCCTGGTGGGGGTAGAGAAGGGAGAAGGGAGTCTGGTCGTGGAGAACCGTGGAGGGAAGGCGATTGATGAGATAGCAGGAGAGGAGCACAGCGTAGCCACAGTAGGAGCGAGGGACGTGCATCTGCGTCATGAGAGTACGCGCAACATCAAGCAGGTGACGGTTTTTACGCTCCGCCACCCCATTCTGCTGGGAGGTGTAAACACAAGTCGTTTGATGAAGGAGGCCATGTTTGTGAAAGAACACGGAGAACTCATGAGTGAGATACTCTTTGGCATTATCAGAACGTAAGACTTTAATAGAAATATCAAATTGAGTCTTAATCATAAAGTAAAATGATTGCCAAACAGAAAATAGTTCAGAGCGATCTTTTAATAGATACACCCAGGTACATCTAGTAAAATCATCGATAAAAGTGACAAAATAGGAACTACCCCGACCAACTGTGAGGGTTGGAGCAGGACCCCATACATCAGAATGAATAAGATCAAAAATGCGAGAGGAGCCACGGCCTTGCTTCGGTGGGAAGGAGGAGCGATGATGTTTGCCAAGCTGACACGCATCATAGTTGAGCGGAGAACTGGTAGGAGGTAAGTGGGGCAGAAGCTGATGAATAAGCCGAGGAGGAGGATGTCCAAGACGAAGATACCACTGAAGGAGATCGGTGGAGGAGGAGTAGGCAGAGAGAGCGGAAACGTCGTCGAGGAAGTAGAGGCCGCCACTCTCAGTCCCAGTAGCAATCGTCCGCTGGGTCCTCGGGTCCTGAAAAGAAAAAGTAGTGGGAGTGAATAAGACGGAGCACTGAAGTTGCCGGCATAAAGTAGTAACGGATAACAAATTGCACGGGAACTTCGGGACATAGAGGGTATCCTCCAAGCAAAGCGATGGAGTGAGTTGAACCATGCCCGTCCCATGAACCGGGGACGGGAAACCATCCGCCACATGAACTGGGGGTAAGCGGTCATGGGTCTCAAGACGGGAGAAGCAATGAGGGTTGCCCGTCATATGATTGGTGGCACCGGAGTCAATCAGCCATTTACCTTGGGTAACGACATGGGCACTACCTGACGTCGTGGCCACAGAGGCAGACGGCCTAGAATAGGCGGAGGCCGAAGAAGGAGCATCACCGGAAGGGCGAAGACGAGGATGTTTCTGCCAGCAGCGGTCAACAGTATGGCCAGTACGACCACAGTGAGAGCAGAGGAACCGGGAGGAACCCCGTCCGCCAGAGGAGCCATGGCCACTAGGGCCCCCCCTCTGAGCTTGGTGAGCAAAGGAGTCCGGGGAAGGGGGGGAGGCCAACAGAGGCCGCTGGAGGAGCGAAGTAACAGCGGCAATGCGAGCCGCAGTGGCATCCAAAGTAGGAGATTCCGCCTCACCCAAGATCTGCTGGCGGATCATATCATAAGAGTCAGGAAGACGAAGAAGATAACAAACAACCAGGAGTTCCTGGAAGTGTTTGTGCTGGTCGGCCAAGTCCGCGGAGAAGGGGCGATTCTGGAGGATTTCAGCACCAAGAGCCTGAACCTGCTGATAAGCCGCAGCTGGTGACATGGAAGGGCGGGCGAAGAGGTCCGTATAGTGAGTATAAATGCGGGACGTCTGGCCCCCCTTAGAATAGAGAGCAGCGAGGTGAAGCCAGGCGGCCTTGACCGTCTCATCATGGCGAATGACGGGAAGGCACTCATCAGAAAGGCTGTTGGCCAGCCAGGTGCGAACAAGAGCATCATTCGTATCCCAGTCATCAAACTCAGGAGAGGTGCGAGGAGGAGGGTCATCGGTGAGGTGATGACGCTTGCGTTGAGAACGAAGGAGAAAGGTGAAAGAAACGCTCCAATCGGGATAGTTGGAGCCAACAAGCTTGGAAAGGGTGCCAAGGTTGCCCGAAGGAGGAGGAGGAGAAGGAGTTGTAGGAGTAGTGGTGAGACCGGAGGTAGTCATGGAACCTGGCAAGCAGGAGAAGCCGCGCGAACAGGAGCGGTTAGGAAACAGAAGAAGCCGCGCGAACAGTAGCGGCTAGAAAGAGGTCAAAGGCACAGCGGGGAAGAGGTCGCGCGGACTGAAAAGGCCGAGCGAACAGAAGAGAGGAGAAGAGCAGGTGACCGCGACCAAGATGCGGGTGAGAAAGGAACAACCCGCACGGTCAGGCAGATCACAGCAGCAAACCGCGAGTAAAGAGTCAACACACGCGGACAGACCGCAACGACTAGGAAGTCGGAGCGGCAGGAAAGAACAAGGAGTGCGGCGACAAGAAACAGGTCGCTGCGACAAAGAGCAGTAGGAGAAGAGAACCAAGAAGAAGCAAGCCATGCGAACAAGGCAGCGAACAGAAACAAGCCGCGCGGATAGAAACAAGCCGTGCGGACAGAAGAGAAGGCAAGCCGCGAACCAAGTCGCAGAACGCGGAAAACAAGCCGCGAACAACAAAGAGCACACAGAATCAGGAGGAAATGACCGTGCCCTCTGATACCATGTTAGAAAGTAGCAAAAGGAAGCAAAAAGTAGAAAACAAGCGAATAAACTTTTGAATAATTGAATTTTATTATCCAAAAAAGATATCATTTACAAAGGTATGACCTCCCTTATATAGAATGGAGGAGATAAGAAGAGAGTATACAAACAATGTGGGACTAAACATTTACAGTACTGAGCGGCTAGAATAATGGAGACCGCACAGGCCGCGCGGTTAGACAGATGGGTTAACCGCTCGGCAACTCCAGCAGGATAGAACAGGCCGCAGAGGTAGACCGATAAACCGCCCGGTTTACAAACCGCTGGATCAGACCGCTAAGCCGCTCGGTTAACAAACCGCTAGATCAGACCGCTAAGCCGCCCGGTCTAATACTTCAACAGACTGGAGGGAATCTTCGGGTGGGGTCCACCTATGGCTATATATATGCACCTGCATACCTGTCTGACTCATGCCATTCCCTTTGCTCTAATCCTGCCAAGATGCCGATCCACAAGGAGATTCAAGAGCGGCTTATGCGTGCCCACCAGGCCTCAGCTGCTCGCGTAGCCTCCTTAACAGCGGTCCCAACCACTGTGTCGTAGTTAGGCCTTGCTGAGCCTAACTCCAAAAAGATGAAAACATTCCCTCAGGCGGCCGAGCCCATCTATGACAACCTGAGGACCACCTTGGAGCACGGGACTAGCTCCTCCACTCTGCCTGCCCCTGAAAAGGGGAGGAATATTGTCGAGATCCGCGATGGCCCAGATAGCCACCCTGATGGCGCGGAGGACATCGTGTCGCGAGACACCACCCCGTGGGCCAAGACCACTCTTGGGTCTTGCGGTTCATGACTCCGGAGAACCATCCCCGGGAGCTGTCCCCTCCTTTTGGGACCTTGGGGGTGAGCTCGCAGAGGTCGAGCTCGCCTGTGTGCGCCAGCTCTCCTCAGTAAGTTGTCGTGACCTCGGGGAGGGTCTGGAAACCATCCCCATCCCGAGATTCGAGCTCCTCTCACCGGGAATGCACGGCCCAGGTCGCGGGAAGGATCTGAGGTTTATCCCTCCCCGCATTTCCTTTGAGTTGCCGAGCCCGTCAGGTAAACTTTGCCTGGATTCCTGCCTCATGTAATTTTCCAGTACCTCCTTTTGCTGATGTTTGCCTCCACAGTTCCCCCCAGTCAATCTGCTACTGAGGAATCTTTGCGGGCTGCCCATTACTCTCCCCTCCCCTACCCCAGCTCGCTGGACTCTTACCTGGGCTCTGAAGTGGATCAAAGCGAGCTGGCGAGGAGGGAGGTTAAGCTTTTAAAGAAACTGGTGTGCGGGGTCCGCGAGGTGCAGGAGGTCAACGAGGCGCTGTAACGCGACTACACGCGTCTTGCTGACGAGGTGCAGAGTGGCCAGGCTGGCGAGTTGACGTACCCTTCCCAGCTTCTGGATGAGATAGACGATGGCCTCTCGGTGGCGTAGAGAAATTCGGGGAGGATCCGCGAGCTGCTCCGCGCGCGGCAGTCTGGGGGGCGGGAGCTGCGAGAGCGGGGTAGATAAGAGGCGGCTCCTTTGCCCAGCCGACCGGTGCTTGCCTCCTGGTCTTCCCCCTGCTCGCACGCCCCACTTTCATATTCCTGCACTTGGTCTTTGTAATAAGTAACCTTAAAATATTCTTAGTCATGCGGCATCTAAATAATATATTGCTTTTCATTGACTTAGCCTTTGTTGGAACGCGCCGGAAGTCGGCGAGCTGAGGGTTGGCGAGCTGGGCCGATTGGACAGCTTTGGTTGTTCGAACGCGCTGGAAGTCGGCGAGCTGGTGGTTGGCGAGCTAGGTCGATTGGACAGCTCGACAACCAAATTACTTTTTCTATAAATATCCCCCTCCCCCACCAACCCCCATACTACCACCTTAACTGCTTGCTTCTCTCTCTCTTCCTCTGCTTTCACTTTTTTTGTTCATGCTACATCCCTTTCTCTGCGAGTATGGGCAAGGCCAACCCTGATGCTGACGGCCGCACCAAGTGTGCCCTGCACTTCACCGATTACTGCTTCTTCGAGGGGAACACCACCGAGGAAGAGCTCGCGCAATTTTTTGGCGACCACGTTCCGCCGGGCTTCGAGGCGCGCCGACTGAGGCAAGGGGAGGCCATCAATACCTTCTATGACGACGAGCTCGCCTTCCCCATCACTCATTTTGAGGTGTGGTTGTGCCTCCCACTCTGGCCGGAGATCCGGCAGATTCTGACGTACTGTGGCACGGTGCCCGCGCAGCTGAACTCCAACGCCATCTCCATGATGGTGGCGTTCGCGAGCTACCTCCGGTGAGAGAGGATAGAGTTCAACCTGACTATTTTCAGGAAGCTTTTTTCCTCTAAGGCGATGCCGGACGGGGTCGCCTACTTCGGAGGCTCGCTGATCAAAGTTCGCCAGATCGCAAACAAACGTCATAACTGGATGACCAAGTTCTCCTTTATCAAGGGCGAGCTCGACAACATCCCATACTCGCCACAGCAGAAAGGCGAGGAGGTATACCTCCCGCTGGCCGTGTCCGGCAACGATGCCGACCTCCACAAGTTTTTCCTCCACAAGGTCTTCGAGGTAGACTTCCTGCGAAGGGGCCTCGACGTGCTCTTCCCCGTCCTACCCGGCGAAGGTATTGTTCCCTCCTCATTAGCTGAGCTCGCCCGGTCGCCGAGCTCGCCGCATTGCTATTGAAGATCTAACTTTTTCCAAGTTTTTCCTTGCAGGGGAGCGGCTAATTCCTTTGAACCCGCCGTACACGGACTAGGGGTTGTACCCGGACCCCCTTGCTCGCGAGAAGGCGGCGGCGGCCTGCCGAGATGAGTCTGCCTTCTCCCAACCCTCTTCCGGCAAGAGGCGGTCTGAGGATGCGGGATCGAACCCGCCACACCGCCAGCCATTAATAAAAAAGATGAAGAAGGTCGTGCTCGCCCTGCGGGGGAAACAACATCAACAACATCAATCCAGCCCCAAGTACATAAGCTCGCCCGAGACCATCCCCGACGCGTCGCCGGAGAGCTCGCTGGAGGAGATCACCAGCAAGGGGAGGAAGGGCGGCGAGGCTCCTGCTCCCTCTATGGCCTTCTCTCCACCTACATTGGCGAAGAGGACTGCTCGCGAGTGCGGGGCGCCGAAACTGCACCCACTCTACAACTTTGGGGGGCGGTGGAAAGACTCGGCGGGCGAGCCCATGGTGTAGTGGGATGAGCTGGCCCATTGGGTTTCCATCTCCACCCTTCACCCTTCCGGGCATGACCGCGAGCCCTCCACTGGTGACGCTTATGCCCTCGGCTTCGGACTTTATGTCCGGGAGGATGCCAAGTCCTACAAGAATATGACCCTGCGGCATCTTGGCCATGAGATCCTGCAGGCCCATCTGCGGGCTATGGATTTCTCCACATGTTGACCCGCCGCAGCTTCGCCCTCAGCAACCAACTCCAAAAAGCCGAGCAAGCCCGTGACATCACCAAAGACAAGGTCGCTGATCAGGCGAGGCATCTCGGCATCGCTGAGGGTCTTCTCGCCTAGGCCGCCGACGGGTTGGTGAGTATCGGGCTCCCTCTTTCCTCTTTTACTTGAAATATTCTGCACTGACATTAATGAACTCTTCTTCTGTCAGGATGCCAAGGCCGCCGGGGAGCTGCGGGCTCGCAATGCCGACTAGGAGGAGATCGGCCAGCTTCGCGTCTGGCTTGCCGAGCTGGAGGGGGCGAATGCAAAGATGAAAGAGGAGAATCGGCACCTTAACCGCGAGGTCCGCCGCAAGGAGGAGATCTTCTTCCCGCCCAGCGGCGCCGATCCTACCCTCCCGTACAAGAGGCCAAGGATTTTTGGCAAGGCCGACCTCGTCGAGAGGCTGCGGATCAACTCCATCCAGGCCGCTGAATGTACCCTTCAGATGATGAAGGACACTGGAGTGCTGGCGGAGGGATGCAACGAGATCTCGGCCCGTGACCTGATGTCGAGCCTGTTCCCAGCGATGCTTCCCACCGAAAAGGAAGACAGTTTGGACGCGCTATTTGGGAAGGGCTTCCCGGACCAGTCAGGCAAAGGGGAGGACCACCAATCTGGCAGGGGGGCGAGGTCTAAGCACATATATTTTCTTATGTTTCCTCGCTGAGGCGAGCTCTACCTGTAAACATCACTGTTAAATGAAATAGATTTTTTATTATAGTCAAGCCGTTCTCATCTTTCTTCTTTTTTCTATTTTCTATCCTTGCTGCATTCTGCCTGTTCGTGAGCCCTTCCCCAGGCGACCTCGCGTAGATAGACTTCGAGTTGAATAATTGCTAGGACTCCTCCCTGAGAGCACCTTTTGAGAGTTCGGCAATCCCCGGGGCTAGCCACAGCTTGCTCGCGAGCTGTCCATGGCCTTATTTCAACAAAAATTCAAGTTCACTATAATTTCTCTAAGTAAAATAACGTGGGGGCAGGGCTTCTTGGCGGGATTCGCCTCCCCTTAGCGAGCTCCAAGGGCCTGGCTCACCAATTCTCAGGATTCCCCTCAACTCTCTTGCGGGCAGCCTATAATCTTGCCAATCTGGAAACCAAATTCACCAAATTTTCCTGAGTGAAATAGTGGGGGGACGGGGAGGCCCGATGGGACCCCCCTCTTCCTAGAGAGGTGTCGGGTCTTAGCTTGCCACCCTTCTGCCGAGACTGGGGTGAATTGGGGAGCCCGAGCTCGCCCATGCCGAGCTCTCCCCTCTTATATTTAGAAGAGCTTGTTATGCACTACCCGAAGAGTGTAGGACTTCCACGATGGGCTTCCAGCCTCGCCAGCTAGGTGAGAGCCTGACAGCGGGATTTGCTCGAGGTCTAAGGATGACACCGAGTGACTTCTAGCCCTGCCAGATAGGTGAGAGCCTGACAGCGGGATCTGCTCGGGGTCCCGGGCTGATACCATCGAGTGACTTCCAGCCTTGCCAGCTAGGTGAGAGCCTGACAACGGGATCTGCTCGAGGTCTAAGCATGATACCATCGAGTGACTTCCAGCCCTGCAAGCTAGGTGAGAGCCTGACAGCGGGATCTGCTCGAGGTCCAAGGATGACACCGAGTGACTTCCAGCCCTGCCAGCTAGGTGAGAGCCTGACAATGGGATCTGCTCGGGGTATAAGGCTGATACCATCGAGTGACTTCCAGCCCTACCAGCTAGGTGAGAGCCTGATAGCGGGATATGCTCGAGGTCTGAGGATGACACTGAGTGACTTCCAGCCCTACCAGCTACGTGAGAGCTTGATAGCGGGATCTGCTCGGGGTCCAAGGCTGATACCATCGAGTGACTTCCATCCATGCCAGCTAGGTGAGAGCTTGGCAGCAGGATCTGCTCGAGGTCTAGGGATGACACCGAGTGACTTCCAGCCCTGCCAGCTAGGTAAGGGCCTGATAGCGGGATCTGCTCGGGGTCCAAGGCCGATACCATCGAGTGACTTCCAACCCTGCCAGCTAGGTGAGAGCCTGACAGCGGGATCTGCTCGAGGTCTAAGGATGACACCGAGTTACTTCTAACCCTGCTAGCTAAGTGAGAGCCTGACAGCGGGATCTGCTCGGGGTCCAAGGCTGATACCATCGAGTGACTTCCAGCCCTGCCAGCTAGGTGAGAGCCTGATAGCGGGACCTGCTCGAGGTCTAAGGATGACACCGAGTGACTTCCAGTCCTGCCAACTAGGTGAGAGTATGACAGTGGGATCTGCTTGGGGTCTAAGTACACTTCACATTTTCAGGCAAACTCACTGAGACAGCATTGTCGTGTTAAAGACCTTTTATTATTAAAAATCAAAGCACCACTTAAATGATTTAAGGGAAAAAGCATTTTAAGTATTCACCACTCCAGGTGAGACTTTGGGTCTCGCCCTCCATATTTTGGAGTCGATACCCCCTGATCTCAAAGCTTCTTTTATAATAAATGGACCTTCCCAACTGGGGTTGAGCTTCCCCACGGTTGCCGACCTCCCTGCTGCTTCCACCTTCTTCAGCACCAAGTCCACCTCCACAAATTGCTTGACTCTAACGTGCTTGTAGAAGTACTTGGCCATCCACCTCTTTACCTCTTCCTATCGGATGGCGAAAAGATCTCGTAGTTCTTCGACCATGTCAAGGGAGAGCCACAGCACCTCCTCATTCTCAGCCTTCCATTCTTCCCTGCCTTCCCTAGCCGTAACAACTCAAGGTGACTGAACTTCAAATTCCACTAGGAGCACTACCTCGCACCCATGAGAGAGCTTGAAGGGGTTCTCTCTGGTAGCAGTGTTGGGGGTGGTCCACAAGGCCTAGAGAACCGCGGGAAGCTGTTCTACCCTGCTCCCCTTCAGATTTTCCACCTTCTTCTTTAGGAGGTTGACAATGATCTTGTTCGCGGCATCTACCTGCCCGTTGCTCTTAGGGTGGTGGACCGAGGCGAACCTGAGGTCGATCCCAAGCTGCTCGCAGAAGCTGGTAAATTCCGCGCTGGCGAATTGGGGCCCATTGTCCATGACAATGGCCTGAGGGAGCCCATGGTGGCAGATGATCTCCCCCAACATGAAGTTCCTGATGACCTGGGAAGTTACCTTGGCCAGCGCCTTCACTTCCAACCACTTGGAGAAATAATCGATCATCACCAGTAGGAACCTCCTCTACCCACTATCCTGGGGAACGGTCCAACCAAATCCATTCCCCAAATGGCAAAGGGCCAGGGGGTTGTGATACTTTTGGGTCACTGAGCCGGGTGTAGATGGAGGGGAGCAAACAGCTGGCATTTATGGCACCTTCTTGCGAACACCATTGCATCACGACCAAGGGTGGGCCAAAAGTACCCCTGCCTGACAATCCTCCCTTGCAGGGTCCGACTCCCGAAGTGACTCTCACACTCTTCGGAGTGGACTTCTTCCAAGATTATTTGCACTTGCCTCTCGGCCACGCATCGAGCCAACATCCCCGAGAGAGTCTTTCTGTACAACTGCCCGTCCTAGAGGAGGTAGTACGCCGACTTGTGCCTGAGCTTTTTCTTGTCTACCCCCTCCGGATACTCTCCCGTGTAAAGGAAAGTTAAAATCGGGTCCATCCATAAAGGTCGCTGGTCTTTCTCCATAAGCTCTCCTTCTTTAATGGAGGGGCATAATAGGTCAGTGATGGTACCCCCCCCCCACACCCGAGGACCGTGCTTTGCGAGCTGATCGACCTGTTCATTCTCCTCCCAGGGTACGTGCTGGATGGAGATAGTTTGGAACGTGCCAACGACTCCCTTTACTTTGGACAAGTATAGCCGCAGGTAGGCTATCTCGTCTCGAACTCCCCATTGATCTAGGAAGCTACCACCATGGAGTCACTAAGGACCTCCACATCTGATACCCCTAGCACCCTGGCCAGGCGCAGCCCTGCTATCACGGCCTCATACTCGGCCTGCTTGTTGGTGATGGGAAAGTGTACCACCACCGTCCGTTCAATTTTAGTTCCCTGGGGACTCTCCAAGATCACCCCCACTCCTAGGGAATGACTCCCTGAGGCACCATCCACATTCACCTTCCAAGGAGTCGAGCGAGTGAGCTCTTCCTCTGTTACCTCAATCACATAATCGGCCAAGAAGTCGGCCATCGCTTGAGCTTTGATCAAGAGGCAGGAGACGAAGGAGACGTCGAATTCACTCAACTCCACCAACCATTTGGCCAGCCTGCCAGAATGCTCCACCCCCTCAAAGATGTTGCGGAGGGGGTGGTCAGTCACCACTCGTATTGAGTGTGCCTGGAAATAGGGTCGCAGCCTTCGGGCTGAGATGATCAGGGCGAAGGCCAGCTTCTTCAGAATTAGATAACAGAGCTCGGCCTTCCTCAAGACCCGGCTAACGTAATATATAGGGAGTTTCTTCTTCCCCTCTTCACGAACTTGGACGGAGCTCAAGGCCTCCGCCCCGACCCCGAGATACAAAAATAGGACCTCCCCCTCCTATGGCCCTTGGAGCAGCGGAGCCTGGGTCAACTGCATCTTGAGGGCCTGGAATGCCTCCTCGCACTCCTTGGTACATTCGAACTTTCGACCTCCCCTTAGTGTTTTGAAGAAGGGGGAGCAATTTTTCCCCCGCCCGGGAGAGAAACCTACTTAGCCCCGCTAGCTTCCCTGTCAGCCACTGCACCTCCTTAGTGTTCCGCGGCAATCCCAGCTCCATGATAGCCCTGACCTTATCAGGATTCGACTCGACTCCCACTGGGGTGAGGAGGTTCCCCAAGTACTTCCCCCTGCTAGTCCCGAAGACACACTTCAGGGGGTTCAAACGCATCTTGTACTCGCACAAGGTGGCGAAGGTCTCCTCTAGGTCCTGGAGGTAAGAGTCCACATCCTGACTCTTGATCATAAGATCATCCATGTGCACCTCTAGGTTCTTCCCCTTTTGTTCCTTGAAAACCCTGTCCATCATCTTTTGATAGGTCGCCCCTGCATTCTTTAGCCCGAAGGGCATCATCTTGTAATAGTAGCATCCATCCCCTGTGATGAACGAGACATCTTTGACGTCCGAGGGTGCATCCTGATTTGATGATAACCTTAAAATGCATCTAAAAAACTCATCACAGAAAAACCAACGGCAGAGTCAACCAGCGCGTCGATCCGAGGCAAGGGATAACAGTCCTTAGGACAAGATTTATTAAGTAAGGAGAAATCGATACACATACGCCATCAGCCGTCCCCTTTTTCGCCAGCTTCCTCGCAAACTCCAGGTTTGACGCGTCCCCGTCAACCTCTCTTGTCGCCCTCTCCATTAGCTCCTCGTAGGAGAGAGGGGGGATTCTCTTCAGCTCCATCCGGAAGAATCCATGCTACAGGCCCAGGGTGAAAGCCATCATCAAACTATGGTCTGGCATCTCCTGGACCTGGGTGACCTTGTAACGCCCCGTATTTTTCGTCGAATGATTGCATACGCTTGATGGGCGTTACGTTGGTTTTGGCCGTTGTTCGAGCATGTTTTTTGCGCGGGCTTTCGAGTGGCTGTTTTGGTAGCCTAGTTGCACGATTCCCCAGCAAGCCGGAGTCCAATTTTGGGGACTCGGTGAGGCCTCTTAGGGAATGCTTGCACTTTTTTGAGCCTGGGTCAGGTTGCTCACAACGGGTTGTATGTGTACAGAAAACAAAAAGGGGTAAAAAGTTCTTAAGGAAGAAATGGTCTAGGACGAAACAGAAACACTTTTCAAAACAGTGAAAAATGGTCATTTTTTGAGTGACACGGCCTGGGACACGGGTGTGTCCCAGGGCGTGTCTAGCTCGGGATGCGGTTTGGCTTTGTGGTCGTCGAACTTCATTCGACGAAGTTGCGGGAGGAACACGCCCCCAACACGGGGATGTCGGGGCATGACCCAGGGCGTGACCTGGGGCGTGACCTCCTTAACTCGATGAATTTTCTTGCGGCGAGTTGAGCTCGACGAATGGGGTACACGCCCCGTGACATGGGCATGTCACGGGCCGTGTCCCGCTATGTCGAGTGTCGAGTGTCGAGTGTCGAGTGTCGGGTGTCGAGAGAGGGGACACGGCCTGTGACACGGGCGTGTCACAGAGCGTGTCCAGCTTTGTCGAAGTGTCGACACTTTTGGTCGATGAGATGTCGAGACACGGGTTACACGCCCTAGGTCACGGGCGTGACCTACCGGTCACGGACGTGTACCCGGTCGTGTACATTGTGGATAAACTTGATATTGTCGGATTTTGCGCCGCTTAAGGTACACGCCCTGTGACACGGGCGTGTCATAGGGCGTGACTGGGCCGAAAATCAAATTTTTCCAGTTTTTTTGTGCCGTTCATTTCTTTGATTCTGGATCAAATGGTCCAGCTCTGTTCTGGATGAAATAAGGCCGAGAAAGAGATTCTTTCTCCTCACTTATCCCTTTCTCCATCTTCTTCTTCATGCCCAAAGAGAAAGCAAGGGAGAAAAGCTAAAACAAGGCAAGGAAAGAGAGGAGCAGCCGTCGCGGTGTCATCTCGGTTCAGGCAAGCGGTGTTCTTCACCCTTGCCAATCTCATTTTCTTGTTCTTTGATTGTGCAAGTTTAGCTAGCTTTCCTCTTTCAATTTTACTCGCTTGTTCAATTTTATTAGTCTTGTTACTCTTGTTTTTATTTAGTACTCACAAACATGAATCCTCTTGTTCCTTCAAGTCTTACATGCTTACCGCCTAATTATCGAATTTTCCCTATGCTTAATTAATTCTTATGCTCATTTGATTCATGTAGCCTTTCTTGTTCATGTGATTCTAAAAGTGCAGCTAGATCTGATATACTCTAGAGGGGGGTGAATGGAGTATATGGTGCTTGAAAATTTTTTACAACAATTGTTGTAATCTGAGTGAACAGGGAAGCAACTATTAATTCTAATCACAAAATAAACTACAACAGAAATTAATCACAGATCTAAAGTAATCACAAAACAATCACACCCAGAAACAAAAGATAAAGACAAGCAAGCCAGAAGACACAAGGAGCTATAGTGGTTGCCCTAAACTTGGGTACATCCACTCTTCTACCACCCTAGGTAGGAATCCACTGCAGGATGAGTTGATCAGGTGTCCTGGGCACCAATGATCTTTTGATAAGGTGTTCAAAAACCAAATCAGATTTATTGATCAGGTGTCTTGCCACCAATGAGCTTTTGACAAGGTGCTCAAAAACCAAGCTCAAACTTTTGAAAGGAGTTTGAAAAACCCTTTACAGAGATGGGGATGAGAGAATGATGGAAGTCTTCTCTTTCTCAGAGCAGCTGAGAAGACTATGTGGATTTGATGTTGTCAAAGCTCCCCCTGAGTTCTTGAGATGTTCAGGAAATGAAGCTTTGCTATAGGGTGATAGGCCTTCAGAAGTTGATCTCCAGCAAATGATGATTTCAGCAACAGCTGAAATGTTAGGTGTCTGGAGTCTTGAAAGATGTTGGCCTTGAACACTTGAGACAAGAGAGATCAGAAGATTTCAGAAGGTTTGATCTCCTTGGATGTGTGTTCTTGAGAGAATTCTTTGAGACAGAGAATATTTTGTTCTTGTTCTTCTTGTCTGTGTTCTGAGTGATAGAGAGATTCAAAAATCTTGTGTTTTATTCTTTGGTACAGAATAGAAAATCATCCTCTGTCAAGAATAGTCGTTAGCCTGTCATTAATTGCATCCTTAATTGCAAATGTCTTCTGGGGGAAAGTCCAAAGAAACATTCCTTGATAATCCCTTGAAACTTGGTCCAGAATAAATGAAAACGGCTAGAAAATCTTCTGAATTAATTTCTGAATAACTCCTTAACTATTATGAATTTGAATCTTGAAAGATCCTTGAAGTCATCAGAAAATCGTCGAACTGAGCTCTGCTATCGTCGAACTGAGCTCAGCGATTTGGACTTATACAACAACAAAAATCGTCGATCTGAGCTCAAAGATCGTCGAACTGAGCTCAGAGATAGAGATCCAATACTGAGTCAAGATCGTCGAACTGAGCTCGCAGATCGTCGAATGGAGTTCGACGATTTGTTGAAGTTGAGCTCAGCGATCGTCGAATAGAGTTCGACGATCTGTCGAAGTGGAGCTAGACGATCGTCGATTGGAGTTCGACGAATCGTCATGCTGAGCTCGACGATATGACTTAGTCTCAAACTGAAAATCCTTGGTCTTGAGGGCAGCTTCCAAACATAGACTTCTAACCCTTAGACTCAATTCTAATTGACCTTTAGATCTATACAGGAGGTCAAAAACAGGTTTCTTAAAGACATAGTGATCCTGACCCAAATTAGTAATAGTGTGTTCCAACAATCTCCCCCTATTTGGGTTAGGATTACTATTTATAGAATTTGGAAAGCTTAAATAACAACATACAAAGCAATAATACAGAAAAGCAATAAGCTGGACATTGCAGAACCACAGATATATATCATCCCAGACAGAAATCAGAAGTCAAAATGATTGTCACCTTACATAGTTATTTCTTCTCCTTGCTCTTTATGAGTTTGATTTCTCTATTGGGGTTAAGAGCTTCCTTCTTTGATCTTATGTCATCTGCTGCACCTAAAGAGGTTTGCTATTTGGGCCTTGGAACTACAGCTTCAGGATACAGCTCCATATATCTATCAAAATCAAAGAATTTGCTTGAAGCATATCTTTCCAATTCTTTCTTTCTCTGTTCAGACAATGTAGTGATGTTGGAGGAGTCTCTTCCTTGCTCTTTAGCTTTCTTAATCTGGTCCAGTGCAGCAAGCTCTTTCATCCTGGCTGTCCAAGCAGTTGGATTGTTTTCTGGATCCTCAAATGGCACTGGTTGCTCATATCTATTGGATGGATTGTCCTGAGGAGGCCTAGATGAAACTACTTCCTTTAGTTTATAGGGAAAAGGACCTGAGGTTGTGTCTGATGAGGTTTGTCCTTCCCTGGAGTAGGGATGTTGCCTTGAATAACCTTTTGAATAAACCTGGACTTCCCTTTGATTTCCTCTATAGTTTCCTCTTCTGGATTGAGAACCCCTGGACTGGCTTCCCCTATGATAAGATCTTGCATGTGGCTGATAGGGGGTTTGGCTTTTAGCATGAGGTTGAGCAGCTGAGCTTCCACCTGCACCTGCATCAGGAGGAGGTGGTGGAGGAGGATGAGAATGATGAAACTGGGAAGATCCTTTTTCATACTTCCTCTTTTTCTTCATGGCTTTAAGTTAATTCTTTGAATACTGCATCCAGTGCTCAGTTATGGGGCAGTCGTGAAGAATATAATATGGAATGTCATTATTGTCCTTGACCTTGGCTGGAGGTACTCTTTTCATGGCTTTGCTCCTTGCCTTTCTCTTTCTGGAAATAGTGGCAGAGGAGTCATCAGAGTCAGTCTTGAATTCATCACTTTCAGAACTTTGCTCATCATAAAGAGCATCAATCTTTTTCATCAAGTCTTTCTGTAGTTGAGTTGAAGCAGATGTAGCAACAGAGGTTGGAGCAGCAGATACATCACTTGTAGCAATTGAAGTTGAAGCAGAAGCAGTAGCAACAGACACAGAATGTTCTGGAGCAGCACTCTTAGAAGATATGACAGCAGTAATATCAGCAGAAGTAATAACAGTAGCAGTTGGGGCAGCAACAGTTTCAGATGAAACACTTTCAGATACAACAATATCAGCAACAACAGGAATATCATCAGAAAACACAGAAGGCTCAAAATCATGTGCCTCTGTCATAAGGATATCATCAGAAACTGGAACAACAGTAGCATCATTATTGACAGCAGCAGCAAATACATCAACAATATCTTCAGCAGGAGGGGCAGCAGCATTAGTGGAAACAGACAGCTCAGCAGTGAACACTGTATTTATGAATGAATGAATGATGCTGATGTCACAGCTAGAGAAGGGCACAATGGCCTTGGACAAATCCTCTGATGGCTGGAGAGCAACTGTCTCTGGAAGACAACTGAAGTAAGCTGGATCAAATACTGAAAGTAAGGACCTGATGTCCACTAGGAAGACAACTGGAGGAGGAACTGGAGCTTGAGGAAGAACAGCAGCAGCAGCAACAACAAAGACTGAAGAAACAATAGGCAAGCTCACTTCATAGGGCATCTCCCCCTACCTAGATTCAGATAAGGCTGGATCAGGGCACACTGATGAAGGGGTTGCCTGAGGGAATAAGGAGGAGAGCCTGGCAGAAAGAGCTGCCACTGACTGGAGTAATGGAGCCAAGGAGGTCTCCAATAGAAGAGATAGTCTGGGGGCTAGCAATTCATATATCCTGTCAGCTAGGGCTGGAAGATCTACTTGCTCAGCAGTGATTGGAGCAGAGGTAGAGGATGGAGGTGGAGCTATTGGTGATGGTAGTCGAGAGCTGGTGTATTGGGGAAGAGATGGTTGAGGTGTGGGTAAAGTGGTGAGGGAAGACAATGGGATTGAGATAGATGGTGTGAAGGTGAGTTGATCAATGATCTCTTGTAGAAGTTCTTGGTAAGATGTTGATGAGGAGGGTAGCTCAGGAGGAGAGGAGGGTGAGTCATCCATGAAGGAATCATCAATAAGATTGAAGGATGGAATTGTGGATCTTTCAATATCTGGTTGAGGGTAGTAATATAATGGATGGAATGGTTCTTCTGTGACAGTTGGAATTGGAGATGGTATTGATGTTGGAGAAGGGCTGGAGATGATGATAGTGGATGGAGTTTGAATGGTGGATGGAATTTGAGTAGTGGATGGAATTAGAGTAGGAGGAGAGGCAGTAGCAGGCAAGTTATCTGCAGGAGCAGAGACTTGAGGGGAAGTGACTATGACAGTCCTGGTGCCTGAAGGTATGCTTGCAGAAGGCCTGCTGGGCTTGATGATCTGCCTGTCCCATTTACCAAATATGGTACAGGACAATCTCTTAGATGCATTAATGTGTATCCCAGAAGATACAAGCAGAGTAGGGCATCTGTTCTGCAGAAAGAGGCCTAAAATCATCCCAAAATTCACAAAATTCTTGTTAATTTTCTTTTTAATTAGGTCAAAGAAGACCTCTCCCCAGTTCAAATTCTTCTTGTCCACTATGGCTCCCATTAAGCATAGCTGATACCTAGAAATGGTATCATGTGCTGAGTGCTTAGCCAACAAAACCTTCCCAACTACATCAGCCAAGAATCTATATTCCACAGACAGGTTCTTCTTCAGCAGCTTGCTAGGGTTAGCCTCAGAATGACCCATTCTTGCAAGCAAATCAGCAAATTCCTCTCCAGATAAATCAACAGAATCCCTTCCGGAGCTTAACTCAAAAACTTCTGTCAGAATAGTTGGGGTCAAGGGTACCTGGGTGCCAGAAATTGATCCAACTATGGTGTTTTGATCCTGGTTGTGGGCAGTGTAAACCCACTCTTTAATCTCATAAGCAGCAAGTTTAATCCTGGTGGTCATGATTGTAGCAAGTTTCTGCTCCTTGAACAACTCTAAAATGTCCTGGAAAACTTGATCTGTTGTGCTGAAGGACTCCATGTCAATGTCAAAGCCAGCATCGAAATTCATTGCAGCAAGAACAGCAATAGAAATGACATGGTTACCTGCAAAGAATCAACAAACAAAATGACCAAGTGTAGAAATGTTTGGAGGGAAAGAAAGTTTTTGCAGAGAAATCGAAAGCGCAAAAGGAGAACGACGGCGAAAAATGAATTTTATATTAGGGTTCGATGCAGAAAAGGAAAGATCATTGAACCCGGTTCGACGATCGGGGCTTCTAAAGGAATCTGAAGAGTCTTCAATATCATCGATCTCCATTCGACGCTATTGGAGAGCGTCGAGCTCTGTTCGACAATCGTTCAGAGAACAAAATCGTCGAGCGCCGTTCGACGATCGCTGACCGGAAGAGATAGTTCATACTATCTGACAAGCGCTGAACTCAGGTCGACGATTTCAGAAATCATCGATCTCCGTTCGACGATCTGGGGGAAAATCATCGAGCGCAGTTCAGAGACCAGAAAAACACTCTAGACTCTAAGAAAAATCAAGATGTTTGTCTAGTCTTGGTCAATTTTTGAACTTTTAAAATCTTGGATATTATTTTAGACTTCCTCCATCTAACATTCCTGACTGATTTAGGAAGAAGGTGTGTTTCTTTTCATCCAAGGGCTTGGTGAAAATATCTCCCCTTTGAAAATCAGTTGGGATATATTGAAGTTCAATTTTATTCTTCTCAACATTATCCCTTAAGAAGTGATGCCTAATTTCTATGTGTTTTGTCCTACTATGGAGGACTGGATTTTGAGCTATAGAAATAGCACAGGTGTTTTCACAAAAATTTTTAGACTTCTTTAAGTTGTAGCCATAGTCTAGGAGTTGGTTTTGAATCCACAAGATTTGTGAACAACAACTTCCTACAGCCATATATTCAGCTTCAGCAGTTGAAGTTGACATAGAAGTTTGTTTCTTGCAAAACCAAGAGACAAGTCTGTCACCAAGGAACTGATAAGTTCCACTGGTGCTTTTCCTGTCAATTCTGCATCCAACATAATCAGCATCAGAAAATCCAGTTAAATCAAATGCTGAATCTTTTGGAAACCAGAGAACTAGATTTGAACAACTTTTAACATACATGAGAATCCTCTTTACTATTGTTAGGTGGGACTCTCTAGGGCTTACTTGGAACCTAGCACATATACATGTAGCAAACATTATATCTGGTCTACTAGCTGTAAGGTACAGTAAAGAGCCAATCATTGCTCTATATGTTGTCTGATCAATAGGTTTCCCATGTTCATCAGCATCCAATACAGCATTAGTAGGCATAGGTGTTTTCATACAAGAAGCTTCAGACATGCCAAATTTCTTAACCAATTCATTTGCATACTTGGTTTGAGAAATAAAGATGCCTTCAACATGTTGTTTGACTTGCAATCCTAGAAAGAAGGATTGCTCACCCATGCTACTCATTTCAAATTTAGAATGCATTAGGTTGGAAAATCTTCTGCATAATTTTGAATCAGTAGAACCAAAAATAATATCATCTACATAAATCTGTACTAGTAGGGTATGGGACTTATGGGTTCTAATGAAAAGAGTTTGGTCTACTCTACCCCTTATAAATCCATTTTCCAAAAGAAAGCATGCTAGGGTCTCATGCCATGCTCTAGGAGCTTGCTTGAGACCATATAATGCTTTGTTCAACCTAAAAACATAATCAGGATAAGTTGGAGAGATAAAACCTGGAGGTTGTCTGACATATACTTCTTCTTTGATGTCTCCATTTAGAAATGCACTTTTCACATCCATCTGATATACCTTGAATCCTTTATGTGCTGCATAAGCTAAGAAGATTCTGATGGCTTCCAATCTTGCAACTGGTGCAAAAGTCTGGTCATAGTCTATTCCTTCTTCTTGAGAATATCCTTGAGCAACTAGCCTTGCCTTGTTCCTTACAATTACTCCTTGATCATCCAGTTTGTTTCTGAACACCCACTTTGTTCCAACAATGGAGTGATCCTTAGGCTTTGGCACTAGTTCCCACACTTTGTTTCTTTCAAATTGATGCAACTCTTCTTGCATTGTAATGATCCAGTATGGATCTTGCTCTGCATCTTGAATGGATTGAGGTTCAATTTGAGATAGGAATCAAGTGTGCAACAGGTTTTGCTTGACCTGATTTCTAGTTTGCACACCAGCTGAGATATC
This sequence comes from Platanthera guangdongensis, assembly GCA_039583875.1. Taxonomy (NCBI): domain Eukaryota; kingdom Viridiplantae; phylum Streptophyta; class Magnoliopsida; order Asparagales; family Orchidaceae; genus Platanthera; species Platanthera guangdongensis. The sequence continues at coordinate 167,066,199 of CM077158.1, read as the reverse complement.
TCCAATTATTTGGGAAACTTGATGGTCTCTTGATGTTACTAAATCAACAGGGGGTGTTGATTGTTCACCAACATGTGTTGTTGTTTCCTCTTGTGGTACAACAACTGGCTCTTCAAGTTGTTTTTCTTCAATATGTTGAATAATTTTTTCATCTTCACTGCTTTCCTCTTTTTGAGTAACCTATAACTTGTTCAAGTCTTCAACAAGAGAATGTTCCTGCAAAGGTTCTATGGTAGAAGAGATCTTCTCCTTGAAAGACATGTTAGATTCATCAAATGATATATGAACAGATTCCTCAATTTTAAGAGATGATTTATTATAAACCCTATAAGCCTTACTGATCATGGAGTATCCCAGAAACACTACTTCATCATCTTTAGCTTGAAATTTTGCTAAATATTTCTTGTCATTATTATGTATATAACAAATGCAGCCAAAAACTCTAAAATAATCAACTTTAGGTTTCTTCCCTTTGAGTAATTCATAAGGAGTATTTCCCTTTAGTTTATGTATCAAACTTCTATTCAGCACATAGTTGGAGGTGTTCACTGCCTCTGCCCAAAAGGATAGAGGAAGGTGAGCATCTGACAACAATGTAGTGGCAGATTCAATAAGGGTTCTATTTTTCCTTTCAGCTACCCCATTTTGTTTAGGAGTTCTAGGAGGTGAGAAAGTATGCCTGATCCCTTCACTCTGACAAAACTCTTGCATAAGAAGAGAATCAAACTCTGTCCCATGATCACTTCTGATCAGGGCAATGTGAGTATTGAACTCAATCTGTATACATTTGAGAAACTCTGTCAAACACTTGAAGTTATCAGACTTCTTCCTCAGAAAGAACACCCAAGTGAATCTAGAGAAGTCATCTACAACTACTAAAGTGTAAGATTTTCCTCCTAGGCTTTATACTGTGATGGGTCCAAAAAGATCCATGTGTAACAGATACAATATCCTAGGTGAATCACTCTTATTAAGTGACTTAAAACTATTTTTCGGTTGCTTTCCTAATTGACAAGCCCTGCAGAGTCCTTCCTTATTGTAGGAGCCAGAAGGTAGTCCTCTAACAATGTTGTCCTTGGATAGCCTAGCAATAGTTCTAAGATTTAAGTGTCCTAGTCTCTTGTGCCATAAAATATTTGGTCTACAAACAGAATTGAACAGGCAAATATCTACATCAGTTGAAAGAAAATCTACTAGATAGATATTACCTTTCCTTTTTCCTGTCAACACAGTTGTGTTGTCCTCTGACTTGAACTTGCATAATGCTTTGCTGAAGGTCACCTGGTAGCCTTCATCACATAGTTGACTGATGCTTATCAAATTGTGCTTCAGTCCTTCCACATAAGCTACCTTCTTGAATGTTACTGATCCAATCTGGACTGCACCATATCCTTTAGTTTGTCCAAAGTTTGAATCACCAAAGATAACTTTGGGTCCAAGCTTGGCTCTAAAGGATGTGAGGTTGTCCTTGTTTCCTGTCATGTGCTTAGAGCACCCACTATCCAAGTACCATTGCTGATTAGATGTTGGATAGGTCTTCACCTGCACATAAAATAATTCATTTGTTTTTGACCTAGTTTACCTTGGGCCTAGGTTGATAACCTTTAAACTCTGAAATAAAAGACATCTCAGGTTGACTCTTATAACCTTCAGGATGATATCTCCTTGGAGGTATAATCCATTCAGTATAAGGGTTAAAGATTTAGGATGAAGGACCCCTAGGATTGGATTTTGATTTGCCCTTGAAAGAGTTTCCAGAGCCATGTCCTCTGTTCGACGATCGTGGAGCTGCGTCCGACGATCTTGGGTCAGATCGTCGAGCTCCGTTCGACAGTCGACTATGGCAGAGTTCAGGAATTAGAGATCGTCGACCTGAGTTCGACGATTTTGCCTGAGATCATCGATCTGCGTTGGGCGATCGTCGAGCTTAGTTCGATGATTTCTACTGGGACTTAGTTTTCTTAGGCAGATCAGAATTTTTCCTAGCTACCGCTACAACTCCCTTTCCTTTATCAGAAATGAACTTGATTGGAGTTGTTAGAACTATGGGTTTGCTGGATGAAGCACCCAAGCCCAGTGTACTATTAAATCTGGAGTTCACTGTGCTTGTGATGTCCATCAGCTTGATACTTCTCCCATTAAGGGATTCTTCAAGCTTCTTGGCCTCATATAGCTCACCTTTCAGTGAAGCTATCTGCTCCCTACAGCACTCCAACTCCTGAGAGAGTTTGAGATTTTCTGACTTTAAGGTATTATGTTCAGATAGATGATTTCTGAGAGAGATAATTTCTTTCTCAGATTTTAGGAGGTCTAAACACAATGCTTTAAACTCAGATTTAAAGTCCTCTGAAGTGAAATCAAAAGAACTGATTACCTGATCTTCTTCAAGTTGAGTCTCTGAGCCTGACTCTGACTCTTCTTCATCTGAATTATGTTGAGAGGCATTGATTGCCATCATGCAGAACTCCTTCTCTTCTGCATCATCTTCATCATCACTGGAGCGGGATGAGGCTTCTGACTCCTCTTCAGTTTCACTCCAGGATTCAGCAACAAATCCCTTCCTTGTTTGTTTATTATTGCTTATGGAGGGTTTGCCATTGTTACTTTTCTTGAAGTCCTTTTCTCTTCTTCTTTCTTTCTTGTCCCTTCTGTCCTTGTTCTTGTTCTCTGGACAGTCAGGTATAATGTGTAACACCCACTATCCGTCGCATAGTATATAGCAGTAGGTCAGGCCGGGGCCCGACGCCATATACCACAGACAGACCGGGTGGTTATGTATGGAAACCAACCAACCAATCTCAACGTCCTACACAGAGCATTCTAGCGGAAGCAGTTTAAATAAGTTGTAAACAAGAACCCAGCATAAGAGCACGAATGTCCACTATTACAATAATTAGGAATGTATACAAAATACCCAAAAATCGGCCTTAAGGCCTTACAGAGTGTTCCACTTGTTTAATACATGATTTACAAACCTCGGCACGCAGGCCGGTCATACATAAATAAAACAGAAAAACATTTCCACTTGAGCCTTCGAGGGCCAGCTTCGCAAAAAGGGCTTTAGCCCGCTACTGACCGCTTGGTCCAGCTGCACCTGCAAGCAACACACCACCGCACGGTGGCAAACAAGGCAACGGTCAGCAATGCTGACCAAATTATAACGATCCCGCCCCCAACTCGGGGCGGCGATGCTCCTTCCTTGCATTTCATTAGCACAAGCGAGCAATGCATATAACCATAGCCATTTCAACACAGACGTTGGCTCGCACGGCCACACGTCCCGTGCACTCAGGGCACATTCTCGGTGAACCGGTCGATGTTACGTCAATTAAAGCCATTAACATTCCGGACTCACCACCGCCACTTAGACGGCCATTCCTATGAGCAATTCGTCTTCCGGGTATTGGTCACGTCAATTTAAGCCATTGACCACCGAAGACTCACATCTATGCCAACGGCGAGTGCCATGTAACTTTAGGTCTCTCTAACCCGAACGACATAGAGCGGGTACGGTTCCATCTAACCCGTGCTCACATCGCAACGACAATTTAAGCCATATGCGCGGGTCAAACTTTCACCGAATCCCATTCTACCGCAAATCACATAACCCCGTTATGTTCAAGTTGGCTCTCAGGCCACCAAGTTGGCAAGATCTCTTATCCGCCCAGTTTTCCGGGTGCACCTTTGGGTTAGTCCCCAAGGCTCCCTGCTGCAATCTACCGTGTAGAAAACCCGAAAAACACCCAATAGCACGGAGTCTTCTCCGGCCTTATGCAATGCAACATCACCGATCCGGACTAACATGTCTGGGTAGGCTTCAACCAAAATGCCTATGTCCGTTCTCGCATACGAACTCTAAACAACGGGGACTTTACATATCTACCCGAAGGAACGCCTCCAACTCTCCGCAAACTCGCGAGGGCGGGCTTCATATGCTAAGAAAGAGAGCTATTAGTGCTCAAGATGAGGATCATTACCCTTGCGTTCCTCTTTGGCGCCATCGAAAAGTAATCGGATAGAAATCACCGCACTTGCGTTGCCTCCGTGGATCCGGAGTCGGCTTGCGATTCGGAGCTCCGAAGCTCCTCCAATGGCGGATCTAGCTCCTCTTCCTCTTGCCTTAGCTCTTCTTTCTCCAAGGGTTTGGAGAGATGAAAAGGTAAGAAAAATGATGGATTTCAAGTCAACTCCCGGGTATATCCTCCCAGGAACAACCCCCAGCCATTGGATCTTCAATCAAGGAAACGAACGGCTTTGATTCGGGGCTGAAATGCCCAATCTGGACCGAACACGGCCTGGCACACGCCCGTGTCCAGGGCCGTGTGCCGCATTCGCCATCAAAATCGAATCTCCTGGACACGCACACGGGTATCGAACACGCCCGTGTTCGAGCTGACACGCCCGTGTTCCAGCTGACACGGCCGTGTAGCCGGCCGTGTACCCCATGATTTTTCCCCCGTTTCCAACCCGAGCACTGCACGGGTTCTAGGACACGCCCGTGTCCTTGCCCGTGTCACTTTGACACGCCTGGGCCCCCAGGCCGTGTACACGGGACATTTCGTCGAGGGGAGAACGACGACTGGATGACACGGCCTTGGACACGCCCGTGTCCTAGGCCGTGTGCCTTGACTCGACGATCGTCGAGTGAATCTCGACGATTTCACCTTGACGATCGTCGACACGGGTCGACACGCCCTGCGACACGCCCGTGTCGCAGGCCGTGTGCCCATTCTCGACGAATCGTCGAGTATAACTCGACGACTTCACGGCTAAGTGTCGACACGGGTCGACACGCCCTGCGACACGCCCGTGTCGCAGGCCGTGTGCCCATTCTCGACGAATCGTCGAATATAACTCGACGACTTCACGGCTAAATGTCGACACGGGTCGACACGCCCTGCGACACGCCCGTGTTGCAGGCCGTGTGCCCATTCTCGACGAATCGTCGAATATAACTCGACGACTTCGCGGCTAAGTGTCGACACACGCTTGACACGCCCTGGGACACGCCCGTGTCCCAGGCCGTGTGCCTTCAGCCAGAATCCAAAACTGGCCCAAAACGTCCCCCTTCGCTCCTTTGAGTTTCGGGGCGTTACAACTCTCCCCCTCTTAAAAGAATTTCGCCCACGAAATTACATAAAGGAAAGATATGTACAAAACTAAAATTTGTACCTGAGCGGAACAACTCCGGATACTCGTCAAGCATAGTCTGCTCCCGTTCCCAAGAGAGCTCCTCACGACCGCAATTGTCCCATCGGACCTTGACCATCCTGATCTCTTTATTGCGTAGCCGCTTGACCTCCGAGTCCTCAATCCGCACGGGCTTGACCCTTGTCGTTAGCCCACTTTCCACCGGCACTTGATCGACCGCGATCACTTGCGTAGGCTCTTGCACCGCCTTCCGAAGCACCGAAATGTGGAACACATCGTGTAAACCACTTAGCTCCACTGAAAGCTTCAACCTATAGGCCGCTTCTCCAACTCGCTCCAGAACCTCGAACGGTCCAAGGTACCTCGGGCTTAGCTTTTTCAATCGTCGCACCCGCGAGACACCCTTGAACGGCTTGATCTTTAGGTACACATAATCACCCACAGCGAACTCCACGTTCCTGTGCTTGGCATTATAGTATTTTGCTTGCCGGTCCTGAGCGATGAGCAACCTCTCCCGAATGGTTCTCACCAAAGAAGTAGCATCATCCACTTCCGATCGCTTATACAACTTTGACTCACCCGTTTCTAACCAAGACAATGGCGTGCGACATTTCCTACCATAAAGGGCCTCGAAGGGCGCCATCTGAATACTTGCTTGGTAGCTATTGTTGTATGCGAACTCCACCAAATAAAGGTGGTCTTCCCATTGCTTTCCAAAGTCCAAGACACACATGCGAAGCATGTCTTCCATGGTTCTATTGACTCTCTCGGTCTGCCCATCCGTTTGCGGATGGAAGGCTGTGCTAAACTTCAGCTTTGTTCCCAACATTTGCTGCACCAGCCTCCAATCATTGGACGTGAACCGCCCATCACGGTCACTCACGATGCTGCGGGGCACACAATGAAGCCGTACTATATTATCCACATAAAGCTTTGCCAGCTTCTCCACCGGATCGTCCTTCCTATGCGGAATAAAATGCGACACCTTTGTTAATCGATCAACAACCACCCAAATGGCGTCATTCCCCTTTTGCGACCTTGGCAAACCATGCACAAATTCCATAGAGATGTCGTCGAATTTCCACTCCGGAATAGGCAAGGACTTAAGAAATCCTCTCGGCTTTTGGCACTCTGCCTTTACCAAGGCGCATGTTTGGCACTTTGCTACGTATAGCGCCACATCCTTCTTTAAACCCGGCCACCAAAATAGCTTCTTGACGTCGCGGTACATCTTCGTGCTCCCCGGGTGAATCGAGTACTTGGTATGGTGTGCCTCGTACAACAACTCCACCCGTAAATTGCCCACGCTTGGGACGCACAGACGACCGTCTCTCCACAGCAATCCGTCCTCCACGACTAATTGGGAATTTGACCCATCCAAAGCCTCTATCATGAACTGCTTCATATGAGCATCCATATCCAAAGCCTGCCGAATCCAATCAGCCAGGTCATATTGCACTTCGGTCCAATTCAGAACTGCTTCAGCACTTGCTTGCTTATCCACACAAACAATCTCCAACGTCTCCAGCTCCTGCACCAACCGCTCATCATGCACTGATAGCCAATTCGCTTGAGCTGGGGCTCGGCGACTCAACGCGTCCGCAACCGCATTCCCTTTGCCAGACACGTAGTGGATCTTGAATGTATAGTCCCCCAGGAACTCCATCCACCTACGCTGCCGCATATTCAGATCTTTCTGATCAATCAGGTACTTTAGGCTCTTGTGATCGGTGTAGATATCAATCTTCACACCGTACAAATAGTGTCTCCACAGCTTCAAGGCAATAATCACGGCCGCTAACTCCAAGTCATGGACCAGATAATTCCTCTCGTGCACTTTTAGCTGTCTCGAGTCATAAGCTATCACGCTGTCGTGCTGCAATAGCACGCAACCCAAACCGCTGCCTGAAGCGTCGCTATATATCTCATAGCCTTCGGTCCCCACCGGCGAACTCAGCACAGGCGCCGTGGTCAACCGACACTTCAATTCCTCAAAAGCTCGCGCGCACTCCGGCGTCCAAACGAACTTATGCTCCTTCCTCGTCAAAGTAGTGAGAGGTAGCGCTATCCGCGAGAAGTTCTCTACGAAGCGCCTATAATAGCCGGCAAGCCCCAAAAAGCTCCGGACTTCTGCTACCGTAGCAAGCTCAGGCCACTCCCGTATCGCAACAATCTTCGCCGGATCCACAGCAATACCCTCTCCACTCACTATATGCCCGAGGAACGCCACTGAGGATAGCCAAAACTCGCACTTCGAGAACTTGGCATACAACTGGTTTCTCCTTAGCGTCTCCAACACCAAATGAAGATGCTTGAAGTGATCTTCCTCACTTTGCGAGTACACCAAAATATCGTCGACGAAGACGATCACGAAATGGTCCAAGTACTCCCTGAACGTCCTGTTCATCAAATCCATGAATACTGACGGCGCATTAGTCAGCCCAAACGGCATGACCGTAAACTCATAATGCCCGTATCTCGTACTAAACGCTGTCTTCAGGATATCACTCTCCCTTATCCGCAGCTGATAGTACCCAGACTTGAGATCTAACTTCGAGTACACCGTCGACCCGACTAACTGATCAAAGAGATCATCAATCCTAGGGATCGGGTACTTATTCTTCTCAGTCAGCTTGTTTAGCTCCCGATAATCAATACAAAATCTCAAGCTTCCATCCTTCTTCTTAACAAAGAGGACCGGTGCGCTCTAAGGCGAAGAACTCGGGCGTACATACCCTTGCTCCAACAACTCTTGCAGTTGAACTTTCAGCTCCGCCATTTCCTTAGGCGCTAGCCGATACGGAGATCGTGACACAGGCTTTGCACCTGGCACTAGCTCGATCGTAAAATCTATCTCCCGTTGAGGCGGGGCTCCAGGAAGATCTGCGGGGAACACATCAGGGTATTCCGATACCACTGAAATACAATCCAAAGCGGGCTTCGTCTTTGCAACCTCCACTAGTGTAAAGAACAGTTCTGCTCCAGCACGAACCGCCTTCACCACCTGAAGAGCAGACATCAACGTCTTGCTCGACCCCTTTAAGCCCGTAAATGTCGTCTCACGACTCGCTCCCAGCTTAACTTCCTTGCTACCGCAATCTATATGGGCCTGCTGCTCCGAGAGCCAGTCCATGCCAAATATGACGTACGGAAGTAAAGACGCCCGCAGGTCGAACTCCTGCTCCCCAATACGAATCTTAACATCGCAGATCCTAACCGCTCGCACCGAACACCCATTGGGCAACAACACATCCAACTTATCCTTCGCCATCGAAGAAGGGACTCCGATGCGTGATATAAATCCTTCGGACAAGAAGGAGTGTGAAGCTCCCGTATCGAAGAGTGCTCGTGCCGGATTTTCACAAATCAATACGAATCCTAAACAAGCAGTGGTAAGGTAACATGTGCATAACAAGCATATAAAGGAATTGACTTGCTATAAATTAAACCGTACCTGTCACCACGTCAGCTTGTTTAATGGCCTCCTGTTGGCCAAGATTGTAGACTCTTGGTTGGGCCGGAGCATAATGGGATGCGGTCGATTCCACCGCCTTGCCCTTCTCTTCATAAGTAGCTCCAGGCCTCCTTTCGGACTTAGGACGTCCGCTCCAACAATCACGGGCAAAGTGCCCCGTCTTTCCACAAGTAAAACACGCACCCGGGGTCCGACCCGTAGTCGCCCCAGAAGCGCCAGAAGGAGCTGGACCCGAAGTCCTATGCTTCTTGAAAGCCCTCCGATAGCCGGACTTTGAAGTAGTCGGCACTCTGAACTCAGATTTCTTTTCACCCAAGCTTTTCTTCGCTTGTACACTCTTCATGTCCTTCTCCAAGGACCGGGCAGTATTGACCAAGGTTAAGAAACCCTGCGTCATTGGCCCCGACAGTAATAATCTCAGCTCATCCCTCAAGCCTTCATAGAAACGATTAGTCTTGCGCTCCTCATCCATGATGATGGAGCTAGCATAACGACTCAACCGCGTAAACTCGTGGAGATATTCATCCACGCTCCTCTCACCCTGCACCAACTTCAGGAATTCATTCTCCATTGAGATCCTCTAAGTAGAAGGGAGGTATCTTGCTAAGAACAATCCCGAGAACTCTTCCATCGGAACGTCTATCAGTTGTCTACCTCTCAGATGATGCAGCTCCAATCCTTCCCACCACATCCTCGCTTCACCGTCCAGCAGGAATGTAGCGATGGTGGTCATCTGCCACTCCTCCGTCTCCGTCGCTGTCATGACTCTCTTCACCCTGGAGAGCCAGTCTTCAGCCTGAGATGGGGTTCCCAACCCCGAGAATAGCGGAGGGTTAAAGCTCATTACATGCTTCAGCTGCCTCTCAGTTGCCCTCCTTAGCACTATTGGTTCCACAATCACTTGCTCCACCCTCCTCGGCTCAGCCTCTTGCAGAGGTTCTTGCTCCATCACGGGAGCGGGCTGCTGCGCTTGCCTTCCAGGCTGCGCATTAATCACGGCCAACACCGCTTCAGCCACCAATCTTATATTTTCAGCCGACAGAGGTGTTGCGGGAGCAACATCCGGTGCACTACTTGCCTCAGAAACTCGGCGTTCTGACGGCCCAACACCACTTCTGGTCACCTATAGTGGTACAAAACACCGTTAAGCGACCAAACAAATTGCAAACAGCAATTATAGGAACACGCAGGTTCCTCAAACACGAGTATTTTCATTCCTAAGTGGACATTCATGGGTTCTTTTACCATTATAACGATGACGCACACAATGTGCTCACCACCCCTTAAAAAGAATTCGCCCAAGAATTCACTTTAAGCCCGACCAAAACTAGTAGTCTGATACCAAATTGTAACACCCCCTATCCGTCGCATAGTATATAGCAGTAGGTCCGGCCGGGGCCCGACGCCATATACCACAGACAGACCGGGTGGTTACGTATGGAAACCAACCAACCAATCTCAACGTCCTACACAGAGCATTCTAGCGGAAGCAGTTTAAATAAGTTGTAAACAAGAACCCAGCATAAGAGCACGAATGTCCACTATTACAATAATTAGGAATGTATACAAAATACCCAAAAATCGGCCTTAAGGCCTTACAGAGTGTTCCACTTATTTAATACATGATTTACAAACCTCGGCACGCAGGCCGGTCATACATGAATAAAACAGAAAAACATTTCCACTTGAGCCTTCGAGGGCCAGCTTCGCAAAAAGGGCTTTAGCCCGCTACTGACCGCTTGGTCCAGCTACACCTGCAAGCAACACACTACCGCACGGTGGCAAACAAGGCAACGGTCAGCAATGCTGACCAAATTATAACGATCCCGCCCCCAACTCGGGGCGGCGATGCTCCTTCCCTGCATTTCATTAGCACAAGCGAGCAATGCATATAACCATAGCCATTTCAACACAGACGTTGGCTTGCACGGCCACACGTCCTGTGCACTCAGGGCACATTCTCGGTGAACCGGTCGATGTTACGTCAATTAAAGCCATTAACATTCCGGACTCACCACCGCCACTTAGACGGCCATTCCTATGAGCAATTCGTCTTCCTGGTATTGGTAACGTCAATTTAAGCCATTGACCACCGAAGACTCACATCTATGCCAACGGCGAGTGCCATGTAACTTTAGGTCTCTCTAACCCGAACGACATAGAGCGGGTACGGTTCCATCTAACCCGTGCTCACATCGCAACGACAATTTAAGCCATATGCGCGGGTCAAACTTTCACCGAATCCCATTCTACCGCAAATCACATAAACCCGTTATGTTCAAGTTGGCTCTCAGGCCACCAAGTTGGCAAGATCTCGTATCCGCCCAGTTTTCCGGGTGCACCTTTGGGTTAGTCCCCAAGGCTCCCTGCTGCAATCTACCGTGTAGAAAACCCGAAAAACACCCAATAGCACGGAGTCTTCTCCAGCCTTATGCAATGCAACATCACCGATCCGGACTAACATGTTCGGGTAGGCTTCAACCAAAATGCCTATGTCCGTTCTCGCATACGAACTCTAAACAACGGGGACTTTACATATCTACCCGAAGGAACGCCTCCAACTCTCCGCAAACTCGCGAGAGCGGGCTTCCTATGCTAAGAAAGAGAGCTATTAGTGCTCAAGATGAGGATCGTTACCCTTACGTTCCTCTTTGGCGCCATCGAAAAGTAATCGGATAGAAATCACCGCACTTGCGTTGCCTCCGTGGATCCGGAGTCGGCTTGCGATTAGGAGCTCCGAAGCTCCTCCAATGGCGGATCTAGCTCCTCTTCCTCTTGCCTTAGCTCTTCTTTCTCCAAGGGTTTGGAGAGATGAAAAGGTAAGAAAAATGATGGATTTCAAGTCAACTCCCGGGTATATCCTCCCAGGAACAACCCCCAGCCTTTGGATCTTCAATCAAGGAAACGAACGGCTTTGATTCGGGGCTGAAATGCCTAATCTGGACCGAACACGGCCTGGCACACGCCCGTGTCCAGGGCCGTGTGCCGCATTCGCTGTCAAAATCGAATCTCCTGGACACGCACACGGGTATCGAACACGCCCGTGTTCGAGCTGACACGCCCGTGTTCCAGCTGACACGGCCGTGTAGCCGGCCGTGTAGCCCATGATTTTTCCCCCGTTTCCAACCCGAGCACTACACGGGTTCTACGACACGCCCGTGTCCTTGCCCGTGTCACTTTGACACGCCTGGTCCCCCAGGCCGTGTACACGGGACATTTCATCGAGGGGAGAACGACGACTGGATGACACGGCCTTGGACATGCCCGTGTCCTAGGCCGTGTGCCTTGACTCGACGATCGTCGAGTGAATCTCGACGATTTCACCTTGACAATCGTCGACACGGGTCGACACGCCCTGCGACACGCCCGTGTCGCAGGCCGTGTGCCCATTCTCGATGAATCGTCGAGTATAACTCGATGACTTCACGGCTAAGTGTCGACACGGGTCGACACGCCCTGCGACACGCCCGTGTCGCAGGCCGTGTGCCCATTCTCGACGAATCGTCGAATATAACTCGACGACTTCGCGGCTAAGTGTCGACAAACGCTTGACACGCCCTGGGACACGCCCGTGTCCCAGGCCGTGTGCCTTCAGCCAGAATCCAAAACTGGCCCAAAACATCCCCCTTCGCTCATTTGAGTTTCGGGGCGTTACACAATGTGCCCTGGTTTCCTGCAACCAAAGCAGACAATTTCCTTATTATTAGACTTATCATACCTTGGCTTATCATGCTCCTTGTATGATCTCTTTCTGAAGTCCTTTCTGTTCATCTTGTAGAATCTTTTGGCCAATAGACTGAGCAGTTCATCACTGCCTGTGACTTTGTCTTCAGGCTGATCTTCAGTTGCTTTGAAGGCTATTGTCTTCTCTTTTCTTATGGCTGTTGAGGCAGCCTTCTGTTCTACTTCTCTATTCTTAATAAGTAGCTCATAGGATTTGAGCTTACCCAATAGAGCTTCTGTAGTGATTTCATTTAAACTTTTGGCATCTTTGATTGGCCAGATTCTTGAATCCCAAGTGCTAGGGAAGCACATTAGAATTTTGTCATTAAGTTCAGTCAGTGATATCTCCTTATCCAAAGTCCTGACTTCACTGACTATCAGACTAAGTCTATTGCACATATCTCCAACTGACTCAGTTTCTCCCTTCTTGAAATTCTCATATTGGGATATGAGGTGGGATCTCCTGTCCTTTCTCTCATCAGCTAAGCCTGTGACTATTTCAGAGAGTTTATCCCAGATTCATTATGAATTTATTCTCAATGAGGAAACAAGACAGGGTTTCATACCAAGCCCTAGTGGCTTGTTTTAACCCATACAAAGCCTTCTTAAGTCTATAAACAAAATTAGGTTTATTTGAATCAACAAAACCTGATGGCTGTTCCACATAGACTTCTTCCTTCAGATTGCCATTCAAAAAGGCTGACTTAACATCCATTTGGTATACTTTAAACCCTTGATAGGTTGCATAGGTCAGGAACATTCTTATTGCCTCCAGTCTGGCTACTGGAGCAAAGGTTAGATCAAAGTCAATACCTTCTTCTTGCCTATATCCCTTAGCAACCAGTCTTGCTTTGTTCTTTATAATGACTCCATGTTCATCCATCTTGTTCCTAAAGATCCACTTAGTTCCAATTATATTGTGGTCTTTTGGTTTAGGAACAAGCTCCCAGACATTGCATCTCTTGAAGTGGTTCAGCTCCTCTTACATTGCCTCAATCCAATGAGGGTCTAGGATGGCTTCTTCAAATTTCTTTGGCTCAACTTGGGATAGAAAACTGGAGTAGAGTACTGATCTTAGATTTCTGCTCCTTGTTTGTACCCCTTGACTTAGATCACCAATAATTTGATTGGCTGGATGATCTCTTAGATGTCTATTGATGAATTGTAAATATACCTAATTTTATGTATATTACTTAAGTCGTTTTATTTATTTTTTATCATTTCTACTTGTTTTTATTCAATAAAATGCTCCTATTTTTGTAAATATTACTAACTTGCTTTATTTTATTTGTCAGGAAAAAAAGTCAAAATATGCAAAAATGACATGTCACGCCCGTGACATATTGGTCACGCACGTGACCAGGACGTGACAGCTCAAAATCCCGAAAAGAGGCCAATTTTGAAGAGGAAAGCCCGACACGCCCGTGTTCCATAATCCGACACGGGGCGTGACCCAGCCGTGTCCATCCCGCTTGATGATTTCAACTCAACTTTCGTCGACCCAAGAGGGCCACGCCCGTGTCTGATGTGCGACACGCCCGTGGCAGCCCGACACGCCCCGTGCCAGCCAGGTCAATGTTTCGCGCTCAATGTTCGTCGAACCCAAGAGGGACACGCCCGTGTCCGATGTGCGCCACGCCCGTGTCCGCCCGACAAACTGCCGCCGGCGAATCCTGAAGTCAACATCGCCTTAAAGCGCCGAATGACACGCCCACCGTCACGCCCGTGACTTGGGGCGTGACCGCCGTGTTTTCGGCCGGAAAGTCAAATCGCCGTCAAATCCGTCAGGTCGCCGAATCCCGCGGTAAAATAGTGCTGACACGCCCCCCGACACGCCCGTGTCGGAGGGCGTGTACTTGGAAAGTTTTGCCTATAAAAAGGCAGCTGTTGTATGAGTTCAGGGTTCCAAAAATCCGAACCATTTTGATGTATAAGGGCTGCCGTTAGAGCTGCTTTAGTGCTATGTAAGGATTCTCTTTCCCCCTTTTTGAATTTAGTTTGTTTAAGCTCCTGTAATCAACTTCTTTTATTAATAAAATAGATATTTTTCTCATCCTCATATGCTCTGAATTTTCTCTAAAGGCCTCCTTTACTTCAATCTTATACACTTTCATGTTTTAAAACGCAAATGTTCTCGTTTTTCTTTCCAAATATAACAAAACTTATAGTCGTTATTATGGCCGTTTTCATTCTCTAACTCTTTAAATTTGGTTAGACTTAGGATTTTCATGCTTTAAAATGCGCTTTTATGAACTTGTAAAACATTAAAAAAGATAGTTTGCATTCCTCTTAACTTCTTTTACTTTGTTTTAGCTATAAAACTACTGCTTCTTTTTAGCTTACTCTCTCTTTTTAAACCATTTTACAAGGCTATAATAATATATAAATTGTCATTTTTATTTTTCATAAACTTGCATTTTAAGTACTCACAAAAAATATCTTCGTTCAAACAATTTTTATTTTCACTTTTTAAGCATTTCTATCAAAATCTAACGGAAAAAATGTAAACGTTTTAATTTTTCGGGCACTTGCCCTTCTCACTTTAATTTGAAAACTTTTTGCTCAAACAATTTTTATTTTGCCTTTTTATGCATTTCTACTGCATTCCAGCGGTAGAAATGCAGTCATTTTAATTTTTCGATAACTTTGATTTTTGCAATTACTTTAGCACGAGTGTGTGCGTGTATGAGATATTTTTTAGCTCCTAAGTTAAATTATGCAAGTGTGTGTGTGTGTGTGTTTATTTATGTCGAGTGCGTGAGTAGTTACTTTCAAGTAGAGTGCGTGTGTTGTTTTTATTTTTCCGCCTACTCACTTGAGTTAATTGGCTGGATTTTATTCAAGTAGAGTGCGTGTGTAGTTTTTATTTTTCCGCCTACTCATTTGAGTTAATTGGCTGGATTTTATTCAAGCAAGTGTTTTCATTTTTTATTTTTCCGCCTACTCACTTGAGTTAAATGGCCGGTCTGTATTTTCAGTCCTACTCATTTGAGTAGGACTTGTAATTTTCATTCTTTATTTTTCCGCCTACTCACTTGAGTTAAATGGCTGGATTTGATTTTCCGCCTACTCGCTAGGAGTTTAATAGTCGGACTTTATTTTGATGTTAATATTTAAGAAAGCCATGTAATCGCATTTATTTTCTCCTACTCGTTTGAGTAGGACTCCCTTTCATTTCAGTCCTACTCGTTTGAGTAGGACTTGCACTTTTCAGCTTTTATTTTCCGCCCCCACTCGTTTGAGTGGGACTTGCAAATTTCAATTATGCACTTTTCAGCTTTTATTTCTCGCCCCCACTCGTTTGAGTGGGACCTGCAAATGTCAATTATGCAATTTTCTCTTATGTGTAAATTAGTTTTATTTCTTCCTTTTATATGTTTGAATGAGTGCGGGTGTGTTTATTTGTAACAACTTTTCTAAAATTAGGTTATTTTGCTTTTCTTCTTATTTTCTTTATAACCTTTCAGCGAATAGTTTAGGACGCTCGCATAACTAAACATATAAGCTATCCCCATTCCGATGAGTGGCTAATTTCTTTTAGCCCTCGGTATCGAAGAGCTTTGGGATCTTAAATGTTTTAAATAACCAAATGTCTAATTTTTCAATTTAATTAAAAACTTAAGGTTTACCCCGGGTTAACGACGCGTAGACCCACATATCGATGTGTGGGCTCTATTTTCGTTATCCATACGCTAGCTAGCCGAGAGGCCGTGCATATGGACAGATCACCCCTGGGTAGATAGAGTTCCGCACTAACCCTCGAGAGAGGAGGCGCGCTAACTCTACCGGATCGGGTTCCCCACCCAATAGCGGGGTTCTTAGCATACTGCGGGCATTAAGGGGAATCCTTCGTCGGACGAGAGCCCGGTCGAATAGCCTTAATGTCTAGGTGAGCGATATTCCTAGAGATAGGTGAGCTCATTATTTTGAACCTCCACGGCCAAGTTTCCGCATTAATTAAATTGAAACTTTAGATATCTAGTTATTCAAATCTATTTTTAATCCTAACGCAATTCGATACCGGGAGTTATCTCTTCATCGACTACTTTCTTAAAATCTATTTTCGTTCTTATTTTACTTAAAACCCTCAACTTCTATTTCGGTAAAATAATAGTGTTTTCGGAGGAGTAGGGGTAATCAACCCGTTCTCGGGAATAATACGACCTCGGTATTCTCCCGAATATCGAGTACTACTTGCGATAGGTGCACTTGCCTACCCTAGCAAGCCCGCGGCGATCGACTCACCGAACCAACCACAGTAAGAGTCTGTTCGCGGGCCAATCAAGTTTTTGGCGCCGTTGCCGGGGACTTCTCTTTGAGTTGTTATTCCGAATCCGAACTCTATTACTTTTACTTTTATTTCTAAAAACTAAAAAAAAACTTAAAAAAAACTTTTCTTCAAAATCCAAAAAAAAAGAGAGTTAATTTTTCTACTTTTCATTCGGGTGTATGACCCGTGGACAGCCTTCGGAGTCCGAAAATTTGGATTTCGATCCTGAGATCGAACGCTCTCTTGCGCGTATTCGGTCTCAACGCCGAAATCCCTCTTTGGATCCCGCAGAATCCATCGGAGAACCCTCTGCCGTTCCTATGGCCGACCCCAATCCGAACGCGGCCCTCGAGCGTACAATGTCATATTACGCCCGGCCAAATTTGGACGATACTGGGTCCAGTATTGTCCGCCCGACGGTGGCGAACAATAATTTTGAGATCAAATCGAGCGTTATCCAAATGATCCAAAACGCCGTGCAGTTCGATGGACAGCCGGATGAGGACCCGAACGTTCATTTGTCTAGTTTTTTGGAGATTTGCGACACTTTTAAGATTAATGGCGTCACTGATAACGCCATTCGTTTGCGCCTTTTTCCATTCTCCCTCAGATCCAAAGCTAAGGCGTGGTTGAATTCCCTCCCACGAGGATGTATCACCACCTGGGCCGAGCTTGCGGAGCGGTTCTTAACGAAGTATTTTCCGCCCGCCAAAACTGCAAAGTTACGGGCGGACATTTCTTCGTTCGTGCAGAACGATTCTGAGTCTCTTTTTGAGACTTGGGAGTGCTTTAAGGAATTCCTCCGCAAGTGTCCGCACCACGCGCTGCCTGCGTGGTTGCAGGTCCAAATCTTCTACAATGGGCTTAATTATCAGACGCGTCAAATGATTGACGCGGCTGCCGGGGGTACCTTGAATAATAAGACCCCCGAGGCTGCCCAAGCTCTTATTGAAGAGATGGCTATGAACGCCTACCAATGGAACGTCCCTCGGGGACGTCCCAAGCAGGCGGCCGGCCTCTTCGAAGTGGATGCCACTGCCCACTTAGCCCTTCAAGTTGAAAGGCTGACAAAGCAGGTGGCGGAGATGTCTGCTGCCTCCACCACTCCTCCTTGGGGGATTCCCCCTAATGCCGGCGTAGCAAATGAATTCGTAGACTACGTGGGAAATGCTGGGCGACCTTCCTTCAACCCCAATAACAACCCTTATAGCAATAACTATAATCCGGGTTGGAGGAACCACCCCAACTTCTCATGGAGCAATCCGAATAATGCGCAGCGCCCCCCCAATTCTTTCGCGCCTGGATTTCTGCCGCCTCCCCCTCTTCCAAAACCCTCCCCGATGGAGGATAATTTTTCTAAATATATAGCATCCAACGAGTCAAATATCCGGAACATCACCGGATCGCTAAAAAACTTAGAACTCCAGGTTGGACAGCTAGCGCGAATGATGTCCGAGCGCGCGCTCGGGGCACTGCCGGGAAACACAGAGCCCAATCCGCGGGAAAATATCAACGCTATAACCCTCCGTAGCGGAAAGGAGGTGATCGATCCAAAACGGACCGATCCTCAGGGTTCCTAAACTGCGCCTCCCCCACCTCCTCTCAGGGAAGCTTCTACCCCCCCATTTCTTTCTTTTCTTTGTATATATTATCTTCCCTGTTTTGTTCCGCATACTTACGTTACAACATTGGGGACAATGTTGGACTTAAGTATGGGGGTGTTTTCTCGCTTTCTTTTTCATATTTCTATTTTCTGCACTGTCTTTCTATTTTCTGCACTATATACATAAAACATATATATGAACAAAAAAAAAACTATAAAAATAACAAAAACTTCAAAAAAAAAATTTGAAAATGAAAACAAAATCCCAAAAACCTAAGTTTTTTTTTTGTCTTTAAAATGTTTTTGTCTTTTTAAAGCAAAAATCCCCAAAAAAATTGTAAAACACAAAAAAATTCAAAAAAAAAAATTATAAAACAAAAACTCCAAAAAAATTCATAAAACCAAAAGTCCAAAAACATGTTTAGTTTCATTTTGTAAAAATCTGTGTAAATATTTTTGTAATAATCTTCTCTCTCCCCCTTCCTTTTCTCTCTCATACCATCTCTTTTTCTCCCACTTTCCGCAAAACCTTAAAAATCTAAAAAAGATAATAAGTTCACTAACCTTCAAAAAAAAAAGAGATAATAAATAAATATAAAAAAAACACAAAAAAAATGATGAAAAAAAAAATAATAATAAAAAAACTCTAAAACAACCAAAAAATATTTTGAAACAAATAAATCAAATATACCATCCTTAATTTTCTTGCTATCCAAAACTTTTGCTTTGAGTTTATTTATATGTGAATTTTATTAATTCTTTGTTTGTTATTCGTTTGTTAATTATTGATTGAAAAATTTAAATATTCGGGGTTAGGTTTTAAAGAATTCATTATGCTTTGTTAAAAATAGCGAACTCGTTTTAGGCACTACTTCTAATTTTTCATTACTAGGAGCACGTGTATTATGTTAGAAAATAACGATTATAGGATTCAATTATGTTTACTTTTAGCTTTCTGAAAACTTGGAACTTACAATTTATTAAGGTTGCTCTCAAAATTGTTTTTTAATAAAAAAAAAATCTAGTTTTCTTTTCTCACCGTCCTTATCATGACTGACTTGGCATGATAAAATTGTTTCCTTAAAAGATCCTATGTCCATGGGAATAAGATTTCGTTCCGTAAACATAGGCACCCAATAGATTAAAAGATTATATGCTATGGAGTAAGAGGATAAAATTCATTACTCCTACACATATACATTGGGTTAACATTTATTATGAAGTTGAAGAAAAAAAATCGATATTAGGAAAATAAGATTTCGTTTTCCTAATATTCCAAAAAAAAACCATAGAGGTTCGAGAAAAGATTACCTCGCCTCAAAAATCAAAACCCTCTTCATAAACCAACATCAACCCCCTTAGCCAATTTCACGATTCTAGATTTAATTCAAAAATCGTTTTGAGAGCATAATTTGTAAATTGCATTATTTCCAGTAAAACTCCTATAGGCTAAAAGTTCATATAATTCCAAACTATTCTTGTTAATCTAACCTTTACAATTAGTGCTTTCTATTTGATTATATCAAGAAGTCTTTTGGCCAAAACTTTTGCGCTATTTAAATCATCTTCATAAATTTAGAACTTAACTCTTACGCCCCGTTTATTTATTTAGATCTCTCTTATAATTGATTAAGCGATAGCTAAACTTAGAGTTTTTTTTTATTCCTTATAAGTTCATCTCAAACTTTTGCTCTGGAATAGCAAAAGCTTAAGTATGGGGGTATTTGATGAATTGTAAATATACCTAATTTTATGTACATTACTTAAGTCGTTTTATTTATTTTTTATCATTTCTACTTGTTTTTATTCAATAAAATGCTCCTATTTTTGTAAATATTACTAACTTGCTTTATTTTATTTGTCAGGAAAAAAAGTCAAAATCTGCAAAAATGACATGTCACGCCCGTGACATATTGGTCACGCCCGTGACCAGGACGTGACAACTCAAAATCCCGAAAAGAGGCCAATTTTGAAGAGGAAAGCCCGACACGCCCGTGTTCCATAATCCGACACGGGGCGTGACCCAGCCGTGTCCATCCCGCTTGATGATTTCAACTCAACTTTCGTCGACCCAAGAGGGCCACGCCCGTGTCTGATGTGCGACACGCCCGTGGCAGCCCGACACGCCCCGTGCCAGCCAGGTCAATGTTTCGCGCTCAACGTTCGTCGAACCCAAGAGGGACACGCCCGTGTCCGATGTGCGCCACGCCCGTGTCCGCCCGACAAACTGCCGCCGGCGAATCCCGAAGTCAACATCGCCTTAAAGCGCCGAATGACACGCCCACCGTCACCCCCGTGACTTGGGGCGTGACCGCCGCGTTTTCGGCCGGAAAGTCAAATCGCCGTCAAATCCGTCAGGTCGCCGAATCCCGCGGTAAAATAGTGCTGACACGCCCCCCGACACGCCCGTGTCGGAGGGCGTGTACTTGGAAATTTTTGCCTATAAAAAGGCAGCTGCTGTATGAGTTCAGGGTTCCAAAAATCCGAACCATTTTGATGTATAAGGGCTGCCGTTAGAGCTGCTTTAGTGCTATGTAAGGATTCTCTTTCCCCCTTTTTGAATTTAGTTTGTTTAAGCTCCTGTAATCAACTTCTTTTATTAATAAAATAGATATTTTTCTCATCCTCATATGCTCTGAATTTTCTCTAAAGGCCTCCTTTACTTCAATCTTATACACTTTCATGTTTTAAAACGCAAATGTTCTCGTTTTTCTTTCCAAATATAACAAAACTTATAGCCGTTATTATGGCCGTTTTCATTCTCTAACTCTTTAAATTTGGTTAGACTTAGGATTTTCATGCTTTAAAATGCGCTTTTATGAACTTGTAAAACATTAAAAAAGATAGTTTGCATTCCTCTTAACTTCTTTTACTTTGTTTTAGCTATAAAACTACTGCTTCTTTTTAGCTTACTCTCTCTTTTTAAACCATTTTACAAGGCTATAATAATATATAAATTGTCATTTTTATTTTTCATAAACTTGCATTTTAAGTACTCACAAAAAATATCTTCGCTCAAACAATTTTTATTTTCACTTTTTAAGCATTTCTATCAAAATCTAACGGTAAAAATGTAAACGTTTTAATTTTTCGGGCACTTGCCCTTCTCACTTTAATTTGAAAACTTTTTGCTCAAACAATTTTTATTTTGCCTTTTTATGCATTTCTACTGCATTCCAGCGGTAGAAATGCAGTCATTTTAATTTTTCGATAACTTTGATTTTTGCAATTATTTTAGCACGAGTGTGTGCGTGTATGAGATTTTTTTCAGCTCCTAAGTTAAATTATGCAAGTGTGTGTGTGTGTGTTTATTTATGTCGAGTGCGTGAGTAGTTACTTTCAAGTAGAGTGCGTATGTTGTTTTTATTTTTCCGCCTACTCACTTGAGTTAATTGGCTGGATTTTATTCAAGTAGAGTGCGTGTGTAGTTTTTATTTTTCCGCCTACTCATTTGAGTTAATTGGCTGGATTTTATTCAAGCAAGTGTTTTCATTTTTTATTTTTCCGCCTACTCACTTGAGTTAAATGGTCGGTCTGTATTTTCAGTCCTACTCGTTTGAGTAGGACTTGTAATTTTCATTCTTTATTTTTCCGCCTACTCACTTGAGTTAAATGGCTGGATTTGATTTTCCGCCTACTCGCTAGGAGTTTAATGGTCGGACTTTATTTTGATGTAAATATTTAAGAAAGCCATGTAATCGCATTTATTTTCTCCTACTCGTTTGAGTAGGACTCGCTTTCATTTCAGTCCTACTCGTTTGAGTAGGACTTGCACTTTTCAGCTTTTATTTTCCGCCCCCACTCGTTTGAGTGGGACTTGCAAATTTCAATTATGCACTTTTCAGCTTTTATTTCTCGCCCCCACTCGTTTGAGTGGGACCTGCAAATGTCAATTATGCAATTTTCTCTTATGTGTAAATTAGTTTTATTTCTTCCTTTTATATGTTTGAATGAGTGCGGGTGTGTTTATTTGTAACAACTTTTCTAAAATTAGGTTATTTTGCTTTTCTTCTTATTTTCTTTATAACCTTTCAGCGAATAGTTTAGGACGCTCGCATAACTAAACATATAAGCTATCCCCATTCCGATGAGTGGCTAATTTCTTTTAGCCCTCGGTATCGAAGAGCTTTGGGATCTAAAATGTTTTAAATAACCAAATGTCTAATTTTTCAATTTAATTAAAAACTTAAGGTTTACCCCGGGTTAACGACGCGTAGACCCACATATCGATGTGTGGGCTCTATTTCCGTTATCCATACGCTAGCTAGCCGAGAGGCCGTGCATATGGACAGATCACCCCTGGGTAGATAGAGTTCTGCACTAACCCTCGAGAGAGGAGGCGCGCTAACTCTACCGGATCGGGTTCCCCACCCAATAGCGGGGTTCTTAGCGTACTGCGGGCATTAAGGGGAATCCTTCGTCGGACGAGAGCCCGGTCGAATAGCCTTAATGTCTAGGTGAGCGATATTCCTAGAGATAGGTGAGCTCATTATTTTGAACCTCCACGGCCAAGTTTCCGCATTAATTAAATTGAAACTTTAGATATCTAGTTATTCAAATCTATTTTTAATCCTAACGCAATTCGATACCGGGAGTTATCTCTTCATCGACTACTTTCTTAAAATCTATTTTCGTTCTTATTTTACTTAAAACCCTCAACTTCTATTTCGGTAAAATAATAGTGTTTTCGGAGGAGTAGGGGTAATCAACCCGTTCCCGGGAATAATACGACCTCGGTATTCTCCCGAATATCGAGTACTACTTGCGATAGGTGCACTTGCCTACCCTAGCAAGCCCGCGGCGATCGACTCACCGAACCAACCACAGTAAGAGTCTGTTCGCGGGCCAATCATCTATTAGCTGGAGGCAGCCTGTCTTCAGGTTGTACTCCTTCAGCTTCTTCAACATGCTGCATCCCTTGGTCTTCTTCTGCATCAGGTGCATCTAGTACTCCCCCTGGACAATAGCCACTATCATCTACTTGCTGACTAGCAGTAGATCCTTCTTCAATAGTGAGCGTGTCCATCTTCTTAGTCACACCTGTGGAGCTGCAAATACTTCTAGACAATTCATGGTTAATGAGTCTAGCTTCATCAAACACTACATGTACTGACTCCTCTACAACTTGAGTAGTCAAGTTGTAGACCCTATAAGCCTTACTGTTGTTGCTGTACCCAACAAATATCCCCTCTTGGGATTTGGCAGCAAACTTGGTTAAGTAAGACTTACCATTGTTAAGTATATAGCATTTACAACCAAAGATCCTGAAATAGGATAGGTTTGATTTTCTGCCTTTCACAATCTCATAGGGGGTCTTATTTTGACTTTTGGTGATAGTAGCCCTATTAATTAGATGGCATGCAGTATTTACTGCCTCAGTCCAGAAATATTCTGGGAGAGATATGTCACTTAATACGGTTCTACTAGCCTCTATCAAGGTTCTATTTTTCCTTTCAGCAATGCCATTTTGCTGAGGTGTTCTTGGTGAAGAAAATTCCTGAAATATCCCAATTTCTTCACATAGCTTTGTCATACTGTCAGACTAGAATTCAGTACCATGGTCACTTCTTATTTTGACCACTGTACTGTCTAACTCATTCTGAATTTGTTTGACAAAACTATAGAAGATACTAGGTGTTTAAGATTTCTGTCTAAGTAAGAACACCCAGGAAAACCTTGAGTAGTCATCTACAACCACAAATGTGTAGACCATCCTACCTAGGATGTGAACTGGCATAGGACCAAAGAGATCCATATGCAAGAGGTATAAGCACCTCACAGCATCTTTGTTTTCAATGCTATTAAAGGTGGATCTAGTCTGCTTGCCCTTTTGACAAGCTGAGCATATCCCATCTTTAATACACTTACCCTGAGGACCATTCCTCACTAACTCTTTGCTATAGAGTTGACCAATTATCTTGTAGTTGAGATGGGCTAGCCTCTTGTGCCATTTGACATAATGCGAGACTTTCTCATCAGCTACAAGACACACTGGAGAAACATTGTTCTCACACATAATGTCTAGGCAATAGACATTTCTCTTTCTATAACCTGTCAGAATGATCTCTTGATCATTTGACCTCCTGATATGACAACCATCTTTGACAAATGAGATGTCATATCCTAAATCACTCAGTTGACTTATACTAATTAGGTTATGTTTCAAACCTTTAACATAAGCCACTTGAGTAATTGTTATAAGGTTGCTAGAAATGTTACCAAAACTTTTGATGATTCCTTTTTCAGAACCACCAAAGGTGACTTTAGGACCATCCTTGATTGGTGTGTAGTCCTTTAGCAATCCCCTAGTTCCAGTCATGTGCCTAGAACATCCACTGTCCAAGTACCATATTGGGGCATGGCCACTTGGACTTTCCTGCAAAACAGATTAGTTAACCTTAGAACCCAAAGAATTATTGGGTCCTTGGTGCTGGTTAGTTTGCCTCTTAACAAAACTACTTGTAGCTTTTCTAGCAGGTAGATTGCTACTCACTTTGGCACTAGAATTGTGCCAACAATCTATGGCAAAGTGGCCAACCTTGCCACAACACCAACACTCAAATATGTTGTACCTTTGCTTAGGTACAACCCTGGCTGTTTTATCTACAGCAGGCTTGTTGAGTACTGGGGCTTTGCCCTTAGACTTGGACTGAACAGTCCTAGCAGGTTTTGTAAACCCTAATCCAGTTTTACCCTTTTGATGTACAAATTCATCTATCAAAGGTAGAACAGACTTTGGTTTAGAAAACCTTGCAACTATATATCTCTCCTTCTGAAGACTAATCTCCAGATTTTTGATTTGATCATTCTTGAATGTTATAGTCCCCATCTGAATAACAGTTATGTTCTTCAGCCTGGCTATTTCATTTAGTTTTTGATCAATCAACTTATCAAAATCTGTTGCAGCAACTTTAAGACTGGCAATCTCCTTAGCCTGACTCTTGACCAAGGATTTGCTTTTCTTTAAAGCTTGCAACACTACTCTATATTCATCAATCAATTGATGAATATCTCCTTCAGATTCATATTCACTCTCATCACTTGATGCTAATGAATCTGATTCTGAACCAGTACAAGAAACTGAACTTGAAGAACAATTTTGTACCTGACTAGGTCCAGGCTAATCCTGGATTTTATCTCCTTCTGATAAGGCCATCAGTCCCTGGCACTGATTGTCCTCATGCTCATATATAGAGTTCATTAACTGGATGAACTCCTATTCCTCTTCTTCAGTAAACAGTCCAATATATGCTTTTGCTTCTGAATCAGTTTCTGAAGATGATATGTCTGACAGGCTTTTGTCCTTCTTGGCAATAAAGGACCTTTCCTTTTTGCCGTTTATCTGAGTCTTCTTCTTATCAGTTGACTCTTTCCTTTTATCTGGACAGTCAGCAACAACATGTCCTTGTCTGTTACAGCAATAACATATAATTTTTGATAAAGTTGCTTGGCTTGACTTGGGCTTTCTCCTGTCTTTCTTTGATGACTTCTTGTTCTGATAATAGTCATCTTTTCCCTGTGAAGTGGATGTCTTTGACCTCCACTATTTCTTCTTTAGAAACTTCTGAAAGTGTCTTGTGAAAGCTGCAAAATCCTCATCACTCTCACTGCTTTCAGAATTCCTGCGTTCTGTCTCATCTGTCTCAGATCCAGCAACCTTTGGAGGTGGAGATGGAGACTTACTTTTGTATTTCCTGGTGCCTTCTGTCTTGAATGCCACAACTCTTTCTTTATGCTCAACTCTGGTAGTCTTCTCCTCTTCTTTCCTTACCATTAGCTGCATTTCATAGGATAACAGCTTTCCAAATAATGTTGGAGGAGGAATATCTGCTAACTTGGCCATTTCCCTTATGATACAGATCTTGGTGTCCCAGTCCTTTGTTAGGGACCTCAAAAACTTATCATTCAGCTCATAATTGTTGAATTCTCTTCCATAGGACATCAACTCATTGACAATCCTATAGAATTTCTTATAGCATTCTGTTATACTATCAGACCTGTCTTGTCTGAAGCTCTCATATTCTTGGTTTAACAAAGACTTCTTGTCTTGTCTAACTTCTTCTGAACCCTCCATGTACACTATCAGAGTATCCCACATCTCCTTTGATGTTTTACAGTGTATCAAGTTCTGAAATGTAGCATCATCTATTGCACTTACTATAATATTCTGGGCCCTTTTGTCCATGGTGGCCAGAATAATCTCATCCTTGGTCATTTCAGAAAAGTCTTTTAGTGTTCTCTGATTTGCATCTATGACTGATACTTTCATAGGCACATATGACCCTTCTTTGACTGTGATATAGATTCTAGGGTCAGAAGCTTCCATAAACAGTCTAACCCTTTATTTCCAGATGCCAAAGATCTCTTTTCTGCAAATTGGCAACTTCATGGATCCATGTTCCTTATGATTCTCCGTTGAACCAATTTTTCTTGATTTTCTTAATTCTCCACTTGATTAAACTGAATCTGCCAACAGGATCTACTCAGACAGTTATGTCCCTTTTTGAGTAACCTCCCTCTGATACCACTTGAAAGAAATTGTACCTAATCACCTAGAGGGGGGGGGGGTGAATATGTGACTTAATCTTTTTAAACTTTTAGGCAGATTATATCACAGATTTCACAGAACTATAACCAGCATACACAGCATCAATCACATACACAGAGTACACACAGTTTTATAGTGGTTCCCCAAGGTTTGGGTACATCCACTTTCCCCCTTCGCCTATCTAGTAGTGTACTAGATTCGGCCAAACTCCTCCACTATACATCAGATCCTCAGATCTTACACTCAGAACCCCAAATGGTTCCTACAGCTCAGAGTGATCCCACTCCTACAATTCAGGCTCAACAGCCCTACCACTCAGTCTTCACAAAGACCTACACTCAGCCACAAGGCCTACACTCAGAGAAATGAATCTTCTACACTCAGGCACACAGGCCCTACCACTCAACCTTTATAATTTCAGGCTTACAACTCAGATCCCTAAGGATCCTACAAGAAATTAAAAATACAATGTGTAAACCTACAACTCAGAATAAGAGAGAAGAGTTGACAGGTTTCTTGATGAGTTCTTGAAAGAACTCTGCTGAGATCAACCTCACTTGGCTTTCTTCAAAGCTTCTTGAATGTAGAACACAATAGGGTTGATACTCTCTGCAGCTGATCTTCAATCACTGCTAACTTAAGAATCAGAACTAACTCTGAAACTTTCTTCACAGCCTGGTTCCAACAGCTGCCTTCTTGGAAGGAGCTCTCTCTCTCCAACTACTTAGATCTTCACTTGAATTGATTCTTCAATGAATTGCTTGATCTCCAACTACTTTGATTGATGTTGATCCTCATCTTCTGTTGACAGAATAAGCTTATATATAGGCCTTCTTCATGATGACCGACTGATCCGGTTTCTAACGACTTTCTGACAACTCTGATAGTTGCAGTAGACCGGCTGGAATGGCAGCTGTCATGTCATCCAGTCTCTTCTTGAAATATCTGTAACTGTCTGAAAGTGTCGAGACAGTCTTTCTTTAAGTGTCGACACTTATAGACTAAGTGTCAACACAAGTAGCCTAAGTGTCGACACTAGCCTTCAAGGTGTCGACACAACTCCTTGTGTTGTAGAAATTTCTTCTCGACACTGCTTCTTCAACATGTGTTGACACTGATATTGTGTGTTGACACAAGTCCTTGTTCTTTAGTACTTAGTTGAATTCTTGTAAGTGTCGACACAACTCCTTTGTGTCGACACATCTTCTTGTGTTGAACTTGTTCAGTGTCGACACATGCCTTCTGTGTTGATACTTTTGCTGAGTGTCGACACTTCTCCTTGTCTCGACACATTCTTCTTGTGTTGAGACATTGGCTGAGTGTCGACACAATCTTCATTATGTCGACACTTGTACTTAGAATTTGTTGAACTTTGTTGAGTGTCGACACAGCTCCTTGTGTCGACACATTCTTCATGTGTTGAGTCTTCTGTTGTCTGTCGACACATTCTTGATTATGTCGACACTTGTACTTAAACTCTGTTGAATTAGCTGAGTGTCGACATAGACTCCAAGTGTCGACACTTTCTGATGTCGACAAAGTTCCTCTGGGTGTCGACACTGCTTCTAAGTGTCGACACTTCTTCACTGGACATTTCTTCATTGAGTGTCGACACAACCTGTATGTGTCGACACTTTCCTTCTGGTGTCGACTCCACATCCATGGTGTCGACACAATTACTCCAAGTGTCGACACTGCTTCTCTAGGTGTCAACACAAGTCTTCTTAAGTGTCGACACTTTTCTTCTGGGTGTCGACACATGGACTGAGAAACTTTTCAGCTTTCCCTACAAATACTTAACCTTCACAACTAAACTCAAAACACATCAAATACATTTTGATGTATATCATTGAGTAGGGTGAGGCTTCTTCAAATCAGTTACATTTATTCCAATGTACCCAACATCACCCACCACAACTTGGCGTCTCCTTTCAACATGAACGCCACATACTCAGCTTTCTTTTCTTCTGGCGTCTCTGCCACCCTCAAAAGCTCTTGGATTCGAACCCACCAGTCCTCCGCATCCGTTGGTGTACCAACTCCCTTGAATGACGGGGGATGGAAGCTCAAGAAATACTTCATGTGTCGGCCTCCATATCCGACAACCACCCTTTCTGCCAAAGGCTCCAATCGCCTGGCTTCTCCTCCTAGCACGGCCGTCGCCGAATCCGGTGTAGCAGGGGTTGCTACCTGAGCTGCAGCTGCAGCTTGGGCTGCCACCATCGCTTCTGCAAGCATGCGGCAGAAGTCGGCCGGGTTAACACCCGTGCCCAAAAGACCTGGAGCAGTGGCACTGCTCGCCCAGAGTTCCTCTCTTGCTCTCGACGTACCCGCCTCGTTGCTTGCACTCTTCAAGAAAACAAGAAATAAGGAATCAGTCTCTAATCTCAAAACTTAAACATAAGGACACTAATGGTCCCGCAATACTCTTATGCGGATAACTTCTCTACGCGTTGACCTTGAATCGAACCTCCCTCTGATACCAAATTGTAACACCTCCCCTGTAATGACCGTATAATATGGGTCCGGTCGGGGCCCCACAACATACGGACGCCACAGCTTTAGTATTATAAGTTGATATAGCTACCCACACTCAAAAACACTTTGCACAACACAGCGGAAACATAAGCAAGACTAGAAGTTATCCACTACAAGAAGAGTAATAACAATGGCCTTATGACCTTACAACAAGTGTTCGAACTCAAATAATACAACAGTCAAGAAAGTGCATAGCACTCCTAGTCTACCTCGGCATGCAAGCCGAACAACATGAATCTAAAACATACAACATCATTTAAGTGGAACTACAAAAGATGAGAAGCACTTCATGAGGCTTAGGCCTTTCTGGCCGGCGAGCTAGCTCCTGCATGCGATCCTTGCCCTGTAAAATTTATTAGTAACGTGGGTCAGCAAAGTCTGACCTCAAACTGTGTAACAACACATCTCCTCCCGGCCGCCCCTAATGGACCCCGGGGTACCCCTCCAACCTGCAAGTTAGCACTTCGTATGCAATAATCATAAGCAAGAAAAGCAATTACAGAAACAGGCTTGGATGTCACACACATCATACATGTTCTCTACTGGTTGAGCATATAATAAAAGGGCCTACTTATGCAAGCATGTATGCAACAACCCGAGTTTCACCCAAGGCACCCTATCTCGTATGCATCTAGCACATCATCACATCATATGGGTACTCATCGATTCCCCATTGGCATAAAGCCTCAAACAAAGGGGTAACACCATTCCCCCCAACGGCACACAGGCCGCCACATGGAACACTTGCAAAGGCCCCACCCGCTCAAGGTCTTAGACCCGGGCTGGCCTACAAGCTCTGACGTCTCATATCAGGAATCCAACAAACACAAAACTGATCGATTCTAAGAAGCCTTGCCGGACCCCACCCGCTCATGGCCTCATTGCCCGGGCTTGCCCCCATGCTTGGCATTCTCGTCAGTCTCACAGAAGGTGACTAGTCTCGCCGGGACACTCTCCACACATGACGTGAACTTCACGGGATAGCCAGCTGACCACAGAGACATAGCCACGCCTTGGCACATCACAAACCAAGAAAATTCCACCCTAGTCCCTCATTTGTACTGCAGCGTTTTCCGCACACCAAGGAAACCATCTACAACTCATGCGGAGCTAACCTTGTCCACCAAGGAAACCATCTACCACCATGAGGAGCTAACCTTGTCCGGTTCCGACTACACGTACTCACTCGAGAAAAAGCGGAAAAACATCACCACACCACAAACGGCATCTCGCCGCAACGGAAACTCTACGAATCCTTAAAGTTCGTATGCAACATCACCGAGTCGGACTAACGGTCGCGACTACGGCTTCATCCACCATGCATAATCCACTAACGGAGCGGTTCTCTAATGCAAATCATGTCGGGGACGGACTCAATTGACCCGGAGGTTCCTCTTGAACCTTGGTGACCCAAGACCCCTCTCATTTGAGTGTTTGGTGCCCAAAACTAGAAAGGAAAAATGATGCTAAAGACATGCATCCTAAGACTGAGAGGAGAAGTGTCGTTACCTTCCGACTCCTCTTCCTTGCCATGACAAAATAGCCGGATGGAAACCTTCACAACGATCAAGCCTCCACGGATCTGGACTCGGCTCGCCATTTGGAGCACTGAAGCTTCTCCTACAGCCCAAACCCTCCTTCACCTTCTTCCTTGCTCTCCCTTCTCTCTAGAAATTAGTAAGAGAAATCTTGTAGGAGAATGAGGGCTTCTAACCCTATTCTCAGACTTAACTTCCCAAGAACAGTCCGGGACCATCAGATCACAAAATATGGGAAGGAATGGCCACGATCCGTCTGAAAAAATAAAAAACCTGGGCCGAACACGGCCTGGCACACGCCCGTGTCCAGGGCCGTCACCCCCATTCGCCATCTCAAATCGATGCGCCTGGAATAGCACACGGGCATGCGACATGCCCGTGTTCGACCCGACACGCCCGTGTCCCAACTGACACGGCCGTGTGCTCGGCCGTGTGCCTCCAGCGACACAGCCCCAAAACATCCCGAGAAGGGACACGGCCTGGGACACTCGTGTCCCACGCCGTGTGCCAAGTCTCGACACTCTTCGACAGCCTTTGTGTCGACACCGCGGAAAAACGTCGAGTGAAGATCGTCGACCAAGCGGGACACGCCCTGTGACACGCCCGTGTCACAGGATGTATGCCCCAGTCTCGACACTCGACACTCGACACTCGTCGAGTGAACATTGTCGACTGAATTTCATCGACAGACCCACACGGCCTTGGACACGCCCGTGTCCTAGGCCGTGTGCCTTGTCTCGACACATTGTCGAGCAAAAAATGTCGACACGCCGGGCCGAGTGTAGACACGGGCTCGACACGCCCTGCGACACGCCCGTGTCGCAGGCCGTCTGCCCTGT
Organism: Platanthera guangdongensis; assembly: GCA_039583875.1. Lineage (NCBI taxonomy): Eukaryota > Viridiplantae > Streptophyta > Magnoliopsida > Asparagales > Orchidaceae > Platanthera > Platanthera guangdongensis. The sequence continues at coordinate 167,034,514 of CM077158.1, read as the reverse complement.
CTCGACACTTCGTCGAGCGAAAAAAAATGTCGACAACACGGCCAAGTCATCGAATCCAGCCTGACACGGCCAGGGACATGCCCGGGGCGTGTCCCGGGCCGTGTGCCCCCTGCCAAAAACCAAAAATTGGCCAGAAACGCAAATCGACCCACTCTCAAAAACTTGGGTGTTACAAAAAGCACTTCAGGTTCTTGTGAGTTCTTAGGTGGGAGACTAGTATCTTGGAGCAGCAAGAAGTAAACCTGTGTTGCAATCACAAATGCAGAGTTAGAGTACATATTTGCAGGTAGATGTTGTGCTCAGTTGCTATGTATCCTACATTGGATCCAGGATTACAACCTCCAGATAAGTAGAACTCCTCTATTTTGTGACTTTACTAATGCTATTTCTGTTACTAGGAATCCTGTCTCACACTGCAGGACTAAGCACATAGAAATTAGGTATCACATTATTAGGGAGCATGTGGAAAAGGAACATATCAGCATCAAGTTTGTCCCCACAGGCAAGCAAGTAGCTGACAACTTTACTAAGACACTAGATGAAGCAAAGTTCAACACCTTCAAGTTTGAATTGGGCATGTTGAACCTGGTGTAGCTTCAGTCAATCCCTAAAGTATTTTTGATGCTGGATTTGTTCTTCTTCTAGGTTATGAAGACTTCAAGTGATATGGTGATTGTGGATACCATATTGTCTATCAAAAGATGGTGATAGAAGATGCTCTATTGAGGGGAAGCAAGTCCAGCAACTGCATGGGTAGTTATGGCCTCACAAAGAGAGGACTCTAGTAGCTGTATCACTTGGTCATCTGCAATCAGCTAGGGGAGAACATAAAAGCATTCATGCAACTCCCTGACTATCTAAAGCAGTCAAAAAGGTGGAGAGAAAGGATTGATTAAGATGCATCAAAGCCAGAGGCCAAAGGATTGATCAAGCTCAAATAAGGCTGAAAGACAGGGGTAGAAAGTTATAGAGACAGAAAATGCTGTAAAACAGGCGGAGTAGGTAACCTTTAGAGACCTTCCTCTAATTAACCTCAAAGGGGGAGTGGACAACCTTCCTCTAATTGACAATAATATGTTATTGCTGCCAATATGGCGTGTATATCATTGACTAAGTAATTTTATCAATGGTTTTGACATCTTTAAATAGGGGGAGATTGTTGGGTCCATTGATCCCAATGACCCCGATTTTAAGAAGTCAAACAAGTTAATGATATACACATAGTTGTATTTAATTTGTGTAAGTTCATGCATGCAGGTTAGTCCTTCTTACATTAATTGGACAGGTGGACACAAAGTTATGGGTTGGATAGGCAAAAAAGTGCCAAAGTCCACAGGAATTGAGTGAAGAAAGTTCACTCAACTCCATAGCTCAAAAGGAGCTGCACACAGCAGGATCTGTTAAAGCCTCAACAATGGAAGATAGAAAAGTGGCCAAGTCCACAGGTGTTGAGTGATGTCAACTCACTCAATACCAGGCAGTAAATTCCTCGAGTAAAGCTGCCTTAGTCAAAGCCCTGAAGTTTCTCCAAAAAAAATATCAGCTAAGTCCAGAAGCATTGAGTGAAGCCAGTTCACTCAACGCCTTGCTGGTTCACTCAATGCTAGATAACATATAGCATTGAGACAAGCTTAAGTAGTCAAAGCCTAAGATGAGGATAGAATTTGACTAAGTCCAGAAGTATTGAGTGAGGCCAGATCACTCAATGCCATGTCAAAAGATGAGGCAGAGGCAAAAAGCATTGAGTGAAGCCAGTTCACTTAACGCCTCAGCAAGATGGAAAGTTTCAGAGAAATGGCTAAGGTAAAAAACGTTGAGTGAAGGTCATTCAGCCTACGCCACTCAACACCTAACATCAAAAGTTGGGACAAGTATAAAAATGTTGAGTGAAGGCAATTCACTCAACGCCACTCAACGCCTAAGGAAGCAGCTGTGTGACAAAGTCCAGAATTGTGGAGTAAAGACCTTTCACTCAACGCCAATCAACGCCTGAGCTGATTCTGAAAATTTGGCTATGTCCAAAAGTGGTGACATCAGCAAAGTTAATAAGTTAACAGAATTTGAATTCCTTGCAGGATGTCTACAGTACAAGACAAATGACGCCAACAACCAACTGTATGGCTCGTTCTCTAAAAGGAAGGTTGTAAAGCAGCCATTAATGGTGGGCCCAATGGTATAAAGAGCTGTTGGATGGTGCTTAATAACAAGGATCGATCAATGATGATGAAGTAATATTTTAGGGTTTTCTATTAATGCTTTACGACCAAACTCCATCTTCTCCCTCACCATTCTTGTCGAGCCTGAAGAAGTTTTTCAGCATAGAGAACCTAAAAGAAAATGAGATAGATGGAGCATTCTGCATATGTGATAGCAGGTTCAGCATCAATTTCTGAGAAGGAAGAAGAAGAGGCAGATCAATCAAGTTCTGCAGGGAAAGGTAGCTGATTGAAGAAGAATATAACTGTTATCTCCATAATCTTCATCAGTAAAAGCTAGGGCTGAAATCTTCTCAACCTTGGAAGAAGTGGACATAGAGTAATTACTCTGGTCTGAATTCAATACAATCAACCTTACATTCTCTTTGTAGGATCCTGTCTAGGATCTGAGTTGTATGCCATTCTTTAAAGGCCTAATGGAAGGATTCTTTGTAGAATCCTAGTTGTAGGTCTGTATTATAAAAGTTGTGGTAGGATAATTTGTTGATCTGAGTGTAGGATCCATTTTGGGATCTGAGTGTAGGGCTGTCCTCCTAGCCTGAGTTGTAGAGCTGTTTGCCTGAGGTAGGTGGTTGTTTAATCACTGAGTTGTAGGGCCTTGTTCCTGAGCAGTAGGTCTTGGAGGAGACTGAGTGGTCCCGCGGGATCGAGTTGTAAGCTCTTAAGGAGCTAAGTATTGGGGAAGATCCATGTCTAACACACTTTTTGAAAAGCGGCGAGGGTTAGTGGACGTACCCATAATCTGGGGAACCACTATAAAACAACGGTGTCGTCTGTGATTAATCTTGAAAGCTAAAATAACCGAATCACTAAGTGCAGCACAATCAGGTAAAGGTCTAAAAGTTTTAAAGAAAGACCAAAAACCTATTCACCGCCCTCTAGGTGTTTAGCTGACCTTGAAAACAAATACTTTCACCACCAAAACAACTTTTTCCCATGTTTTATATTTTTGTGCTCCCTAGGTGGATTGAATATTTGGTAAAATTTGCCTCGTACATCAACTCCTTCCATAATTTGCCAACATTCAGGACGCACAACTGACTGTCCTTCCACAAAAGACCGTCATTCATCAAGAATTGGGAATTTGATGCATCCACTATCTCCGATATATAGTGCTTCATGTTCTCATCAAGCTCCAATGCCTATCGAATTTTGTCCGTGAGGTCATATTGTACCTCCATCCAGTTCAAACATGCATCCGCGCTTGTCCTCCCGTCAACACAAGAGATGTCCAAAGCCTCCAACTCACGAATTAGACGCTCATCATTCATCTTTTTCCAATTTTCTCATGTTGGATCCTTGCGACTCAGCGCATCTATGACTATATTTCCCTTCCTAGGACTGTAATGAATCTCAAAGGTGTAGACCCAAGGAACTCCATCCATCTCCGTTGTCTTATATTCAGATCCTTCTGATGCAATAAGTATTTCAAGCTCTTATGGTCCATAAAGATATCAACCTTCATGCAATACAAATAATATTGCCATAGCTTAAGAGCGAATATCTTGGCCGAGAATTCTAAGTCGTGAACCAGATAATTCCACTCGTTCAATTTCAGTTTGGGAGAGACATAAGTAATCACATGTCAAATTGCAATAGAACGCAGCCTAAGATGCTCCGTGATGCATCACTATAGATTTTAAAGACTTCTATTTCATATGGTGGGAACACCACTGACGCCATGGTTAAACGACTCTTCAACTCCTCAAACGCTCGCACGCACTTTGACGTGCAAATGAACTTTTGATTCTTCCTTGTCAATGTAGTGAGAGGTAACACAATTCGCGAGAGGTTCTCTACAAAGCTCCTATAATAGCCGGCAAGTTCAAGGAAACTCCCGACTTACACTACAAAAGCAAGTACATGCCACTCTCATATCGCAACTATCTTTCCTAGATCCACAGCAATACCTTCTCCACTAACTACATGACCACGAAATGCTATGGCGATAGCCTAAACCCGCACTTAAAGAACTTGGCAAATAGTCGATTCCTCCTCAGGTTATCCCGAACCAATCTTAAATGATTCACATGATCCTCTTTTGATTGAGAGTATACTAGTATGTTGTCAATAAAGACAATCACAAACAGGTCCAAATGCTCTCAAAAGGTTCTGTGCATCAAGTCCATAAACACCAATGACTCATTAGTGAGCCCAAAAGTCATCACAGTAAATTCATAATGCCCATATCGTATGTCAAATTCTGTCTTGGGAATATCACTTTCTCGAATTCTATACTGCTAATAGCCAACCTTCAAATCCAACTTCGAATAGACAGTCGATCCAACCAACTAATCAAACATTATCGATTCATAGAATCAGATACTTGTTCTTCTCTGTTAGCTTGTTCAGTTCACGATAATCATTGCATAGATGCAAGACTCCGTCCTTCTTCTTTATAAAGATAACCAGTGCACTCCAAGGTGACATACTTGGACATATATAGTCATGTTCTTATAACTCCTGCAACTAAACCTTCAGGTTTGCCATCTCCTTTGGATTCACATAGTACGGTGAGCGTGGCACAAGTTTCGTGCCTAGCACGAGCTCAATAGCAAAGTCGATCTCTCGCTGAAGTGAAATCCTTTGGAGATCCTTGGAAAAACCTCCGCAAACTCTAACACAACATAAACGCAACTTATACTGGGCTTCAACTCAACAACCTCTAATAGCGTGAAGAATAATTTCGTGCCCTTTTGAACTCCTTTGACTACTTGGAGAGTAGACATCAATATCTTGCTCGATCCTCGCATACCCAAAAACTTAGTCCCGCGTTCAGTGTTTTTCTCCAGCATTACTTCCTTTGAGTTGCAATCAGTACATGCACGATAATCTGAGATTCAATCCATGCCAAAGATCACATCAAACTTAGATATCGACATCATAGATACTTCCAAGCCAAAACATGACTTCCTCTGCACCTTAAAAAACAAGCTATATCTGCACGTATTAAGCACCCATTAGGTAGCAACACATTCACTCTATCTGTTGAAAGAAAAGAAGGCACTCTGATATGTACCATGAAGTCCTCAGACAGAAAGGAATGTGTGGCTCATGTATCGAATAGTGCTCTCGCCGGACAATCTAAAATCAGGATAAAGCCTAGTTCACACAAGTTAAGCAATGAACAAGGTAGCAAGTATAAAAGTAGTAAAAACTGTATCTTAACTCATACCTGTCACGAAGTCACTTTGTTTAATGGCCTCTTGTCGGCCAATATTGTATACTCGGGGCAACGCTTGGAATGCAGTTTACTCCACTATCTTTCCCTTTTCAACATACGATGCACCCATCTTTTTCTCATCCATTGGACGACTAAACCAACAATCTCGAGCCAGATGTCTCACCTTACCACACACATAACAAGTAAGCTAATTTCAGTAAGGTCCCACTGATGTAGCCTTCTTCCTCCACCTTTGTTGTCCAGACTTCATTGAACTTAACACTTTAAACTCCGACTTCTTTACCGCCAAGTCATTCTTACGCTTCATGCAGTTTAAATCTTGCTCTAAAGATCGGTATGTTTTGACAAATATCAGAAAACCCCACGTCATTGGACCTGAGAGAAGCAACCTCAGATCATCTTACAGTATTTCATAGAACCGATTGGTTTTCCATTCATAGTATGCAAATGTACAGCCTGCATACTGTCCCAACCTTGTAAACTCATGCAAGTAGGCATCCACTGAACTATTGCCCCGAGTTAACCCATGGAATTGATTTTCCATTTCAATATGCTGTGCAGATGGAAGATATCTTGCCAGAAAGAGCCTCAAGAGCTCCTCCATCAAGATCTCAGTCAACGGCCTACCAGAAAGCTGGTGCAGCTCCAACTCATCCCACCATTGCCTCATCTCTCCATCTAACAGGAAGGTAGCTATAGTGACTTTCTGCCACTCCTCCATTTTGGTTACTATCAAAGTTTTCTTAAGTCTCGAGAGCCAATCTTCGGGTTGTGTTGGGGTTCTGGTACCCGCAAACACATGAGGGTTGAAACTCATGACATGTTTCAATTACTTTTCCGCTACTCGCCTTGCAGCCACTGGCTCCATGGCCACTTGTCTCTCTTCCACATGCTCAACTACACCAATTAGCTTCTGGGCCACCACAAGGGTTGGAGGTTGTACTTTCCCTCCTGGTAGTCATTGATTAATGCAAACACGACTTCAGCAACAAACCGTATTGTTTTGGCAGAGGAGGTGTAGGCACTTCAGTTGGTGCCTTACTCTCCACCAAGCGCTGGGGTTCAATCTTCCCCACACCACTTCTAGTCACCTATAATAGTGAAACACACAATTAAACAACAAATAATATTATAAAAAGCAATTATGAGAACACGTAGATTCTAAAAATATGTGTATTATCATTCCTAAGTGGACATTAATGGGTTCTTTCATGTTGTAATGATAGCGCACATATACGTGCTCACAATCCCGTAAAAGAATTCAACCACGAATTTAAAGAAGAAAGACAGACACTAGAAGTTGATACCAAATTGTAACACCTCCATCCGTCATGATGAAAATAACAGAAGGTCTGTTCAGGGCCCTACACCATATTCTATGGATAGTCAGTGGAGTTACGCATTGAAAGCATAACATTTATGGATCCTAACTCATAGTTCATTCTAGCAAAAGTATTTAAACATTTCTTAAAACCCAAACACATGAATGTTCACTAATAACAAAACATAGGAATGATATTCAAAATACCAAAAATATTTTGTTCTTAAGGCCTTACAACCATTCTCTTCATAAATGTATATTCCATACATCGGCACACAGGCCGACCACACATAAAAATAGTAAACAATTCACCTTTGGGTGTTCAAGGGCCAGCCAACATAACATAAGGGACTTCAGCCCACTACTTTCCACTTGGCTCTTCGACACCTGCATAAGCACGGTCCACCAAGATGTGGCAAAACAAGAAAACGTCTAGGATTAGTTGACCAAATTATAACGACCCCACCCCTCACTTGGGGAGGTGGTGGTCCTTCCCTACAAACAGCGGTATATATCTCTTTTGGCAACAAAATGTGCAACTAAGCACCATTCACCACAGATGTAAGCATGTATGTCCACATGCCCCGTGCACTCAGGGCACATTATCTGTGTACCAGATTTCCTAGGCTCCCACCACCATCCATAGTCCCAGACTTGATGTTCTAAAATAGAGCATTTTTGGTCACGCATAAAGCAAAGGACCCTCTCCTATACCACCGACTGCACTAGTTACTTTAAGCAATCTAGTCAAGTGACATAAAGCAGGTACAGTTAGCCCTATCCTGTTGCTCAAATCGCCATTGCCACACAACAACCAACAAGATGAGAGTCAAATTTTCATTTCTTCTAATATCAACATAATCAAGTTATGTCAAAGGTTGGCACTCATGGCCACCACAGTTGGGCACTTCAGGGTTTCAGCTTCACATACTACCCACCTTGTCTCGTGGACACAGGCTTCACAACCATAATCAAGCTGGCTCTCATGGCCACCACCGCTGGGCTCTTTAGTCTCTTAGCTCAACTGTTTGTCCCTAAGTATCCAAGAGACAGACCGACAACAATAGATCTCTGGATGCTATCGCAAAAGATATCTCTACCTCCACGCAGTAGGGGGAAAAAATCTCATTTCTTCCCCCATTTTGGGTGTTTTCCTAGAAACTAACTCTAGTACTCTCACTGTAGCATCCAACACACCCTATAAATCCATAAACTACACATTTAACCACGAAGTCTTCTCCGGTATGCAAATCAATCATCACCAGTCTAGACCAATCAGTCCAGATTGGCTTCACACAACATGCATATTTCGTACTTCGATTGCAGATTCTATATGCAATTTCTACCGGGGATAATTTGTATCGACCCAACAAAAATCCCTTCTCTCTCAACCAATTAGTGGGGGATTTTGTGCAATATGCCAAATTAATGGCATCACATGTCCAAGATGGAAGATCGTTACCCATGTAAATCATGTAAGAGACATGATCTTGTACTTGATCCATATGGAAATGATCATCACACCTTCCTCTCCACGGATTTGGTTTCGACTCTCAAATTTGACCACACGAACATCTTCACAACAGCTCTCCTTCAGGGCTGGATCAATCTTACCCTTACTCTTCTATCGTTCTTCTTCTTCTACCTCAGGATCCAAGAGAGAGAAAAAGAGAGAAAATGAGAAAATAATCTCATCTCAACCTCTTATAAAAGGCTACCTCCGTGCGGTACCTTACTAGCACCGCGCGGTCCCTTAAGCGGTGGCTTCTTGGCCCAATCGGCTTCGTGCTGCCGCTCAAAGATCGTCTCAACCTTATCTAATATACGGCATACCGCCAGTATTACCGCTACCGCCAGACAGTACAGTCCAGAGATGAACGTTGATTTAATTTATTGACTACCACTATGTGATAACATGCTACCGCTGTGCGATAACATGCTACCGCCATGCAATAACTACCAGAGATGATGGTCTGATAAATCAGCTGGTTACCGCCAGTGCTAGCTCTACTGCCTGATAGTAACATCCAGTGACCAACTACCTATTATTTTCAGGAAATTTGGGGCATTACAGTTTCTGCTTTACTGTTGAGGCATTGAGTGAATGGACTTCACTCGATGCATTATTACTTAGACAATATCTGCTTTACTGCTGAGGCATTGTGTGAATGGCCTTCACTTGACGCATTAGTATTTAGATAATTTTTGCTTAACTGTAGATGCTTTGAGTGAATGGCCTTCACTCGACGCATTGGTACTTGGTCTGACTTTTTGCTCTTTTACTGAGGTGTTTAGTGAAAGACCTTCACTCGACGCATTTGTTCTTAAGCAGATTGTCTTCTGTACTATTGAGGCTTTAAATGAATAGCATACATTCAACACATTTGGACCTTTAGCATTGAGTGAAGTGAGATGACTCGACACATTTTTTTGTATTCAAATACTCTTAACATTAGAATGTGCTGACTTATATACAATTGAATTTCTAATAAATCCCACGTTGTTTATTAGCAATTAGTAATTTCCTGCACAAGTAATCTCAGAGAAATATTAAATACAGGTTTGTGTATATTATTGACTTATGTGGTTTCTTCAAATCTGGAACACTGTGGTCAATGTTCCCAACAATCTCCCCCAAATTGAAGAAGTTAGAATCCTAGTCAATGACATGCACAAAAAGAGATGATATAGCATCTCAAGTATGATTAATAAAATAGTTTAAAATATGACTACAATAAAAGTTCTACATTCAAAAATCCTTAGTAACATATAAATTTAAAACATTTCTAAGGTTTAGGTTCCTTAATTACAATGCCCCCAATTTATTTTGTAGCCTTGTCTACAACCTCTTTATTTTTCTGCCTTTATCTTTCAAATTAGTTATAGTGCTTTGGATAGTATCTGCAGGGTTCTAAGGCATTCACTGCTAGAGTTCCAACCAGCTTGAATTTTTTGAATTTTCTCTTTATCTCTTCCAACTTATCATACTTAGCCCATTCCAAAGAACTGTATACCTTGGATCTATCTAACATGTTATCTTTGATTTGATTTCAGGAAACCGGAATGATGGTCCTGGAGGTTGGGTTCCACTGCACATATTCTGGCCTTATTTCCAGCTTTTCTCTGTGCCACTTTTTCCTAAGCTTCGCATCATATTCCTCATCACCAACCATTTTCCCTTGCCCTTTGATAGATATTGAGTGGTGTGGTTAAATGCATCATCATCATCAGGAATTGCAACTACAACCTCAGCTTTAGCCCAGCTCTAACTCTAACTTTAGGAATAACAGGCTCATCATACTGGATGACATCTGGGCCCAATGCTTCCCGATCACATTGGAGGTCTAGATAGCATGGTCTCTACTAGCTTTTATCATTTACCTTTCCCATTTATGACTTCTTCTATAATTAGATTGCTCAGGAATTCCTTGGAGGAGGTTATCTTCTTTACCCAGTAGTTTATGCTTGCTTTGATGTGATTCTTGACTTCCAACATATGATCATCTAAGAATTGGGTGCATGCAACCATTCTTCTTTCATTGTTTTTACTGTGCTCTTCTATGTTGGTTTTGTTACATTATGAACCTTCTGTATGTTTTCAGTGGTGATGCACTTATTCTTGATGATATCTGCTTGCACCTTTTGAATTTCATCAAGTTCTTGTGTTGTCTAGTGTACAACAGGAGCAGCTCTAATGAAGAATTTGACTGTGTTCTATTTCAACAAGGTGTCTTCAATTCTGATGGAAAAGATCTCAATAGTTAGATCCTTCCTTAGTTCTTTGATATAGTCAACTGCATATGTCTTTATTTTTCTTCTTTGTTCATTAAAGATCCCTCTTAGGTCTGACAGAAAAGAGGTGTGAAATTCATCATTCAGCTGAGGAGATACATGATAGTTAATTTCTTCATGTCTCTCCCTTATGTCTCCCCCCATTTTATAATCAGCCATTTCATATTCAGAGAGTTATCTGGAAGGTCAACAATAGAGATAGACTCCTCTTTCTCATGTTCCTCAACAAGTTACATGACAGCATCTCCTTTGTTTTCTTTTTCAAATACTTCCACCTCAGCTTCAGCTTTTTTAGCAGGGAGCTCATGTTGAGTCTCCCCCTTAATAGCATCACTAACTATGCTACCCTCCCCCTCATCAGGTTCACCGTCTTCTATTGTCTCCCTTACAATATTAGAACCAATCCCATCCACATCTGGTGGCACAAGATCTTCAACATGATCCATAATAATGGTCTCTTCAAAAGTAGTGGGAGACATTTCCTTGGTAACATCCTTACAGAAAGGTTCAATGCTCTTGCTATTTTCAGACCCATTACTGGAGCTTTCTTCAGGAACTAACTCAGTTTTCCTTTTCTTCATTGTTTATAACTGCAGAGGGTGTTTGGACAGCACCCTATCCCATCTATCAAGCATTCTTTATGTCCAATCTCCTTATATGGTCGATCTTTGCTCCCAGCCTTAAGTTTAGCATCTCTGGTATAGAGTTGATAAGGAAGAGAGACAAACTTTTGCCCATATTAGGTACATGAATTCTCTCAATCACTTTATCAAACACAACCTTACCCCAATTGGTTCTATTGGTAAAAATCACTTTAACCATGAGCTCAAACATCTTCCTAGAGAATTTCTCATGAGAGACAGTTTTGCATATCATAACTTTTCCAATTACATCAGCTAAGAACTTTTCCTTCTAATTCATGTCTTTCCTTTTCAATGTACCATAGGTATCCTCAGAAAGACAATACCATTTGAGAGTTGTCTTCACATCTTCTTCAAGAAACTCATCTTCCTCTTCATCTGAGCTGAACTTGGGCAGCTTCAGTGCCTTACTTATCCTCCTTGTAGTGATCTTACTCTTTTCTCCATTTACAAATGTCTTAATTTTGGTGGAGGAAGAGTCCACTTTGGCATTTGGAAATAGTTCTAGTACATCCCTTTTCCATTTGGTAGAAGATTCTGAAAGCAAAAATTCATGTTCGGCGAGTGATAAAAGATGAATAACAAATTGAATCTCTTTCGGAACATCATTGAGTCCAATATGCACAAGTTCACATCCCTAAAACAAAAAGTCAATACCCTTGGGAGGCATTGATGTAGAGAAATTGAACAAGGAGTAGAGGGTTTTGAGGAAATCTAGGGTTAGGGAGGCAGAATTTTGAAAGGGCTCTGAAGTGTAGATTTTATTCTAGGCAAATGTTCTATTTATACCCTACTCTAATTGAGAAGGTGTTTAGGTGCTTGCCTTTGCGTGATTTATAATTTTATGGGATGGATGTGATTTAACCTGATAAATTTGATTCTTTTTGACCTTTCAGAATATTGGCATCGAGTCCATTCAATGCTAAAGTTGTCCACTTGACGCCTAAACATCTCACTTAATGCCATGATTTCTCACTCGATGCCAATAGTCATTTTCTTGATGCTAAGTTAGCTTATCCTAGCTTCTCTCATTTTCCCTACAAAATAGTTAGCCTCCAATCACATATATAGAGATATCTATTTCACATTCTAAGAATGGCTTACTATGTGTATATATATATATATATATATATATATATATATATATATATATATATATATATATATATATATATATATATATATATATATATATATATATATATATATGAAATTATTTTGATTAACTCATGTTCAACATCCCTAATTCAAACTTGAAAATATAAAAGTTGGCTTCATCAAGAGGCTCACTGAAGATGTCAGCCACCTGTCTGTCTGTGGGGACAAACTCAACGCTGACGTATTCTTTCTCAACATGCTCTCTTATGAAGTGATACCTAATTTCAATATTTTTAGTCCTATAGTATGATATAGAGTTCTTTGCTATTGAGATGGAACTAGATGAGACAAAAACATCAGAGTTTTACTTAGCTGAATATGATAGTCTTGAAGTTGATGTTGGATCCATAAGAGCTGTGCACAACAACTCTCTACTGAAATTTATTCAGATTCTACAGTGGAGATTACTAAACTTATTTTCTTTTTGCTGATCCAAGATACTAGCCTTCTCCCGAGAAACTGGCAAGTACCAGATGTGATATTTCTATCCTCTTTGCAACCTACAAAATCTACATCTGAATAGCCTGTTAGTTCAAACTCAACATTCCTAGAGTATCAAAGGCCAAGATTTGGTGTGACCTAAAGATATCTCAAAATCCTCATTACAGCTAAGTATTGAGATTATTTAGGACATGCCAGGTACCTTGCACAAAGACATATATCAAACATAATGTGTGGTCTACTAACAGTCAAGTACAAGACGGAGCCATTTATGCCCCTATACAATGTTTCATCAACTAGCTTGCCATTCTCATCCTTGTCTCGAGACATACTTGAACACATTGGATTTTTCATGGCGGGGGCACTCTCCATACCAAATTTCTTTATTAACTCCTTAATGAACTTAGACTTTGAGATGAACAGTACGTCCTCAGATTGATTAACATGGAAGCCAAAGAAATACCTGAGTTCACTCATACTGCTCATCTCAAATTGTCTTTGCATATGTTTAACAATTTTTTTGCATAGGCCATCATTAGTAGACCCAAAAATTACGACATCAACGTAAATTTGGACTAGGATAATCTTAGCCTTGACTTTCATTAGGAATAATTTCTTGTCTAATTTTCCGCTTGAGAATTTGTTCTCAATTATAAAGCTACACAAGGTTTCATAACCAGCCCTTGGGGTTTGTTTTAACACATAAAAAACTTTTCTTAAAATAAATACATGATTAGGAAAAGTTGAATTGATAAAACCTGATGGTTGCACAACATAGATCTCTTCTTTTGGGTCACCATTCAGGAAGGCTGATTTCACATCCATTTAGTACACCTTAAATCATTTGTGGACAACATATGCAAGACATAGTCTTATAATGTCAAGTCTAGCTACTAGTACAAAGGTTTGATTAAAGTCAATACCTTCTTCTTGTATGTATCCTTTTGCAACCAACCTAGCTTTATTTTTTATTATAACACCATTTTCATCGAACTTATTCTTGTATATCCAATTAGTCCCTATGATGTTATGTCCTTGAGGTCTGGGAACCAGCTTCTAAACATTATATCTTTTGAACTAGTTTAGTTATTCTTGCATAGCCATTATCCAGAATCGGTCTTTGTTGACTTCTTCAAACTTCTTAGGCTCCATCTAAGATATAAAACTAGAGTAAATATCTATATTGAGATTTCTGCTCTTGGTGGTCACACCTTGACTTTCATCCCCAATTATCAGACTTCTAGGATGGTCTCTTAATTATCTAAATCCACATGCAGTCTATCTCCAGCTCCTTGATTTTCAGCTTCAATGGGTGGGAATTCTTCCTCTATCTATATTCGAGCTGGTCCTTCTTCTAGGATGAACACACTATCTTCCTTTTCTTGGTATGATGGAGTGGAGTCTTCTAAGCTTAGTTTTTTTCATTCTCAAACCTATATCCACAGCACTAGAAGAGATTGGCTCCTCAATGTGAATCATGGAAGTTTCATCAAATATAATATTAATAGATTCTTTTATAACCTGAGTCTTCAAGTTAAAAATCCTATAGGCTTTGCTGCGACTACTCTATCCAAGAAAAATATCTTCATAAAATTTTTCAATAAATTTGGTCAAGTAGGACTTCCCACTATTAAGCACATAACATTTGCTCTAAAAATTTTGAAATAGACCAAATTTGATTTTCTGCCCTTCATTAGCTCATAGAGTGTCTTCTTGTGATATTTGTTGATAGAGGCCCTATTTTGGACATGACAAGCTGTGTTAACTACCCCATTCCATAAGTATTCTGGGAGAGAAGTGTCACTTAACATGGTTCTTCTAGGCTCAATGAGAGTTCTATTTTTCCTCTCATCAATGCCATTTTGCTGGGGTGTTCTTGCAGTGGAGAATTCTTAGAAGATACCTTGATCTTTGTAGAAGTTTGTCATGAATTCAGACTAAAATTTTGTACCATGGTCACTTCTGATTTTGACCACAGTGCAACACTTTTCATTCTGAATTTGCATGATAAAGGCCACAATGCTATCCAAGGTATTTGACTTTCTCTTTAGAAAGAATACCCAAGCAAATCTGGTGTACAAAAGTATAGACTTTCCTACCTAGACTATGAATTAGAATATGACCAAATAAGTTCATATGAAGAAGGTAGAGACACATTTTAGAATTGGACCCAATGCACTTGAACGTGGCCTTTGTCTGCTTTCCCTTTTGGCATGTAGGACAAATGACCTCTTTGGTGCATTTTAAGTTAGGTCCATTTCCGACCAGTCCTTTAGTGAAGAGTTTACTGATAGACTTATAGTTCAAGTGAGAAATCCACTTATGCTATTTCACACAGTATAGTAAGAGTCTTTCTCACTTGCTACAAGACACTAGAGACTTGGAATCTAAGCAAATAAAGTTAAGATAATAAATATTCCCACTCCTAGTGCCAGTCAGAATGGTTTCTTGGTCAGTAGACCTTTTGATTAGGCACTTATCCTTGTGGAAAACAATGGTATAGCCTAGATCATAGAGTTATCTTATGCTAATCAGATTGTATTGCAATCCTTCCATATAAGCCACTTTTATCATGTTGATTATGCCATTAGTGATCATACTATATCCTTTTATCACTCCTCTATCTGAGCAACCAAATATAACTTTACGTCCATTCTCTACTGGAGTGATATCTTTTAGATGGCTCCTTGTTCTAGTCATGTGCCAGGAATACCCACTATCTAAGTACCAGATAGGCATCTGATTCATTCTTGGACATACCTACAATTAAGATTTAATTTACCTTATGCACCCAAAGAAATTTGAGCCCTTAATTCTGATTAGCATAATAAGAAATGTTTCTACAATAGTAGCCTTGGCAGGAAAGCTCATCTTTATATTTGACACATTAGGGTTGTGCGAACAATCAATGATAATGTGTCCCACTTTACTATAGCCTCAACATTCATGGGTGTTGTACCTTCTCTTCTGAATATTCCTAAAAGTGGACGGAGCATCATAATGCTTTTATTTAGCAGAAGACAACAACATTCTTCTTGTTTCTCTTAGATAGAATATGGCCAAAGTTTGATGGCAAGCATAATTTCTTGACTAAAAAAAAACATAATTTCTTTACTGAATCTGTTTGACAACAACATGTGTTTGCTTTGCAGTTGACATGGTGTTGATGACATTAAAAAAAGGTCAAGTGAAAATTGATTACAGTCTTGCCATTTTCTAGCTTCTTTGTTGGAGGATTTTGGGAAGAGGCTACTGCCTTTCCCGTGAGTGTAGGGGCTGTAGCACCAAACACAAATGGCCCATGATTGGCCATTTAGATTTCTTCATGGGGATCTTTCAAAGCACTCAATCTCATGCTCTTTCTCCTCACATTATATGATGTACTATTGCCCTTACTTGAGGAACTTCCATTATTCCAGTGACCATATATACTATCAAGGTCATCCCTATTAGAAGTTAATACTACTTTCTAAAAGGTGGTTTGAGGCACAACTGAAGCCTTTCCTTTCCCCTTAGAATTTACTGCTCCAGCATTCCACTTGAACCCCAATCCTCTTCTGCTATTTTGGAAGGAGAAGGTATCAATAAGTGGCAACATAGTCTTGGGCTTGGAGAATTGTTCCACTAGCTTTCTCTCTTTGAGGTGCTTCGCTTCAAGATCCATAATGATCTTGCTCTTCTGTCTTATAGTGCTAACTTGGATCATAGTTATTGTTTTCAGCTAACTTATTTCTCTACTCATCTGAGCTAGCAAGCAAGCTAACTCAGATTTCCTGGATTTAGCCTGCTATAGAGATGCAATCTCTTCAACTTCCCACTTGACAGGCTTTTTGCTTTTCTTCAGGGCTTCCATGAGAACAACATATCTGTCAATAAATTGATTGAGATTCTCTTCAGGTTCTGATCCATCCTCCTCATTGGATAAAGGGGATGCCTCAGAATCTGGGCCAATTTCATAATCAGAGTCTGAATTAGAAATGTTAGAAATGATTACCTCATCAGGATCAGATTTATCTTGATTTGATTCAGTCATGACCGTGAGGTTGGAGTCATCTTAATCTTCAGAGTCTCTATAAGTAGAGGATTGTGGTTCCCTTATGCCCACCTTGGATGCTAGGTGATCTATATTTTATTTAATGGAGAACAACCCAATGTAAGCAATTTGTTCTTCAGATTCTTAAGTCTTAAAATCACTATCGGATAGACTTAAGTGCTACATAGCCAAAAAGCTCTAGACAGCCTTTTTCTCCTTGTGATATTTCTTGTCATTAAATTTCTTATTCTCTTTCCATTTGATAGGACAGTCAAAAATAAAATGCCCCGACCTGTTGAAACAATAACAAACCAAATCCGTCTTAAAGTGTTTTTTCTAATTTGTACCATATATTTCCCAAGTAGGGTCCTTTCTGGCATTGTTAAAAGTGGCTTGAAGCTTTCTTGAGCTGGAGCCTGCAGGGGCCTTATTTTTCCACAACCTCATGTTGCTCAACATCTTCTAGAATTTCTTGGAGAACAATGTTAGCTCTATATCAGACAATTCAACATCAGATGAGCTGGGTGTAGAGCTTTCTGACTCAACAGCTCTTCTTGGCAGAGAAGGAATCTTCTCTGTGCTCCTCCTGGATAACACTGCTTTAAAGGTCACTGACTTCTCTCTATTGAGAGACTTAGTAGATTCTTCTTCAGCTTTTTTGGACTTCAATTGAATCTCATGATATTGCAGCTTGCTGAACAAAAATTGTGGCAGAATATTGGTCAAGTTGTCAATCTCCCTTATAACACAAATTTTGATGTACCATTCTTTTTTGATAGACCTTAATAACTTGTCATTCAGTTTATATTTGGATAATTACCTTCCATAAGTTTTCAGACCATTCAAAATTAAAAAAACACTTCTCATAGCACTAAATAATGGTGTCCTTCTTGTCTTATCAGAAACAACATACTATTAGGCCTGCGAGCGGTTCAGTTTGGGTCCGTTTGGACCCAAACCGAAACCGAGCCGACATGCGTCAGTTTTTGGCTTGTCCAAACCGACCCGAACCGAATCCGGTCGGTTCGGTTCAAAGTCGGTTCGGTTTTCAATCAGTTTTTTCGGTTCGGTGTCGGTTGTTTGTGAACAAACATATAATATTTAATATTAAACCCATATTTTTTATTTGTTTTAATTTTTTTTTGCCCATGTATGAATTAGGATACAGTTATGCTATCAACTCATTAAAGCAAGTGTTTTATATCATAGCAGTCCTCCACTAGATATAGTGTCTCCTTGGGTTCCTCCATATCTTGGGGCAACAAATGTCACACCACTTTCTGCTGATCCAGCATTGAGATAAAGTATAAGATAATGATAGATTGATTTAATGAATTTAAATGGCTTAGTAATCACCTACTTGATATGAGTGTCTATTTGTTTAAACCCAATTTATTGTGACAGCAAAAGTATCTGAAGCAATAGAAGGGAATAGGAAGATGAACAGCTGGAGTTGTCGCACGCCGCACGGCCAAACAGCACCAAAAATGAGAAATCTGAAGCATTCAGTCGTCTTCCATCGCCGCAGTCATTGCTCTCTACGGTCTCGTCATTGCCCTCGATGGTCTCGTCTTCGTCGCCACCGCGAGTCTGCGATTGCGATTTGTGATTTGCGATATACGAACTGCCGGAAATTGGGAGGAAATCAGGAAACTGGAAAGTAGGAAACTTGAGAGTGGAGACCCGACAAAACCCTATCAGTTGCTATCTCGAAAAAATGAAAAAGCGAAAAAAAAATGAACTTAATAAAACTAGAAACCCGAAGGCCGAAACCCAATCACTATCAGCTATCTCAAATAAGAATATAAGATATTAACTTTGACTCTTTGACACCGTTGTCCACTATTCGTGACTAGGCAGGCAAGCATAAAAATAATAATAAGCTTATACAGTGTCAGTTATACAGTTATATACTTATATGCTAAATCGGAATGACAAAATGTGGCTGACTTAAAAATTAAAAAGTGAATTAGTTAAATACTTAAACTTTAAATTATGTTAAACAAAAAACTCGGTTCGGTTCGGTTTGATCGGTTTTCACAACCTGAAAACTGACCCGAACTGATAGTCCTTCGGTTTTCAAAAGCTCCAGACCAAACCGACACCGGACCGGGCGGTTCGGTTTCAAAATCGGTGCGGTTCGTTCGGTTTGATCAGTTTAGTCAGTTTTCGGTTTTCACTCCTCACCCCTACATACTATTGTTTTAAAAGGGATTTTCTGTCTTCCCTCAATTCCTCAGTCCCCTCCATGTAGACAATTAGAGACTCCGACATTTTCTTTGCAATCTTGTAGTGAACAAGGTTCTAAAAGGTTGAGTCTTTAATAATACTGACTATAATGTTCTGGCCTTCTTGTACATAGTAGCCAGAACCACCTCATCCTGTCATTAATGAGTATTTCTTTGGTGTCTTGATATTGGCATCTATTGTTGAGACCTTCATGGGGATGAAAGATTCCTTTTCTACTGTTACAAAGATCCTAGGGTCTGATGCTTCTATGAACAACCTCACCATTTCTTTTGGTATCCCAAAGTTCTCCTTCCTATAAATTGGAAGCTTCATTGAACTCAGCTATTTGTGGTTCTCACCAGAAGTCATGTTGATTTACTATTGCTACCCTTGGAGATCTTGTTTAGACTGTTCGGTCTTTATTGAACAAGCTCCCTCTGATATCACTTGAAAGTCTCTTTAAGGGTAGATAAACACCTAGAGGGGTGGGGGGGGGGGGGGGTAAATAGTTTTCTTTTAGATCTTTTAAGCCTTTTTAAGAATGTACTTTGTGTTTTGTTATTAGGATAAGAGATTTCAAGAACATAGAAAATACACAAGTAGTTTATAGTTCCCCAATCTTGGTTACATCTACTTTCCCCCTTCACAGATCTAGTAGAGAGCTAGATTCGGCCAACTCCTCCAAAACTCAGATCAATAGATCTTACAGCTCAGATCCCTCCTTGTATCTTACACCTCATAGTGGCTACCACTCATACAACTCAGACTTATCTCAGTCCTACTTTAGAGGAATAAACAAGTCTCCTACCTCAGGCTCACAAGCAAGACCTACCTCAGATATTATAACCCAGAGCTACCTCAGATTCTTTACAAGAATCCTACCACATACTTTCGAAAAATTCCTACTCTCAGCCTTTATAACTTAGGCCTACACTCAGATCTCCAAGAGATCTTACAATAGAGATTTAAAGAGTATTTAATTTACAATGACTCAAGAAAAAAAAGCTCTGGAGCCTTCTTCTTTAGCTGTATAACCAGACAACTTCTTTTCACTACAACAACAAGAAATGATCTTTAGATTAGAGATAAGCTATGCTTTGTTGAATACTTGTAGAGATCTTCTTCTTCTTCACGCTTTAGAAAGATTGTTGTGTAGACTTGCAAACTTGAAGACGATGAAAAATAATTCTAACTCTGTTCGCGATAACTTTTTGTGAATTAGGGTTTTTAGAAAGTATTCCAAAAATATTTCTGTAAAAGTCCCACGTACTTAGATTTTATATCTTAACATGTCAACAGTTATAATCCTATTTAGTTAAGCAGATTGGCCAGCTTTAATGGTTGAATCATCCCAAAATTGTGTTAGAAGAATGCGGCAATTTCCGTCGTTTAGCATGCAATTTAAGTAGAAATGAATTAAGTATGACGTCAGCAGAATGTCTTCCCGCCTTTTTGACTTATAATAAATATTTGTGCTTCTGTAGAGGCGTTGAGTGATAGAGATTAATGTGATGCCACTTGACTTAGCCTGAAACAAAAATTCTGTAGAGACGTCGAGCGACTGCATATTACTTAGCACATCTGACTTTGGCGTTGAGTGATCTCTTGTGTCTCGATGCATTTGTACTTTGATAATTTTTCTTCTTCTGCTAAAGTGTTAAGTGAATGACCTTCACTCGATGCATTAGTACTTAGACAGTTTCTTCTTTAGTGCTGAGGCGTTGAGTGAATGGCCTTCACTTGATGCATTAGTACTTAAACAATATTTGCTTTACTACTGAGGCATTGAGTGAATCACCTTCACTCGACGCAATAATACTTAGACAATTTCTACTTAACTGTTGAGGCATTGAGTGAATGGCATTTACTTGACGCATTAGTATTTAGACAATTTCTTCTTAACTTCTGAGGCATCGAGTGAATGGCCTTCAGTCGACGGATTAGTAGTTGGTCTGAATTTCTACTCTTTTACCGAGGCATTGAGTGAAAGACCTTCACTCATAACATTTGTACTTAGACAGATTGTCTGCTCTTCTACTGAGGCTTTGATTTAATAACATACAGTCAATGTATTTCGACCTTTAACATTGAGTGAAGTGAGATGACTTGATGCATTTGTACTTAGTAAAATATTCTTCAATTTAGAATGTACTAACTTATATACTTTTGAATTTATAACAAATCCCAGACTGCTTATTAGTCAATTACTAATTACCTACAGAAGTAAACTCAGAGTAATAACAAATATAGGTTTGTGTATATTATTGACTTATGAGGATTTTTCAAATCTAGGACATTATGGTCAATGTTCCC
Organism: Platanthera guangdongensis; assembly: GCA_039583875.1. Taxonomy (NCBI): domain Eukaryota; kingdom Viridiplantae; phylum Streptophyta; class Magnoliopsida; order Asparagales; family Orchidaceae; genus Platanthera; species Platanthera guangdongensis. Next base: position 167,013,186 of record CM077158.1, on the reverse strand, counting down.
AACAATGCTTTTATTAAATACTTAAGTTGTCATTTGAGTCAAACTATTTGTAACTCCTTTGTAATTGTAGGATCCTTGTAGGATCTGAGTTTCCTATAGGATTCTAAGGAGAATTTGAGTTGTACGATCATGGATATTTGAGGTAGGATATGTGGAAAAGATCTGAGTGTAGATATCTGATTATAAAGATTGAGGTAGGGTTGTGTTTAGCCTGAGTTTAGGATCTTGAGATAGAAGATCTGAGGGGTAAGATCTTGTGTTGAAGGTTTGAGGTAGGGGACTGTTATTCCTGAGTTATAAGATATTTAGATCTAAGAAATTTTGGAGAATTTGGACTGAGCTAGCAGTATGCTAGATAAGTGAATGGGGAAAATATATGTACCCATAATTGGGTAATAACTATGCATCTTTGTATACTGTGTCATGGTTGTGTTTTGTTTGTGATAATTTATTACTCTACTGCACTTAATCAAAGAAAATACAAAGAAAGTATAAAATCAGTCGAGCATCTATTCACCACCTTCTATGTGATTGAACAACCCTTAACTTTTAGTGTCACATACCCTTAGTTGTAGGAGAGGGAATCACCCACAACCGAAGCAATGAGGACCCGCCTAAATCGTGTTATGCGCTCGACGCATGACAGATTTTGCCACTCAGTCATCTTAGTTGTGCGGTCCCGGTGCCCCACTAGTCACACAGATCTACTTAGGAATGCGAATCTGGCCGCGCGGATCTGGCCAAGTGAATCTAGCCGTATTTATCTGGCCGTACGGATCTGGTCATGCAGATTTGGCTGTGTGACCTTGACCATTTGGCTTCATTCCCACAACTTTGGTTGTGCGTCCCCAGATACACAACCATCCAAATCATACAACTCTGTCTGCTCGGCCCGGACTATACGATATCAGATGCACGATCGCCCGGACTGCGCTACTACGACCTCGTAGTGCCTGCCAAGACACCGAGCAGGTAACGTCAGATGGCCTATGTTTGTGCCATCATGATGACCACATGGACATGCAAGGGCTTTCCCATATAGCCCGCATACTAGGTTTCTCCCACACAAGTAAGGACGTGGAGCTTAATTCGCGCATACATGCTCCGCGAGCTCCTCTATACTTGTTGCCTTCATAATGTTATAGGATTCATCACTGCACACATTGCTCGTTGCCGTACTCATGGCCTGCCACCACACTTATCTCACGTCACCGTGCTCATTGCCCACCAACTACACTCATCGCCTGCCACTGTGCTCGTGGTCTGCTATCATCGTTGCCTCCGGCCGTGGAGAATGCATATAGTAAAATTCCAAACCTTGAGGTGTAAATAGTAAAATCCTCCATCATGGGGGTGCAAATAGTTGAATCCCCACTCATGGGGTGGAAATAGTAAATTCCCCCATCATGGGGGTGTGAATTGTGAAATCCCTTACCACGGTGGTGCAAATAGTAAAATCCACCATCACGGGGGTATGAATAGTATAATACCCCATCATAAGGGTGTGTATAGTAAACTTTCCACCAATACATTGGAAACAAATAGTAAAATGCCCCACCATAGAGTGTGAATTGTAAAATCCCACACTATGTGCCTTGAATAGTAAAAGCTCCTACTATGGGGTGGGAATAGTAAAATCTGCCACTATAGGATGAGAACAAAAAAATCTCCAACATGAGGCGCAAATAGTAAAATCCATTATCATGGAGATGCAAATTGGAAAATCCCCATAATATGGAGGTGCGAATAGTAAAATCTCTCATCATGGGGGCGAGAATAGTAAAATTCCCGATTCTTGGGGCTTGAATAGTAAAATTCCCATCATGGGATGCGAAGAGTTGAATCCCCATATCGTGGGGGTATAAATAGCAAATATTTCATCATTGGTGTGAGGATAACTATATCCCCTAGTGGCACAATTACCAATATGCCTCCCTCAGAAGCTATAAAAACATGGTTGAATCCTAATTTGAGGGAGGCGGCATTCTACATCTGAGAGAGCTCCTTTGAAGAGTGTCTTGTAGATCTCCCCCGGGCTTTGAAAATAGTTCAAAGATCATCTTCGACCTTTGAAGATGGCTCGAACATCACCTTCGAGCTTTGAAGATGACTCAAAGATCTCCTTCAACCTTTGAAGACATCTCGAAGATCTCCTTCAACCTTTAAAGATGGCTCGAAGACCTCCTTCGGCTTTGAAGATGGCTCGAAGATCTCCTTCGGACTTTGATGATGGCTCGAAGATCTCATTTGGGATTTCATGATGTTTCAAAGATCTCCTTCAGTCTTTAAAGATGGCTCAAAGATCTTCTTCGGCTTTTGAAGATGACTCGAAGATCTCCTTCTTCCTTTAAAGACAACTCAAAGATATCCTTCGACCTTCAAAGATCCCTTCGAAGATAACTTGAAGATCTTATTCAACTTCTTACACCAAGTCCAGAACTCTTGTTGTTGAATTCATCTTCCTAAACAGCTTTAGAGTGCTCTTCTCTGCGCTCCACATCTGGCAACTTTGATTGTCCTAAAATCTCCATGTAATTAGCGGTGGCTTGTTACCGTCAAGCAATAACTATTTATAACACTCTAAAATAACATTGAAACATTGTAGACACTGATATTACCCAATGGTTTTTCCCATTTTGAGGATTTTCTGCATCAAAAGCCTTATTGTCATCTGTTGGTTCAATATATGACTATTTGCGCACACAGATTGCTTTTGAGCTAAGATGACTCATTTCGAGTAGACCGTTTGAGCTTCGAGCAACCTGGAATAAGTAGCCAGTCATTTCATAAGATCCAACTTTAATATTATAATATGCAATGTATTGTTGATCGTGGTGCATAAAATTCATCCGTATTTTTGCTTCTAGGTTCATCTTTCTAGATAATAGTGTCATTTTTCCTTTTTTTGTCTGTTTGGGGTTATTTAATGATCTTAGTTATAGTTTAGCAAGTCGTATTAAATAAAATTGACAAAATCAAATTTTCTTAATAAACACTTATATGAAATTAATACTTAGAAAATCAGATATGATAAAATGAAGATTTTATTTCACAGTAAAAAGTACAAAAGGTGTTTATTGAAACCAAGGCTATAAGCAAAAAATCATTTTTATGAATTAACCGGTCCTTCTCCCAAGGACCGGTCGGTTATAGCCTATCTCTCCATAGATACAATCTCTAGCCTCCACTTAGATCTCTTCTCGACCTAGTCGCAACACACATAGCGATGAATTCCCCCTAAACTATATAGGGCCTAGTCGCCACAAGAAAGGCGGATAATTCATTTTCGCTTACAACAATAAATGAAAAAAATACAAGAAATGAAATATGAAACTAAAACTTCCTCATGTGTGGAGCTTTCTAGGAGTTACTGAGCGCAGTGAAGATTGTCAGAGTTAATGCACACAAATATCTTTTCTTCGACCTTGAACTTGAAAGGTAGTTGGGAGTTTTCTGGAATTAGAAATGAACATGTCGAGCATGCATGAGAATGAAGGCTCCAGAAGGCGTGTAATTTTGAATGCACGAAGTCTCTAACTGTAATAACTAGTTATCACTATTAGGGCTGATATCGAGTCGAGTTCGAGCGATTTTGGCTCGGCTCGAAATCGAAATTTTCGACTCGAACTCGACTCGAAATCGACTGGAAATCGAAATTGATTTCGAGTCGAGTCGGCTCCACTCGAAATGACTCGATTCCGATTCGGCTTGAAATCAAATCAAGTTGGCTCGAAATCGAATCGGGTCGGCTTGAATTCGAATCAAGTCGGCTTGAAATTGAACAATTTTTTGTTTTATTCCTTGTTTGCTCAAAATTAAATTAGGCAACCTATAAATTTAGCAAATGAAACACTTAAAACAGTCATTCTTTTTATTTATGTTTAAATTTTGTTATTTTTAATCTTAAAATAAGAATATATTAATAAATATATAATTTTTTTAATTAATTCGAGTTGATTCAAATCATATTTCGAGCGATTCAGGGCTGGCTCAAAATCGACTCGAAATCAGATTCAAGTCAAATTGAATCGACTCAAATTGAGTCGAATCAATTTAAACCGATTCCAATTCCGCTCAATTTTCGATCGATTTTCGAGTGACTTTCGAGTTTCGAATAATATGCTCAGCCCTAATCACTATCATTATCTCCTTAATATGTCACGTGACCCACATCGAGGTGATCATGTCTGTTGATAAGAGAACGTGGATGAATCATGGAGCTATCACGAGGGATAATATACTATCGTCTGTTGATACTATAGATACTTTGTGTTGTGGATTAATCGTGCGAGACATGGCTGATATCATCCAGGCTATCGCTCGGTGATAGCAGAGTATTGCATATGGTAACTCCCTTTTTAGAGCTCGTCTTATTTTCTTAATATCACATCCATAGGAGTATTGTACGTGGTATATGTGCACACCAAAAACAAACTATGATCAAATATATTCAGAATTTGTAATTCGCAAACCAAGGAATGCGAAAGGCATGCTCTAATAATCTCCTACTTCTCATAATATCAGATCTTTTAAGAAGAAATAAAATATGACTATAATGTTGTTTAAAGAATATGATAAGCGAGATAAAACATGTATAGACTTTCTCTATATAGATGCCCCGACATAAATGCATTGTTTGAAGGTTGTAATGTATTCCCCTAAATACTCTAAACAATAAATATATTCAATTAATTCTCCGCCTTTTAGAGTTATCAAAAGAAGGTGGGGTTGAGTTGAGTATAATACGTGACATTAAGCATTATGTAGCGAGTAATGTTTCCAATTTTTAGTTGATGTATTTAAGTACAACGAAAGTAGAGTTAACACCCAGAAGAGAAACTTGTTTTTTTAATATTAAAGCATTATTACAATTATGATGTTGAGTTTGAGAGGTTTATTTTGGAATTTAAGAACAGGAGATGCTACTTAGTAAATATGAAAGTAAGAGTTGAAATATCAAGAAAAGTGACGAGTCCGATTTGTATAGGGCTTTTCAGACTCATCTGGGCTTAATTTCATGCATTTGCACTTTACTTTTAGATCGTCATTGTTTATGTTTCACTCATTCACACTTTTACACAAACCGTAGTTTTTTATCGTACTATAGTGGGCATTTGCGCACTCTTTTGTTGGCGGTAAACATATGTGCTCCCCACTGCCTTTATTCATGTTTTCTGGCTGATTCTATGTGCAAGTGGCCTGTGCCCCAGTATGTTGGTTTGCTGTGTCGGTGGACAAATCCCCATTCTTGTTAAAACTCTTTCATGTATGAATCATATGGTCATGCATTTCCTTGATGCAATATCCTTGCGACCATGCGTGGTCTACAATGCCCAATTTTTGTTATCTTCCCCGACCCGTGTGTTTTGTTCGTGCATAGTCGAGTTTGCTCGTGTGTAACACCTCCACTGTAATGACCATATAATATTGGTCCGGTCGGGGCCCCACAATATACGGATGCCACAGCTTTAGCATTAAAAGATGATATTAACTACCCAACTCAAAACTCAGTATAGAACAAAGCGAAATAGTAACAAGACCTGAAGTTATCAACATACATAAGAGTATCGAAATGGCCTTAAGGCCTTACAACAATAGAGAGTCCAAACTCAAATGATAACAACAAACATCAATGTTCATAAGCTTCCCTAGACTACCTGGGCATGCAAGCCGGAAAAATAGAGCATCAAACATACAATGCCACAAAATAGAGCTAGTACAAAACATGTAGCACTTCATGAGTCTTAGGCCTTTTTGTCCGGCGAGCTATCTCCTGCTTGCGATCCTTGCACTGAAAAATTTGGTGGTAACATTGGTCAGCAAGGCTGACCACAAACTGTGTAACCAACACATCTTCTCCTAGCTGCCCTAACGGACCCCGGGGTACCCCTCCAACCTGCAAGTCAGCACTTCGTATACCATATACATAAACATGAAAAGCTCTAAAAGAACAGGTTTGGATGTCTCAAACAACAAACACATTTTCTATGTTGAGCATATAATAAAAAGGGGCCTACTATGCAGCATGTATGCAAAACCCGGGCTTCACCCAAGGCACCCTATTGCGAATGCAACTAGCACATCATCATAACATCTGGTTACTTCGAATTTCCCCATTAGCGTTAAGCCGCAAACAAAAGGGTAATGTAATTCCCCTAACGACATACAAGACGTCACATGGAAATCTTGCCAAGGCCCCAACCGCTCGTGGGTCTTAGACCCGGGCTTGCCTGCAAACTCTGACTTCGCACGTCAGGATTCCGTCTCACACACAAACAGATTATAAGAACCCTTGCTGGAACCCAACCGCTCGTTGCTTCATTGCCTGTGCTTGCCCAATGCTTGGCGTTCTCGTCAATCAAACAGAAGGGGACTAGTCTCGCCGAGACACTCTCCACACATGACTTGCACATCATGGGATAGCCAGTCGACCGCGGAGACAAAGCAGCGCCTTAGCACATCACAATCCATAATCATTCCCACCCTAATCCATCATTTGTACTGCAACTTCCCCGTGCAAAAAGGAAACCATCTACCGTCATTGCAGAGCTAACCTTGTCCACCAAGGAAACCATTTACCGCCAATGTGGAGCTAATCTTGTCCTATTTCGGCTACACGTACTCATAGGAGAAAAGGGGGAAATCACATACATCACAAATGACATCTTGCCGCAACGGATTTCTACAAAATCCTTAAGGCTCGCTATACAACATCATCGAGTCGGACTAACGGTCGTGACTACGACTTCACCCACAATGCCTAATCCACTAACGAAGCAGATCTCTAATGCAAAAATCATGCCGGGGACAGAATCAATCTACCCGGAGGTTCCTCTTGAACCTTAACGACCTATACCCCTCTCATTTGAGATATTTGGTGCCCAAAAGCTTGAGAGAAAAAGATGCTAAGCATGCATCATAGATACCGTGAGGAGAATTGTCGTTACCTTACGGCCCCTCTTCCTAGCCATGTAAAACATAGCCGGATGAAGACCACCGCAATGGACTTGCCTCCGCGGATCAGGTCTCGGCTCACAATTTGGGGCTCCGAAGCTTCTCCGGCAGCCGAATCTCTCCTTCACCTTCTTCGTTGCTCTCCCTTCTCTCTAAAACTTTAGAAAGAGAAGACTTGATGAGGAATGAGGGTTTCAAACCCTATTTCCAGACTTATCACAACAAGGACAACTCTGGGCCATCAGATCCCATTAGAAGGAATCAGACGGCCACGATTCGCACTTAAAACCAAAATCCGAGGCCGAACAAGGCTTGTGACACGCCCGTGTCCAAGGTCGTGTGCCTCAAATGACGCCGAAACTGTTGCACGTAGAACAGGATACGGGCTCTGGACATGCCCGTGCCAAACTAGACATGCCCTTGTCACTCAGTACATGCCCGTGTTGCTAGGCGTGTTCCTCCATCGACACAGGACCAAACACAACCCGAGAAGAACACGAGTGCTAGACATGCCCATATCACATTTGACACGCTCGTGTCAAACCCGAACACGCCTGGGCTCCAGACCTTGTTCCTCCCCCGACACGGCTCGCCTAACAACCAGAGAAGGACACGTCCTGGGACATGCCCGTGTCTCAGGCCGTGTTCACTGTCTCAATGATCGTCGACTTCATTTTCATCGACCACTCGAAAAATTCGTCGAACCCGAGCACGACACGGCCTTGGACAAGCTGTGTCTCAGGCCATGTTCACTGTCTCGACACATCGTCGAGCTCAGTTCGTCGGCCACCCGGGTTCTTCATCGAACCCGAGAATGACACGGTCTTGGACATGCCCGTGTCCCAGGCCGTGTGACCCCTACCAAGACCCCAACTTGGCTCTAAATGTAGTCCATCCCTCTTTCGAGTTTTTGTGGCATTACAACTCTCTCCCCCTTAAACGAATTTCATCCCGAAATTACAGAAAGTGAAAGATACACAAAACTTAAATGATACCTGAACGGAATAACTCTGGATACTCCTCCAACATGGTCTATTCTCGCTCCCACGATAGCTCTTCATGACCACAGTTGTCCCATCAGACTTTTACGAGTTTGACCTCTTTGTTCCGCAACCGCGGAATTTCTGAATCCTCTATAGCGACTGGATGAAGTCACGTCCTCAAGCCCTCTTCTATCAACACTGATGCCGATTCGATCCCCACAGTAGCCTCTACTAAGGCTTTCCTCAAGATGGAGACATGGAAGACGTCGTGTAATCCACTCAGCTCTGTGGACAAAGCCTAGCCGGTACGCTGCTTCTCCCACCCGTTCTATAATATCAAAAGGTCCCAAAAACCTCGGACTCAACTTCTTGAGTCGGCGAATCCGCGAAACACCTTTGAACGACTTGATCTTTAGATAGACCCAATCGCATACTGTGAACTCCAGCTTCCTATGACGAGCATTAAAATATTTTTCTTGCCAATCTTGTGCCACCTTCATGCGCTCTTGGATGGTTCGCACCAACTCACATGTATTAGCTACGACTTCTTTCCCAAAGTTTTGGTGTCTCCCGTCTCTGTCCAAGACATCGGTGTTCGGCACCGCCTCCCATACAAAGCTTCGTATGGACCCATATTTTTACTTGCTTTGTAACTGTTGTTATAAGCGAACTTTATAATGAAGAGGTGATCCTCCCACTTATTGCCGAAATCAAGAATACACATCCTCAGCATATCCTCCATAGTACGGTTCGTTCTTTCGGTTTGTCCGTCAGTTTGAGAATGGAAAGCCGTACTGAACTTGTGTTTCGTGCCCAGACTCTTCTGAACCAACCTCCAGTCCTTGGACGTGAAACTTCCATCGCGATCACTAACTATACTCTTAGGAATACCATGTAGTCGCACAATGTTACGAACATACAACTCTACCAGCTTCTCCACGATGTCCTCCTTTCGATTTGGGATGAAGTGAGCCACTTTGGTTAAGCGATCCACAATCACCCAAATCGTGTCGTTACCCTGCTGCGATCTAGGTAACCCATGCACAAAGTCCATGGAGATGTCATCAAATTTCCACTCGGGAATAGGAAGAGGCTTCAGGAACACGCCCGACTTCTGACACTCAGCCTTCAACAAGGTACAAGAATGACATCGATTCATGTATAAAGCTACATCCCACTTCAGTCTACACCACAAAAAGATTTCTTCATATCCAGGTACATCTTTGTACTGTACGGGTGAATGAAGTACTTTGTGAAGTGAGCCTTAAACCTCAACTCCTCACGGAGCTTGCCGAACTACGGTACACAGATCCTTCCGTCCTTCCTCAGAATCCCATCAATTAACTCCCAGGTGCTACTCTCGCACTTTTGAGCTTCCACCACGTATGACTGGAACTCATCATCCAAACAAGTCGCTTCCCTAATACGATCAGACAAATCGTTCTACATTTCAATCCAGTTCAACCGAGCCATGGTAGACTCGCCCCATACTACACACTCCATGCCGAGGGACTCCCAGTCCAGCACCAACCGCTCATCATGATCTTCGATCCAATTCGCTTGCCTAGAGCATTTTCTACTCAAGGCATCTACCACCACATTGGCTTTGCCTAGCGTATACTGAATCTTCACCTCGTAGTCTCCAAGGAACTGGACCTATCTACGCTGTCGCATATTCAAGTGCTTCTGATCTAGGAGATACTTAATGCTTTTATGATCCGTGAAGATCTCCACCTTCGCTCCATAAACATAGTGCTGCCATAATTTCAACGCAAAGATTACCGCCGCCAATTCCAAGTCATGGATGAGGTAATTCCAATCGTGAGCCTTCAGCTGCGTAGACCCAAAGGCAATCACACTGCCATGTTGCACCAATACGCAACCCAAACCGCATCCTGATGTGTCACAGAAAATTTGAAAAGCTTCGGTCCCTTTTGGGAGACTTAGGATTGGTGCTGTCATCAGCCTTTCCTTCAGTGTCTCAAATGCCTGATTGCACTCCTGAGTCCACACAAACTTCTGGTCCTTACGAGTTAGTTGTTGATGCCTGAAAACGACACCGCCTAGTTAACACGGAGGGAGTGTTCGATCTCACGGGCAAGGAGAGTAAGAGGATGAAGGTTACGGGGAAAGAGGAAGCTTCTGAGTGCTCGAGAGTGGAGCAAATGCTTGTCAAAGGGTTGCGGGGATAGAGGAGAGGTTTGCTGAGAGAAGCGGAGGAGGTTGATCGGGAGCTATCTAACAGACAGTTACTATGATGGTTGTGCTTGCAGGTTGAGGCCGAAAGAGCTTGGCTGAGCTGAGATGAAGAGAGGGGGCCGCTAGCAGCGGCAACAACAGACTTCACCCACTGCAGCTTGAATGCCACTCTTGTGACGAGCTTTCCTTTAATTAATAATGAGTTATTACAGCTTGCAATACACCTTTACAAGAAAGCAATAAAGGGGTACAAAGAGGAAGCTGGCGGCTAAGGAAGAAGTGCCAGAAGAGGCCGCGCGGACTGAGGAGCCAGGTCGGCAGGCCGCGCTGTTAAGGAAAAAACAGAGACCGCACAGATTGGGAACTGAGGCCGGCAGGCCGCGCACGGCTAAGAGAAGAGAAGGTGCGGACTGGGAAAAGGAGTCCGCAGGGGTTGTTGGCTTCAGCTTGCTGTGGGCTGTCTTCGAGCGTGAGCACCTTGCCGATGTTGAGACCCCGCTAAATGAGAGGCATGGGGGTCTATTTATAGGCCCGAGGAGATAACAGCTTCCGGTGACATTACCCCCGGTGAGACGGTAAATGGAGCGAGAAGAGGAAAGAGTCCGACGAGTCTGCTTCAAGCCTTGCAGACTGGGGATTGCCTCTAGAACTGGTGATGCTGATGGAGAACTAGGAGACTGAGTGGTGGAGTGCGACGAGCGTCCGCGGCGTCCGACGCTGTTGAGCTGAGATTATCCGCCTGCTGTTGGGGAGGCAGATGCTGGAGGCTAAGTGGCAGACTGCGAGGAGAATCCGCGGAGTCTGCCGCTGCTGAACTGGGCACGCGCTGAGGGTGCAAGCGGAAAGATATCCATCGAGGCCGCAGAGTTCGCATGATGGTGGGCGGTCTGGGACTGCCTTGAGGAGGTTCTGCTTCCTGGAGGACTGAGTCCGCTCCTAAGGATCAAGCCCGTGATGATAATGTGGGCTGATGGAGTTGTCCGCCTGCTGGAGAGAAGTGGGTGGAGGCTTTGAGGAAAGGCAGGCTGCATAGCGAATCCGCTGAGTCCGCGTAGTCCGCAGCTGCTGACAAGCTGAGTCTGCCGAAGATGAGGCATGTTGTCGCTGAGCTAGAGCCCTTTACCAACATAGGCGGACTGGAAGTGTTGACTACACTTCGAGTCCACCCAGATCACGGAGAACTGGGTGTGCGCTGACCTTTGCAGGAAGCCAAAAAGCTTGAGAGTCCGCGTTCCTTAGGTGGACTGATGAAGCTGGCTGCCCAGTCTATTGAGCGACAAGGGCTGAGCGACCTGCCGAACTAACGAGGCAGGAAACACGTGTTGGCGAGTTGGAAGCTGAGGTAGCTGGCTGGCGGCCTGGGGGCGGGTCGCCACCTTTGTTTGGCAGTTTGAGCGGTCTGTTCTTCTTGAAGAGCGACCTACAAGAGCGGGCTGAAAGAGCCCAATTCCTGCAAAGGACGCGGCTTGTTGCCGACCTGGGTGGATAGGCATCCGAGTATGGTAAAGGGAGACCTATTGAGACAAGCTTGAGGTTAAGCTGAAAAGGAGCGCGGCCTGCAGGGACAGATTGTAGAAGCAGCCCGCGGCCCCTGCCGACCAAGGGACCAACGCGTGGCCTGGGTGGTCAGACCGCTGAGATCGCCCAAGCCGTGCGTCCTGAGCAGACAGACAAGCCTGTCCACCCAGCCTAAGAAGCGACCTCCAGGATGAACCTCGAGCAGGCCGAGAATAGCGAGCTGGATGGCTTGGGAAGGATCGCCGATTTCGGGGTTAATCATAATTCCTGCACTTTTTTAAGTTCCGAATAGAACTTCAAAAAAGTAGGAGTCCCACGAAAATCGTGATCCACCCCAAAGGAAAAGAAGGTGGCAAGGAGAGATAGAACCTGATGCCTCTCCTTAGGAGGTTGCCAATGCCTGTCTTTTTCTTGTTAAGGAAAAGTTAGTATAGGCATGTATGAGAGGTATGCCTTGCGCGTACCTGATGTTTCCGTTGCAAAACAAAGAAGATGTGTCTCCTACTAAGTCCTGCAAGATGGAGGTGAGAGGAAAACATAGAAATATAATAACTTGCATGTACCTGAAGGAGGCTTGCAAATACCTGTTATCCTCTATAAAAGGAAGAGTGAGGAGTATACAAGAGAGAAAAACGAGCTACAAGTACTTGAAAGGAACTTACAAGTCTTTGCTGGTTTCTACAAAAGAGAAGTTAGAAGCAAATATGGGAGTAAAGAAAAAGCCACAAATACCTGAAGGCAACTTGTAGGTATCTGCTGGTCTCTGCAAAAGAAGAGTTAAAAGTAGACACGCTATATGAAAGTAACTTGTGAGTACCTGTGAAGAAACTTGCAAGTGTCTGCTGATCTCTGCAAGAAAAGAGTTAGGAGCAGACAAAATATGTGAATGTAGCTTGCAAGTACCTGTGAAGAAACTTTCAAGTGTCTGCTGATCTCTGTAAGAAAAGAGTTAGAAGCAGACATGATATGTGAAAGTAGCTTGCAAGTACCTGTGAAGAAACTTGCAAGTGTCTGCTGATCTCTGTAAGAAAAGTGTTAGAAGCAGACATGATATAGGGAAAAATTACGCTGCAAGTACCTGGATAAGGCTTTCAGGTGCTTACTAATCACTACAAAGAGAAGAGTGAGCAGCAGACGTAAAATAATGAGCTAAGAGTCAAGTACCTGAGTGGAACTTGAAGACGCCTATTAATCATTACTAAGAAAAGAGTGAGCAACAGACATAATATAATGAACTAATCTGCAAGTACCCAGATGAGGCTTGCAGGTGTTAACTGTTGATGAGATAAGGTCGATATGATAAGATTAGCAGAGAAGAAGCTTGACGAATTCGGCCAATCTTAACTAGATTCCAATAGCAAGGCTTGATGATCAAGGAGAGTTAGATTCCTTGATCAGTGATTGACGCCATAAACGTTTAATAAGAGTAATGAAGAGCTTCATAAGTGATCATCTGATAGAGCTTATGCAGGAAACACATATAAGATGAACACAATCAAAGTGAATGTTTACTAATCCTTTTGGTAGGTCGGATTTAACCTGTTCACTTGTGAAAAAGGCAGTTAATAATAAAGAGGACTAGCTATACTCCCTTGACAGTGCACAAAAGGGAGACATGCGCAAAACTCCTAAGAAGGAAGCGACAGATGCACTGCTCTCTTGCCTTGGGTACAATCATCACTGATCTATGAGACTAGTTGCGCCAAGTGGCCTAAAGCATTTCTTGTCTGTGGAAAGATCAGTGGAATTGTTGATCCCGCGAATGAACGGATTGAGTGTACCATAGAGTGTTTGGCCATCACAGTCATGAGATGATCGAAGAGACAAGGATACGCTTGGTCGCCATTGCTTGTCACGCAAATATCATCATAACTGTAATATATCATTAACGAAGCACAACAGAGCTAAGACATGGGGCTTCCCTAGTACACACTCTGCATTAGATGCCGGCTAGGATCCAAAGCTTGAAGCCAACATCGTAGATTGAACGGCTCCCACTGAACATTTGTGTATACTCCCCACTATATGTGGTGGTAGCAGTTGTGCCAGAGAACAATCTATGGAGGGAGCAATCAAGACTTGGCGATATCTCATTGGTTCAGCGATATCTTTGGCAAAGAGAAAAATGGAGGAAGAAGCATTACAAGAAGGGAACTGTGTCATACAGGATCCCTGATGTAAACTTTATTGAAAAGCATGAAAGAACACTTATAAGTTCTTTGAAAAGGGAATGTTTGAAAAGTAAGAGTAAGAGTAACTGATAATGGTTGTGAAAACATTTGAAGGACTATGAAGTCCTTTGTCTGCATAGAATAGTCTTCCAAGCACGCCCTCATCATCAGCATCAAAGCATTCAACAGGATTGTTGACAACGAGGAGAGGGTGATCTTCGACTAGGCTTACTCCTCTTGAGCTGCAAGGAATATCTGCCACTTCTTTGCCCTTTGAGGTTGCTGGATCAGGGCGATCATCTTTACGAAGCAAATCACGCATCTTACCCTGCTACAACATCCTTTGTACTAGTCGGCGGAGTGCTAGGCAGTTTTCAGTCAAGTGGCATGACTCTTTGTGGAACTCGCAGTATGGTTCAGAGTCTTTTGATTGTTGATCTGCTGGCCGGTAACGCTTCTTGTAGTTAGCCCTGTCTTTCATGACATGGCTTACTTGTAGCATGACTTCATCTAGTTCAGACACTTGCAAGTCATCATCTTGCTGCTGATGAACTACAGCTGTTTGCGAAGATGGGGCTTGTGGGAATAGCAGTTGATCTTGAGCATGATCACGGCTCGGGAAGGAATATCGATGGTGTTGAAACCTTCTTTCCCACCTTGAGTGAGGTGAAAAGTCTTTGCGAGGATACCTCAGAGGCTGCTTATGAGAAGGGTCTTTCTTTGATACCAGCATAGAGACGAAGCTTGGATTGCTCTTTTCACCTTGAATGTATGAGTTGGCCAAGGCAATCAACTCTTGATATGTTCTTGGCACTTAGACATTGGCTTCAAATTTGAGCGGCCCTTCACGAAGACCGTGGATAAGAGCCACTCGGTACATTTCTTGATCTACAATCTCGATGTCCAAGATTTCTCTCTGTAATCGATCAACGAATTGAGACCAAGTCTCGTTCTCGCACTATTTGATCTCAAAGAGAGCTTCTGGACCGCCCTTTCTCTTTATTGAGTTAGATAATCTGAGAAGAAACTCCCTTCACAGATCAACGAAGGAAGTGATGGAGTGAGGGAAAGGCCATAGAACTAGTCCCTCACTTGCCGATCAAAAGTTGTGACAAGGAGCTTGCACTTAGTTGCATCCGAAAGAGTTTTGAGAGCGACGGATAATTCGAAGGCTTGCAGATGCTTCACTGGATCAGTCTCTCCAGTGTAGATCGGTAGCTGGGGCTCTTTAAAGTTAGCTAGAGTTGGTTCATGACCAACATTCTCTATAAACGGTGACGACTCTTCTTGTTCTCCTATAACATAAGGATTAAAAGGAGCATAAGCTGCAGCTGCAAAAGAAGCAGGAGGATAAAAGGGAAAAGTTGCTGCAGGAGCAAAGTTAGGATCTGAGGGGTAGGGATGACTTCCCTGAAAGTTGAGAAATCTTGCAGGACTTCCCCGGGCTTCTTCCCGGAAGAAGTTTTGGCGAGCAGCAAACTCTTTATCTTGAGGTCATAGAGGGGCTGTAGGACTTTGCAGAAAGGTTGCTGTATAAGGAGGATAGACTGGAGGGCAAGCTGGAGGAAAAGCTTGTTGATGATCTGGTGTGGGGAATGACAATCAACCCGAAAAGTCAAATGCACCTATCGAATTGTAGTACCAAGGTCGTATTAAAACTCGGGGTTGACAATTACTATTACTCACGCTTCTACTATTATCCTATCGTACTGTTGTTGGTTGTTTTTGAGGAATTTTAAATTAGACTAAAGATAATATTGAAATGAAAACTTCGGATAAAAAAATAGCTTTCGATCAATGATTCACCATGAAAAGAGATGAGAAGGAAAAAAAAATAAGTTTTAAAATTACAAACAAAACTCGACCGTGACGTATCCGAAAATAAGAAATAATCTCGCTAAAGCATTAAATCTCCTAACCTCTAGATGTTTTGACCGAAATCTCTTTGCATAACTCCTTCCTTCTTTGAGTGATCTTTTCAAATCAACGAGTCTCTCGACTACTATGAAATGAGATCAAATTGCCTACTACCGTATACCGAAAATACGGAGTCGACACGAGAAAAATCAAAAAAGGATCGAGAATAATTTTAGCAAAAATAAAACAACGGAGCAAAGAAAAATCTCATCTCAATTCATGGATCCTCATGATCAAATGCTAAAGAAAATTAGCCACGCATATTCAAGAAGGGAACCATGATAAAATAGAGGAATTTCATTTTCATTGCTTGATAAAAAGAGGAGTACAAAATAATAATAGGAGAGACAATAAAGAGAACTTAACACTAATAAAAGAAAAGTGAACAATGAAAAGGATTACACTAACAAGAAAAGGGTTACACTAAAAAAAAGATTAACAACAAGTAAGAAAGGAACTCTCTCTTGAACTAGCACTCTCACTTGCTCTCCCAAAATTCAACTTCTTCAAAGCTTAAGGCAAGGGATCCTTTTATATAGTTTAGGGGGAAGGTTCTAGAGGGAAGTGGATATGAAGGGGAAAAGGGGGGGGGGCAGCCATGCATGAATGGAGAATTGCATGAATGACATTAATGGGGGGGGGAGAGAAGAGGATAAATGCATGCATTTTCATTTTGAAAAATATTGGGTACATTGGAAAATGTGTACCAGATTTGGAGAAGCATCACCCAACTCAATGATATTCATCAAGGTGTATTTGATGGTGTGTTGAGTTTTAATGTGCAGGTTAAGGAAATGCAGAAAAAAGTTTCTAAGTAAAAGTGTCGACACTTCAGAAGAATTGTGTCGACACTTGGGAAAGGCTATGTCGACACCAGGAGTCAGATTGTGTCGACACATAGGATAAGTGTCGACACACAGAAAATCTGTCGACAACAACTGTGTCGACACACAGGACATATGTCGACACATTCCAGAATTCTGTCGACAATAATTGTGTCGACACACAGGACTTGTGTCGACATACTCCAGAATTCTGTCGACATCAACTTTGTCTAGACTAGAAGCTATTGTGTCGACATACAGGACTTGTGTCGACACATTCCACAGAAGCTGTGTCAAGAAGAAAAAGAAGAGCTGTGTCGACACCACCAAGGATTGTGTCGACACATGATCTATTTGTGTCGATACATTTGAAGTATTATCAAGACACTTTGCTGCTGAGTTGAAGTTCAATGAAGGATCAAGTATTACGACTGAAGACTTGATAGCTGCCATAACTGACAATGTTGTTGCATCTGTCAGAGCTGTTAGAAGGCCGTTAGGAACCAGATAAGACGATAACCTCGGATGGTGTCTATATAAAGACCTATTCAATAAACAAAAAAAGTGGTGTGGGAGTGAATGAAGAAGAATAGACAACCAACAACTAAGAAGAAGAGAAGTCTTCATCCAGAAATCAACAAGTCTCTAAGTGCAGATCCAGAATAACTCTGCAAGAAGAATTCAGAGCCACATATGAATAGAAGAAGGAAGCTGATTGAAGATCATCTCCAAAAGTATCAACCTTACTTTGTTCAAATTCAAGAAGCTTTGAAGAAGCTAAGACAGGTTGGATGTAAAGCAGTCAAATCTGTCAAGAACTGACCAAGAAACCTTCTACCCATCCTCTCTCTGCCTGGGTGAAGGATTTATTCTTTTTGCAAACAATTTTCTCTATAAGATCTATTATAGATTTGAGTGTAGGAGAGTTATCTCTCTGAGTTGTAACCATAAATCTATAAAGGTTGAGGTAGGGCTGAGTGCCTGAGGTAGGGGATTAATTTTTCTGAGTTGTAGGCATGGTGAAAGAGGCTGAGGTAGGGCTGAGTGCCTGAGGTAGGGGATTAATTTTTTTGAGTTGTAGGCCTGGTGAAAGAGGCTGAGGTAGGGCTTAATTGCCTAAGTTGTAGGAGTGTGGACTCACTCTGAGGTAAGATTCTCTGGAAGATTCTGAGTTGTAACACCAGGTGAAGTGCGAGATGTAGGAACCTGTGAAGGTTCTGAGTTGTAAGATCTGAGGATTTGAGAAGAAAGAAGGAAGTTAGGCTGAATCTAGTACACTGTTAGATATGCAAAGGGGGAAAGTGGATGTACCCATCACTTGGGGAATCACTATAAAACTGTGTGTCTTCTGTGTTGCTGTTTTGTTTAAATCTGTGCTGTGAATTGTGTTGTGATAAATATTGCATAAGTGATCTAACAGTGATATAATTTTATCTGCCTACGTAAAAAAGAATTGAACCTATTCACCCTCCCTCTACGTGTTTAAGGTATCTTGAAACCAATTCTTTCAAGTGGTATCAGAGGGAGGTTGCTCAAAAATAGACTTAATAGTCTGAGTGGATTTATAAGACAGTCATCAGTTAGACAAAATGAGTTCAGGTGAGAATCAGAAGGAACTTGGATCCATGAAGCTTCCTATCTGTAGGAAAGAAAATTTTGACATATGGAAAGAGAGGGTCATATTGTTCATGGAAGCATCTGATCCAAGAATTTATATCACAGTTCTAGAAGGACCATTTGTTCCTATGAACATATCAGTTCTTGATGCTAATCTCAAGACTCCTAAAAGTTATTCAGAAATGACTAAGGAAGAGATCATCCTAGCAACCTTAGACAAGAGGGCACAGAACATAATTGTGAATGCCATAGATGACTCTACATTCCAGAATCTGGTTCATTACAAAAACTCCAAGGAGATGTGGGACACTTTGATTGTCTACATGGAGGGAACAGAAGAAGTGAGAGAGGATAGGAAGTCCATGCTAAATCAAGAATATGAAAGCTTTAGACAAGCTAAGACAGATAGCATAGATGAATGCTATAATAAATTCTTCAGAATTGTTAATGAGCTTATGACCTATGGAAGAGTCTATAGCACTTATGAATTAAATGGCATGTTTCTCAGATCCCTAACCAAGGATTGGGATACTAAAATATGTGCCATCAGAGAGGTGGCCAAGCTTGCAGATACACCTCCACCAACCTTATTTGGAAAACTGTTATCCTATGAGATGCAAATCACTGCTAGAAAGGAGGTGGAGAAAACCAATAAGTCTGAATACAGAGAAAAGTCAGTTGCCTTTAAGGCTGAAGCTACAAGAAAGGGCAGGAGAAAGTCACCTTCTCCTCCCAGGAAAATGGTTGAAGTTAAATCTGAAAATACTGACATCAATACTTCAAACAGTCACAACTCTGAAGAAGACTTTGCTGCCTTCACAAGGCAGTTTCAAAGGTTCATGAAGAAGAAGAAATGGAGAATAATGCCATCTTCATCCTACTCTAAGGTTGACTATTACAAGAAGAAGAAAGCATCTAAGGATGACAGGTATGGATCTAATCCCAGTAAACAAATTTCTTCTAAAATTATTTGTTATTGCTGCAACAGGACAGGGCATGTCATAGCTGATTGTCTTGATAAAAAAAGGATTTTAAAGATAAAAAGAAGCAGCAAAATAAGGGCAAGATGGATAGATCCTTGGTTGCAAGGAAGCAGAAAAGCTGGACTGATTCCTCATCATCAGATTCAGGGGAAGCGATAGAAGCTGAAGCTTATATAGGATTGTTTACTACTGAAGAGGATTCAATAGAATCTGAGTTCTTGCAAATGTTGGACTCAATGAATGGGACTGAAGACCATCACTACAGAGGGCTGATGACTTTGACTGAGGAAGATCAATGCCAAGATCAACCTGGTCCCAACAAGGTAAACAACCTATCTACAGTTTCTGATTATTATACTGGATCAGAATCAGAAGCATCTGCATCAAGAGATGTGGATGGTTCAGAATCTGAAGGGGATGTTCATAAATTATTGATGAGTATGGTGATCTGTTGCAAGCACTTAAGAGAAGCAGAAACCTTGTAAAAAACAGGCTAAGGAAATTGCATCCCTTAAACTGGCTGCATCGGATTCAGAAAAAATGCTGGATCTGGAGATGAATGAAATTACCAAACTGAAAAATATAACTTTTATTCAGATGGGTACAATTACATTCAAAAATGATCAAATCAAGAGTCTAAAAGTCAGACTTCAAAGAGAGAAGGAACTTGTGGCTAAGCTCTCAAAGCCAAAGTCAGTCTTACCCTTAATTGATGACTTCATTCTCCAAAAGGGTAAGATGAGATTAGGTTTCAAGGGAAGATCTAGGGCAGCTAATTCCAAAAGAAAAGGCAAAGCCCCAGTTCAGCCACTGGCCTCCAAACCTCCTGTTGCTCATGGTCACTGTAAGTCTGATAATCTAAATGAACGGGTGTAATTGCCAATAGGGCAGCCCATATACAAACACATTATGATCATCAGGAATCATTATTATTTGATGCATCAGCCCCAGCACTTAAGAAAAGGACTATTGTACCTACAGTTTTAAGGTATGCTAACAACAATGATGTTAAGCCTGTATCTAAGAAAAGATACAATAGATATGAGTGCTAATGTTATGGAAAAGTGGGACATTATGCCCTACATTGTTGGCACAACACTACTGTCAGGAAGAATGCTAACTTACCTGTCAGAAAGGCTGTAGGCAAGTATGACAAGATTCAGTCTAACCTGAACCTAGAACCCAATAATTATTGGGGTTCTAAGGTTAAGTAATTTTATTTCATGCAGGTGAGTCCAAGTGGCCATACCCTAATATGGTACTTGGACAGTGGATGTTCCAGGCACATAACTGGAACAAGAAGGATGTTGAAGGATTACACTCCTATTAAGAATGGACCCAAAGTGATCTTTGGTGGATCTTAAAAAGGGATCATCAAAGGGTTTGTACTCCTTGTAGCTCTACAGGTTTGAAGGAAAAGATGGACAAGCTAACCATTAGTGAAGACCAACCTGCAAGGCAGGATGAAGAAAATGATGGATGCTGTCCAGGGGGAGTACAAGACCCACAAGCTGATGAAGAGGACAATGAAGTACAAAATGGTGAGGTGATTGGAGAAAATCAAGTTGTAGATAGATTGCCTCCAGCAATTAGACATCTAAAGGATCTTCCAGAACACCAAATTATTGGTGATCCAAGTCATAGTGTTTAGACAAGGAGCAAAAACATGAACACAGTCCTTTGCTCAAGTTTCCTATCCCAGATGGAACCCAAGAAATTTGAAGAAGCCATACAAGACCCAAATTGGATTGATGTCATGCAGGAATAGCTGAATCAATTCAAAAGATGCAATGTCTGGAAGTTGGTTCCTAAACCAAAGAATAACAATGTCATAGGTACTAAGTGGATCTACAGGAACAAACTTGATGAAAGTGGCATTATAGTTAAGAACAAAGCAAGACTGGTGGAAAAGGTATACATATACGAAGAAGGAATAGATTTTGATCAGAAATTTGCCCTAGTGGCAAGGTTGGAAGCAATAAGGCTATTCCTTGCCTTAGCAGCTTATCAAGGGTTCAAAGTTTTTTAGATGGATGTAAAGTCAACATTTCTGAATGGTAACTTAAAAGAGGAAGTCTATGTTGAACAACCCTCAGGTTTTGTAGATCCACTCTATCATAATTATATGTATAGGCTTAAGAAAGCACTATATGGTTTGATACAAGCACGTAGGGCTTGGTATGAAACATTGTTTACATTCCTCATTGAGAACAAATTCTCAAGGGCGAAAATAGACAAAACTCTATTCCTTAGGGAATCAAAAGGCAAGATGATCCTAGTCTATATATATGTTGATGACATTATCTTTGGATCAACAAAAAACAACCTTTGTAGAAAGTTTGCTAAACTTATGCAAGGGAAGTTTGAGATGAGCAGGATGGGTGAGCTGAAATTCTTCTTGGGACTCCAAGTTAGACAGACTGATGATGGCTTGTCCATATCCCAGTCTAAGTTCACCAAGGAGTTGATTAAGGAATATGGTATGGAGTCAGCCTCCACCATGAGAACTCCAATGGGGTCAAGTATGACTATAGGCAAAGATGATGCAGGGAAACCTGTAGATGAGTCTTTATATAGAGGGATAATTGGCTCCCTTTTATACTTAACTTCTAGTAGACCAGACATCATGTATGCTACATGTGTCTGTGCTAGGTATCAAGCCTGCCCTAAAGAATCTCATTATACTGTAGTCAAAAGAATTTTGAGATATCTTAAGGGAACAACAAATCTTGGCCTTTGGTACCCTAAGAATAAAGATTTTCTACTAACTGGGTATTCAGATGCAGACTTTGCAGGCTGTAAAGAAGATAGGAAAAGTATAACTGGCACATGTCAGTTTTTAGGTGGAAGATTGGTATCTTGGAGCAGCAAAAAGCAGACAAGTGTGGCTATTTCCACTGCTGAGTCTGAATATGTTGTTGCAGGCAGTTGTTGTGCACAGCTGTTATGGATACAACATCAGCTTGAAGATTATGGCATCCAGGTATGTAGAAATCCATTATTTTGTGATTGTACAAGTGCCATTTCTATTGCTAGAAATCCTGTTTCTCATAGCAGAACTATGCACATAGAAATAAGATTTCATTTCCTTAGAGATCATGTTGAAAATGAAGATATATGTTTAGAATTTGTCAATACTAATTTTCAAATTGCTGACATGTTCACCAAACCAGTGGATGGAAATAAATTCAATTATTTTAAAATTGAATTAGGCATGCTGAACTTATAATAAGAATGACAAATTTGACTAAGCAAATTTATGTCGACACATAAAGACATCTGTGTCGACACTTAGTACTTTGTGTCGACACATAAGGAAAATTCTGTCGACACATCAAGAAGATTGTGTCGACACTTAGAATTTGGTGTCGACACATAGCTTTGCTGACACTTAGATATCGATGTTGACACATTCAGTCGTCTGTGTCGACACGCAGAAATTATAATATACTCTTAAGGTTGTCTATGTCGACACATCATAATTGGTGTCGACACATAGTATTGAAATACCTTTAAGTACTCTATCGAGACATTAGTAGTGTGTGTCGACACAATCCCAACTGTGTCGACACAATAAGCAAATTTCTGCCCGCCTTTTGACCTTCTATGTTTAGAAACATATAAATAGCTCAAAGCAAAACTCTGTCGACTACGCTCTCAAGATTCTCGAGACCAAACCTTTGTGTCGACAAACCTTCATCTCTTTTCTCTTGAATCTCTCATCTCTAATGGCACCAAAACTAGAAGTCAACATCAACGAGGGCTATAAACTCATTCGCGATGCGTTTTGGAGTGCAGCACAAGACATCCAAGCCGTGATTACCCTCGTCATAGAGAATGGCTTAGAATACTTCGTCTCAAAACCTACCAAGATTTGGAAGAAGGAGGTTCTTGAATTCTACACAGCAGCAACACTGGATTCAACGGGCCTGAAAATTAAGTCATCTGTTCAAGGAACCACGGTCAAACTCACCTTGCAGAGTTTGAGGAAGACACTACAACTACCAAGGGTTCAAGAAGAAGATGAAGTCGTATCTTCCATGACCAGAGAATCTCTCCAATGGTGTGGACTGAATCCAACCACCATGATTGGATCTTCTATGCACAAAAAGGGAATGAACTCCCAAGGAAAATTTCTTTCTGAAATGATAGGAAAAGTAATTCTATGGAAAATAGGCTGACATGATAGAATATCTGCCTATATGTTCAATCTAATGACAAGAGTCATCTTCAAGGTCAAAAGCAACTGGTCTGCTGTGATCTTTAAAAAGATCAAAGAAAGTTAAAAGAAACCAAAGCTGGGCAAAATACTAAGCCTATATCTGACTGCGAATATTCCTGAAGTGTTGAATCACAGCAGGATCTAAGATAAATCATATGAGAAGAATGGATTTAAGGATACTATCCAGATGGGAAAGGGTCCTGACTAAGGATGTTTCTACTCCACAGAAACAAACAAAACAGATAATGCAAAAGAAAAAACCAATCTACAAGACAACTGAATCTTCCAGTGATTCAGAAGAAGAAGTGGTCTTCAGCTCAGATGAAGAAAGACCATAGAATGCTAGGAAATCACCTGCTCCAGAGACTGTAGATGATGGTCAGGTGCTGGGGGAGCAGATTCCTGCCACCAACATCTCAAAAGTTCAGATACAGGAAGAGACTCATCAAGGGGGAGCCCATGAGCTTTCTCCAGTTTTAGCTCAACAAGAGGCATTACCCTCAGGGGGAGCTCATGAGCAACAGCCACGTGTCCACACAGTTGCACTAGACAGTGAAGCCGCTACACAATCTATACTTGAGGTACTACTGGATATCAATCAAGCTGCTATAATTAATGAAAATGATCCACTGAATGTGCATATGAATGATGTTGATCAAATTAATCAAAACAATGTCCCTGAGGATATCATTACCAGGGAAGAAACTTTGGAATTTGACCGAGAACCATTTGCTAAAGAGACAATTATACCTCCAGTACAAATGCAACAAGAGTTCACACTAGAAGAGTTATTTCCTGACATACAAGATACAAGGACTGAGGGGGAGTAGCCAAGGACTAGGAAGGAGTTGCCCTCTAGTACAAAAGACACTATGGACATAGCAAGTTCATCTGATTCTTCTAAAAATGAAAAAGTTTCGAGGGCAAAGAAGAAAACGCTTATGGAGCTAAGGAAGAGAAGCTCTGGCTATAAGAAAGCTTTACAGACTGTCCCACAAACTCCTGCTCCAACAGTAGATTTCAGTTCACTACTGGTGCAACTACAAGTAAAGTTGGATGAACAAAGATAAGCCCTAAAAAATATGTTGATGAGAGCAATAAAGAATTGCAAATTCAGCTGGCACAAGATATTAAATCTATCAGATTTGAAGTGAATTTACATAAAAAGGAGATGACAGATTTCTTCAATAAGGGAGGTAATGTTGTAGTCTATTTAGCCAAGAACAAGTGGAAGTCAAAACACAAATAGATGACATAGCAGTGAAACAAGGCTATGTTCTGGAAAACCAAATAAGAATGAATGATAATCTCACAGAGTCATATAATGTTATTATGACAGAACTTCAGAATAAAGCAACTTCTTTCACTACAACCATTGCTAAAGCAAAGTCCGAGTTTGATCAATAACTCAAAGCAGATTTGACAGATATTAGCACTGTTATCCAAGACTCTCAAAAGGTAATTGCTAATCAACTGCAGAAATTCAGATCTTTCTATAAGGAAGGCACCAATTACCTAGCTAACCAGATTAGATTTCAAAAAGATGATCTCAGAGAACATATTGAAAGAGAAGTCATAAAGGGGGAGAGAGTGTTAGTCAATGCAGGCTCTAAAAATACTAAATGGATAACTAATGCTATCAGAGCAACTCTTGGTTATCCTCCCCTATGTGATGATGATAACATTGATGAATCAGGAATTCAACCTGATTACCATGAAGGGGTTCAGCAGGAAGTGGCTCAAATTATTTATCCACCTGCTGACTTTGAGGGCATTCAATCTGCAGTACAACAAATGTACAATCCTCCACAGGAGTTTCAGAATGTGATTATTAAGAAGGTTGAGATGTCTGAAGGTACATTGAAAAGAGAGCAAGAAGCTTAACTTTTCAAGAAAAGGTTTAGAGAGCAGGCTGAATTAAAGCCTGATTTTGAAAGATGGAGTCCCACCGCCAGAAACATTATTCTCACTACCTGACAAGATGTTAAAGACAACATGCATGATAGAGGCAAGTGGTACTCTAAACAAGAATGTAGCAAGTATCAGTAATGGCAAGATGCCATTTATTAGTTCAGAAGAGATATCAAAGATGGAAAAATACTTGCTAACTCTGTGGAGCCTAGCAAGTACTTTCCAAAGCCTTATAATTATTTTGAAAGTCAAAAGGTCAAGGCTGAAGAGCTCAAGAAAAAGGATCTTAAAGGGAAAAAGCTGGCTAAAGACACTGAAGCTAATGTTCAAGCAAGAATTCAGTCTGGCAAAGGCATTGTCATTAAGGAACCTGATCAGTCATAGATTAGATTTACTAGATTTTAGAACTATGTAATCTTTTATTTTAAAATCTATGTAATCTGTTGTTTTAAACATTCTTGTTATTCAACAAAGACTGAATCATGTTCACTATATTTTATCATATTTTGTGATGATACAATATGCTAGTTTGTTTATGTGTTACCCTGTCAAATAATGCTTTTATACATCATATTCTGTGTTTCATTATAAAGTGATGACTAAGAGTTATGACTTCTCCAAATAGGGGGAGATTATTTGATACATTATAAAATGTGTACCAGATTTGGAGAAGCCTCACCTAACTCAATGATATTCATCAAGGTGTATTTGATGGTGTGTTGAGTTTCAATGTGCAGGTTAAGGAAATGCAGAAAAAAGTTTCTAAGTACAAGTGTCGACACCTGAGAACAATTGTGTCGACACTTGGGATAGGCTGTGTCGACACCAGGAGCCAGATTGTGTCGATACATAGGATTTGTGTCGACACACAGAAAATCTACCGACAACAACTGTGTCGACACACAGGACTTGTGTCGACACATTCCAGAATTCTATCGACAATAATTATGTCGACACACTCCAGAATTCTGTCGACATTAACTTTTTCGAGACTAGAAGATATTGTGTCGACACACAGGACTTGTGTCGACACATTCCATAGAAGCTGTGTCAAGAAGAAAAAGAAGAGCTGTGTCGACATTATGTGAGCTTTGTCGACATCACGTTGGATTGTGTTGACACATGATCTATTTGTGTCGACATATTTGAAGTATTATCTCGACACTTTGCTGCTGAGTTGAAGTTCACTGAAGGATCAAGTATCACCACTGAAGACTTGAAAGATGTCACAACTGACAATGCTGTTGCATCTGTCAGAGTTATTAGAAGGCCGTTTGGAACCAGATAAGCCGGTAACCTCGGATGGTGTCTATATAAAGACCTATTCAATCAACAAAAAAGGGGTGTGGGAGTGAATGAAGAAGAAGAGACAACCAACAACTAAGAAGAAGAGAAGTCTTCATCCAGAAATCAACAAGTCTCTAAGGGCAGATCCAGAACAAGTCTGCAAGAAGAATTCAGAGCCACATCTGAATAGAAGAAGGAAGCTGATTGAAGATCATCTCCAAGAAGATCAACCTTACTTTGTTCAAATTCAAGAAGCTTTGAAGAAGCTAAGACATGTTGTATCTAAAGCAGTCAGATCTGTCAAGAACTGACCAAAAAACCTTCTACCCATCATCTCTCTACCTAGGTGAAGGATTTATTCTTTTTACAAACAATTTTCTCTGTAGGATCTGTTATAGATCTGAGTGTAGGAGAGTTATCTCTCTGAGTTATAAGCCTAAATCTATAAAGGCTGAGGTAGGGCTGAGTGCCTGAGGTAGGGGATTAATTTCTCTGAGTTGTAGTCCTGGTGAAAGAGGCTGAGGTAGGGCTGAGTGCCTGAGGTAGGGGATTAATTTCTCTGAGTCGTAGGCCTGGTGAAAGAGGCTGAGGTAGGGCTTAATTGCCTGAGTTGTAGGAGTGTGGACTCACTCTGAGGTAGGATTCTCTGGAAGAATCTGAGTTGTTGCACTTGGTGAAGTGTGAGCTGTAGGAACTTGTCAAGTTTCTGAGTTGTAAGATCTAAGGATCTGAGAAGAAAGAAGGAAGTTAGGCCGAATCTAGTACATTGCTAGATAGGCGAAGGGGGAAAGTGGATGTACCCATCACTTGGGGAACTACTATAAAACTGTGTGTCTTCTGTATTGCTGTTTTGTTTAAATCTGTGCTGTGATAAATATTGCATAAGTGATCTAATAGCGATATAATTTTATCTGCCTAAGTAAAAAAGAATTTAACCTATTCAGCCCCCCCCCCTCTAGGTGTTTAAGGTATCTTGAAACCAATTTTTTCAGAAAATAAAAAGGAACAAAATAAATATAAGAGGGGGGGATGGATGGGTTTAAATGAGAATGAGAGAGGGGGAAAGAGGGGTCAATGGGAAATAAAGAAGAGAGTGGGGGAGGAGTGGCCGACCAACACATTGATGGGGAGGTACATGCATGTCATGCAAGGTGGCGACTTGAAGTGGGCTGCATCATGTGGGCTGGCGGCATGGGCTCGAGCTGCATCATGGAGGAGGGGCTCGGGTAGCATGTATGTGGGCTGGCTACTGCATCATGGCTGCTGCACTTGGAGTAAAGGGCTCGGGTTCAACAATGAAGTGGGTTGCTGCACTTGAGTAAAGGCTTGGGCTACACCAAGGAGTTGCATGGGCTCGGGTTGCATCAATGAAGGCCGGCCATGCACTATGTGGGCTCCAACCTACAAAAATAAAACATGCATTAGTTATGCTTTAAGATAAAATAACTAAAACATTGACTAAAACACAACAACAAACATAAAAATATCATAGCAAACATAAAATAACAAGACATAAAAACAAAAATAATAAAAACATAACAAATAAACAAACATAACACACAATAGAACGTAACAAACATAATATTAAAACATATTATCAAAAATAAAATATTAAAACATAGCATACATAAAATATAAAAAAATAATAATACTTAAACCTAGGAAAATTTAAACTAAACTAGCCTAAAAAACGTTGACTAAAACTAGTCCTCAAATTCCCCCATGCCTAAGTATTTGCTTGCCCTCAATCAAATGAAATTTAAAAAATAGGGAAGAAAGCAAATTTAAGTTTCATAATTAAGAAAACCAAAATATGAAAAATTAGACTATCCTAATTTTATGTTAACAGCTAGTGGGGTGAGAAGTCCACTATAGAAAACTTGAAAATGGAGACCTAAACATATCATTAGAACATAAAGAAGAATTACACATTTCTAAATCAATAAAACAAGGCATCAAAAATTTAGGAAAATAAGAAAAACAAAAGTAGAGATTATAGATAAATGGCGCATTGAACGAACTACTAGGTTGCTAGAATAACGATTACCCGTTAAATCACCTCAAGATAACCTCCAAAGAAATCCATCAATGATGGTGTCCATATGCTTGACTTTTCACACTCTCTCCACTGCAGGTTTGTGTCACGGTCTAAAGATCAAAAGGACTTTTATAGGCGTAAAGACTTGGCTTAGGTACATGATTAGGAATAGAAAATCAAGGATAAAAATGGCAGTTAAAACACACTAAACCAAGGATGAGCTTTAAATAAACATAAAAACACAAAAAATGTGAAACAACAAGCACGTTAGTTTCTCCAATCCAAACTAAAGAAAAGAACAAGGCCATGTATTTTTTTGCTTTTCACTTAATTGGCCAATAATAAACTTCTTCTTTTTCTCTTTTTTTGATTTCACATTTTTGGATAATAATAATTTTTTTCCTTTTCATAGGAGAGCTCCAAATGTATGCTTATAATTTCCTTTTCATTTTTCAAAGATGATAACCCATCACAATAATATATTTAAGCAAAGCTCAAATTTAGTGGATAATAGGACGGGTATATTGGCTTTGGTGAAAAATGAAAGGTGGAGCTAAATAAAGAAAAATGGAAAAAGGCCCAAAATTAGTTTTGCAATGGTGAAATATTTGGGTGGGCAAAAGGCTCAAACAGATCAAAGGGTGACCTAAATCATTTCTAAAGTACGTGAAAAATGGCGCAAATGCTTCGAGAGTCTCTAGAGACAAGTTATAGACACCAAGAAAGAATTATCCCAAAATGAAAAAGTGATAACGTCATCTAGCAACCATTTATACGCAATTTAACCGAATAAAAAGAAAAAGTACAATTTGCTAACTTACAACATAAAAAATAGATGCATATATTTAAGAACTAGAAAATAGTAAAACTATGCTCTGTTAAGACAATAGATTTAGAAAACCGATTCAAAGAATTTCTACTTAGAACTAAAGAACCGCAGGGGCATACACACCACTAGAAGAAACATAAAAATAAGGATAGAAAATAATTTTTGATTCTGATTTTCAAATAGATTTTAGAAATTTTTGGATTTTTGATTTTTTTGGGTTTTGATTTTTCTAGTTTTTTTGGATTTTTGATAAAGTTGAAGAAAAAAATAGTACTCCTAAGAGGCTTAAAATAACTATAATATTTTTTGTTTGGAAGCTTTTGTAGAAAGGAAAGAAAAAGAAATAAAATAACGAAACCCTCCCCCATGCTTAGATTTTTCATTGCCCTCAATGAAAAAAAACGAGAAAGAGAAGGAGAAGAGGGGGGATAGAGAATTTAGTAAAGGAAAAAAAAGAAAAAAAAGAACAGGACTTCCCGGGTTTGTGAGGCTGAAGGCAGATGTCACTCCCGCATGCTTGCGCTTTAATTCCCTTGATCACTAGCAGGCTGGAATTGATCCTTCTTGAAATCAGTAACGTTGGAGCGGCAATCACGAACCTGCACTTGTATAGCCACCGGGAGGAAGAGCAAAGTACAAAAATAAAAGCAAAAAAAATCCTTGGGCAGGCTCCCAAAAGTGTTCTTTATTTATCAATACAAAGTTCCAATAATAATAATAAAAGTTTGATAATAATAAGAAGTCCAAGATAAGAAAAAGAGTTCCACATGGAAATAAATATTAAGAGACAAAAATAGGATGCTCCTTTGCAGGAGATACAGAATCATTTGAGAAATATAATTTCAGTCTATAACCATTCACTTTAAAGTCACCCTTGTTCGGGTGCGAGAGCAACACAGTTCTACAAGAAAAAACTTTCTCGACCGCAAACGGTCCAGACCATCGAGACATAAGCTTTCTAGGGAAAAGACTTAAACGCGAATTAAAAAGAAGAACCTGAATGCCTGGTTTAAACGTTTTAGGGTTGCGCAAGATCTTATCGTAATAAAATTTCATACGTTGTTTATAAATTTTGTTGTTCTCATAAGCGTTAGCTCGCCACTTGTCGACTTCATTTAATTGATTTTTTCTGTGCTCACCGACCGAGTGCGGATCGAAGTTAAAAAACTTTAGTACCCAATACGCACGCTGTTCTACTTCTACCGGGAGATTACACGATATAACATAGACCAATAAGAAAGGAGTACAACCAATAGTAGTCTTGTACGCTGCCCGATAGGCCCAAAGAGCATTGTCTAACTTTAACGACCAATCCTTCCAAGAAGTAGAAATGGTTTTTTCCAAAATTCTTTTGAGTTCACGATTGACTACCTCGACCTGACCATTTGTTTGGTGGCGATAAGCGATGGATATTTTATGCATAACGCCATATTTAGTTAAAGCTTTAGCTAGCTGAGCATTGCAGAAATGACTCCCCCTAACACTAATGATCGCTCGAGGAAAAACAAAGCAAGAAAATAATTTTTTAAGAAAAGAAACTACTATTGAAATTTGCAAAGTGAAAGTGGGTGAATGGAGCAATTGGACCTATCCCCGCGGACTACGCGGACATGGTTGTTGGACTACTAAGTTGGCAGGGATGTTGCAGACGGTTTTCTCTGTAGCGGCCTGGGCAGTCTATTTTCGTGGACTACGCAGACAGAAGTTGCGGTTACCCCGGTCGGCATGTGCTCAGTATGCAGTTGCATCCTAGGAAGTAACCGGGCGGATAGAAACTATAGCTGC
Source organism: Platanthera guangdongensis (assembly GCA_039583875.1). Classification (NCBI taxonomy): domain Eukaryota; kingdom Viridiplantae; phylum Streptophyta; class Magnoliopsida; order Asparagales; family Orchidaceae; genus Platanthera; species Platanthera guangdongensis. The sequence goes on along the minus strand of CM077158.1, from coordinate 166,981,948 downwards.
GGATTCCGGCAAGAAGCGGGCTAAAGAATTGGAGCTCGGCAGACCGGTTTGGCAGTTGGCTAGGTCTTGCTCTGGTGAAATGATGCTATAGATCATGGAAGTGTGTTGAAATTTGTGAAGTGGAAGTGGGTGACGGGACAGGCCGCGCGGCCTGTGGCAGACAGCCTTGGCGGACTGGGCGGACTGGGCGGACTGAGGTTTGCGGCCTGGTGAAAAGTCTGGTGGAAGCCGGCTGTGTTCTGAGCGGGTTGTTGCATGGAGTCCGCGGTTTGGTGCGGCCTGGTATCTGCGGATAGAGAGGCTTGCGGACTGGTGCTTTGCTCAGTGGTCGTGGGTGCAAGCTTGTGCTGAAAGGCGGGTTGGCTCTTGTCCGCGGGAAGCTTGCGGACTGATGTGTCCGCGGTATTGGCTGTTGCGGACTAAGCTTAGAGCTTGGCTGAGGCCTTGTCGAGCTCTGGTGGCACAGCAGGGAGTTGCTGTGGAGATCGTTGTGGCGGCCTGGTTTGGAGTCCGGGATTGATCGCTGTGATAGGGAAGGAGTGCGAGGAGCTCGCGGATTGTGGCGATTTGCGCTGTGGTGTTTTGGCGGACTGGGGTTTTGCGTCCGCCAAGCTCGCATTTGCCCTCAATGGTTCTGGGCTTGGTCACTTGGTGCCGAGTTCAGTGTGTCCGCCGTATCCGCCGAGTCCGCTGTGACCGAGCGGTCTGTCTTTAGCTGCCTTTGGTCGTGGACTTATGGCGGATTGAGGTGTGTGTCCTGCGGACTGCCTCGGGTTGGTGCGGACAACCATTGAAGGGGGTTTGCTGTCCTGAAGCGGTTGGAGCTTTGCGGGCTGATGCCTTATCCGCTTAGCTTAGGCGGACTGGAGAGGGTTCGTCATTGGTTGCCTTGCTCCTAGCGGTTTTCCTTGGTGACCGGCTAAGTCCACGCGGACTCAGCGGACGGTGGTTTGTATTCGCGCAAGCTGGGGCGGTGTCGCTATCTCTTGGGCGGTGACCACACTCCTCACCCGGCCTATAAATAGGACCCCCCTGGCACATCTACAATAACTTGAGTGAACAGTAAGTTGGGGTGTGCGAAGTGTTGCGGTCTATGTTTGCCAGTCCGCACGGTTTGTTTCAAGCTGACGGTGTGCTGTGTGCAGGTCGCACGGATAACTTCAAGGAGCCAGGAGTTTGGCAGTGACTTCGGTCAAGTGCTTGGAAGTGTGCGGTCTCTACGGACTCAACAGGAGGTCGCTCTGCGGCTTGTCAGTTCTGTTTCAACTTTGCCAGCTTCAATAACCTGTCCGCCGGCTTCAGGCGGGTAGGGGTGTTCCTAAGTTCGGGTTCAGCAGAAGGCGAATAACGGTGTGTCCGCGTGGCCTCGCGGCTTCGGCGGAATCCGTGGTATTCGGCGGATTGCAGTATAGTTCGGGCGGCTTCGGCGTCCTCGGCGACCTTGCGGTCTCGGCGGACCCGGGTTCTGTCCGCCCGGCTTGTTTTTTGGTGCTTCTGTTTTTCAGCTGTTATACTAGCGAAATCATGTCTCGCTATGTATGCCTCACATTATAAAGAAGTGAATGAATAATAGACATGCTTGTGCTTCCATTGTTTGTTGTGATTTACCTTTGTTCCTCTAGTCCTTGGTTTCCGCTGATTCAACGTGCGAACTGGGTAGTTCCGAAGATATTAATTTGGCGTTTGGGCTATCTTGCTGACCACATTGAGAAAATTTAACATGGTATCAGAGGGAGGTTTCTGAGGTTGCTGAGGTTCAGTTGCGTGAGCGGAAGTCAGCCAGTGTTGTTACTCTGTGATTGAGTGGTGATCAACCTGTGTTGTTGCTCGGAGCTGCTGGAAGGTTGCCAACAGGTGTTGCAATGGAAGGGAGCTTAGCAAGAGGTCTGGGCATTGAACTCTTAACGCCGACTAACTTTAAGAAGTGGAAGTCGTGCATGAAGAGTTATCTTCTTGGCGAGGAGCTGTGGGATGTCGTTGGTGGAGACGACAGGCAGGAAGTCACTGCTGCTTTCGGTACTGCTGAGCAGGTGAGGCTCTGGAGAAGAACAAATGCTAAGGCGGAGTTCGTTCTGAAGAGAGCTGTGTCTCCGGAACTGTTTGATCACATCATTGGATGTGAGTCGGCTGCTGATATTTGGACAACCATTGATGAGTTGTTCAATAGGAAGAATGTGGCGCGGCTTCAGTTCCTGGAGAATGAGTTGGCCAGGGCAACTCAGGGAGACCTTTCCATTTCAAAGTACTTCTTAAAGATGAAGAGATTGTGTGCTGAGCTGTCGGCACTGGATCCTGATGAGCCTATCTCTGAGGCAAAGATGAAAAGGCACATTATCCGCGGCTTGCGGAAGGAGTATGTGGCCTTTGTCACATCTGTTCAATGGTGGGCTACTCAGCCGTCGTTGCTGGAGCTAGAGAATCTGCTTGCCTCGCAGGAGAGCTTAGCAAGGCAGATGGCTGGAGTGAACCTGAATCAGGAAGGCAGCGAAGCTCTCTTCTCAGGAAAGAAGAAAGGATGGGAAGGGAAGAAGAAGAAGGTGCAGGCCGCTGTTGAGAAGGAGACTTCAACTTCATATCCGCCGGAGAGGAGCAATGCTCCTAAGGACTGGAAGAAGAATCTGAAGTGCTACCGGTGTCATCAGCGTGGGCACTTCAAGCGGGACTGCAAGGTCAAACTGCAGCCTGGGCATGCTGCGGGAAAGGAGGAAGCTTGCTCGCGAAGTGAAGAAGCAGAATGGGGAGGAGCTTTCATGACGGGCACTTGTGTCCGGGTCTTATCTGCTGAGGACTTCAACTGCGAGTGGATCGTCGACTCCGGGTGTGGTCATCACCTCACCGGAGACAAATCGAAGTTCACCTCCATGCAGGCTTACTCAGGTAATGAAGCTATTATCACTGCTGATAATACTATTTATGCAGTAGAGAAGGAGGGGGTCGTGTATTTGGGTAGTGATCAGGGGCCACTCACGTTAAGGAGTGTGTATCACGTGCCGGGCATGAAGAAGAACCTCTTCTCGGTGACCAATGCGGTGGACGCTTGGGTATCATGTTCTGTTTGGGCCAACAGACGTGAGGTTCCTTCGCAACGTATCAGCGGTGAAGGCTGATGTTGCTCATGTTGGGAGAAGGGTGAAGAGCTTGTATGTTCTTTCCACCAGTGCTTATGTTGATAAAATGAGGGCCAATGATAGTGCGGCTATCTGGCATGAGAGGCTGGGGCATGTTGGCATGGACAAGCTAAAGGCAATGGCGAGTAGAAGTCTGGTGAGGGGGTTGCTGAAGTTGTCCTCCTTTGGTGATGGGCATGTTTGTGCGGGCTGTCAATACGGTAAGGCACATCGCCTTCCGTTTGATAAATCTCAAACAAGGAGCAAGAAACCATTGGAGTGTATTCATGGAGACCTGATGGGACCGACGGTTACTGCCAGCCTTGGTGGAAGCAGATACATGCTTGTCTTGGTTGATGACTACTCAAGGTATACTTGGGTGTACTTCTTAAAGGAGAAGTCGGAAGCCTTCCGTTTGTTCGTGGAGTTCAAGTAGTTGGTAGAAGGCCGGCTTGGCTTGCGGGTTAAGAAGTTTAGAACTGATAACGGGGGGGGGGGGGGGGGAGTTTGTCTCTTCCGAGTTTTCTAACTTCTGCAGGAAGCACGGGATCCAATAGGAGCTTACTTGTGCTCACACTCCACAACAAAATGGGGTAGCGGAGCGGAAGATCCGTCATCTGACGGAGACCTGCAAATGCTGGCTTCATGCGAAAGATATCCCAAGGTCCTTTTGGGCGGAGGGAATGTCTTGTGCTGCCTATGTTATCAACCGGATGCCACTCAGCCCTATCAACATGAAGACTCCTGTTGAGCTGTTTCTGAAGGAGAAGCCGAGTGTTGGACACCTTAGGGTGTTCGGTTCAACTTGCTACATGCATGTCCCGGATGCTTCACGAACAAAGCTGGATGCGAAGGCAAGGAAACTTGTCTTTGTTGGCTATGATGAGCGGAAGAAGGGATGGAAATGCATGGACCCTGTGATGAAGAAGTTCGTGGTGTCAAGAGACGTTGTATTTGACGAGCTGACATCATATGGAGGTGGCTCGGTGGAGCTTACCAGAAGTAGCAAGGTTGAGGAAGCACCGGTGGAGACTGCTGATGGCTTGGAAGAGGAGCTTGCTATTTCACCAGCAGCTCCTGTTGCTTCGAACTCCGAGACTGAGCCTTCTAGCTCAGGAAGAAGGGGGAGCACTGCTCAATGCTTGCCCCAGGTAGGAGTGGAGCCCGAAGAAGCAACGGAAGCCGTGAGCAAGGAGCCGTGTCTTCGGAGATCGAAGAGGGTGGTTAAGCCACCGGCTCGGTACTGTGATGGGAATGCAGTGAGCTTTGTCTCCTGCTTCTTTGCAGGTCCTCTGGATGAGCGAGAGCCTGCAAACTTCAACGAGGCCACTGGAGTGAAGGAGTGGGATGATGCCATGAAGGAAGAGATTGATGCTCTGAAGAAGAATGAAACCTGGGACCTTGTGCCCAAGGTTGATGGCGTTACTCCGGTTACTTGCAAGTGGGTGTATAAGTTGAAGAAGAAGGCTGATGGGAGCATTGATCGGTTCAAGGCTCGCCTGGTCGCTAGAGGATTCTCACAGCAGTATGGAGAAGACTATGAGGAGACATTCAGTCCAGTTGCGAAGATGACTTCTGTAAGAGTGGTGATCGCCTTGGCTGCTAGCAAGGGATGGAGGCTGTGGCAACTCGATGTGAAGAATGCCTTTCTTTACGGAGAGATTGACAAGGACATCTTCATGGATCAGCCGCTTAGCTTTGTCTCTGAGAAGCATCCGGACTATGTCTGCAAACTCAGGAAGGCTCTCTATGGGTTGAAGCAAGCTCCTCGAGCGTGGTATGGGAAGATTGCAGAGTACTTGCAGTTCTGTGGATACCTGGCTTCCAACTCGGATTCAAGCTTGTTCGTCAAGAAGAAGGGAGAGCTACGAGTCATGGTCCTGTTGTATGTGGATGACATGATCATCACAGGGAACTCGGAGGAGGAAGTAGCAAGGCTCAGGGCAGAGATTGCTATACGCTTCGAGATGAAAGACTTGGGAGAGTTGCATCACTTTCTTGGTCTGGAAGTGGAGAGGAAGGAGTGCGGGGTTCACATTAGCCAAAAAGGGTATGTTGATCGCATTGTGAAGCGGTTTGTCATGGGCGAAGGGAAGAAGTGCTCTACTCCACTAGAATCTAGGCTGAAGCTTCGACGGGATGAGGGAAGGGTTCTTCATGATCCCTTGGTGTTCAGGGCTCTTGTTGGGAGCTTGATTTATCTGACGATTACAAGGCTGGATATCGCTTATGCTGTTGGCCGAGTAAGTCGGTATAAGGCTGAACCAAGGCAATCTCATCTAGTGGCGGCGAAGGGAATTCTGAAGTATGTCAAGGCTTCTTCTGACATGGGACTCCTCTATAGAAGGGACGCGGAGGTTGCGTTGCTCGGGTACACGGATGCTGACTATGGCGGTGATTCGGATGATCGAAGGTCTACTTCAGGTTATGTTTTCACTTGCGGATCAGCTAGCATCTCGTGGTGTAGCAAGAAGCAGGACTCGGTGTCGGTTTCAACCACGGAGGCGGAGTATAAGGCTTCGGCCTTGGCTGCTCGGGAAGCCGTTTGGTTGAGGAGGCTTATAGAGGATGTTCATGAAGAAGTGCAAGGGCCTACTTTACTCCGGGGTGACAATGAGAGTGCTCTCAAACTGGTTAACAATCCAGTGTGTCACGCCAGGACCAAGCATATAGAGATTGATCACCACTTCATCAGGGAGAAGGTGTTGGAGGGGTCTCTGCTGGTCGGGCATGTTCGGAGTGAAGATAATCTTGCTGACATCTTCACAAAGCCACTGTCGAAGGGGCCCTTTGAACGCTTGCGCAGCTTGCTGGACTTGGTCACCACTTCTCACTTCAAGGGGGAGTGTTGAAATTTGTGAAGTGGAAGTGGGTGACGGGACAGGCCGTGCGGCCTGTGGCGGACAGCCTTGGCGGACTGGGCGGACTTAGGTTTGCGGCCTGGTGAAATGTCTGGTGGAAGCCGGCTGTGTTCTGAGCGGGTTGTTGCATGGAGTCCGGGGTTTGGTGCGGCCTGGTATCTGCGGATAGAGAGGCTTGCGGACTGGTTCTTTGATCAGTGGTCGCGGGTGCAAGCTTGTGCTGAAAGGCGGGTTGGCTCTTGTCCGCGGGAAGCTTGCGGACTAATGTGTCTGCGGTATTGGCTGTTGCGGACTAAGCTTAGAGCTTGGCTGAGGCCTTGTCGAGCTCTGGTGGCACAGCAGGGAGTTGCTGTGGAGATCGTTGTGGCAGCCTGGTTTTGGAGTCCGGGATTGATCGCTGTGATAGGGCAGGAGTGCGAGGAGCTCGCGGACTGTGGCGGTCTGCGCTGTGGTGTTTTGGCGGACTGGGGTTTTGCGTCCGCCAAGCTCGCATTTGCCCTCAATGGTTCTGTGCTTGGTCACTTGGTGCCGAGTTCAGTGTGTCCGTCGTATCCGCCTAGTCCGCTGTGACCGGGCGGTCTGTCTTTAGCTTCCTTTGGTCGTGGACTTGTGGCAGATTGAGGTGTGTGTCCTGCGGACTGCCTCGGGTTGGTGCGGACAGCCATTGAAGGGGGTTTGCTGTCCTGAAGCAGTTGGAGCTTTGCGGGCTGATGCCTTGTCCGCTTAGCTTAGGCGGACTGGAGAGGGTTCGTCATTGGTTGCCTTGCTCCTGGCGGTTTTCCTTGGTGACCGGCTAAGTCCACGCGGACTCAGCGGACGGTGGTTTGTATTCGCGCGAGCTGGGGCGGTGTCGCTATCTCTTGGGCGGTGACCACACTCCTCACCCGGCCTATAAATAGGACCCCCCTGGCACATCTACAGTAACTTGAGTGAACAGTAAGTTGGGGTGTGTGAAGTGTTGCGGTATGTGTTTGCCAGTCCGCACAGTTTGTTTCAGGCTGACGGTGTGCTGTGTGCAGGTCGCGCAGATAACATCAAGGAGCCAGGAGTTTGGCAGTGACTTCGGTCAAGTGCTTGGAAGTGTGCGGTCTCTGCGGACTCAGCCGGAGGTCGCTCTGCGGCTTGTCAGTTCTGTTTCAACTTTGCCAGCTTCAATAACCTGTCCGCCGGCTTCAGGCGGGTAGGGGTGTTCCTCAGTTCGGGTTCAGCAGAAGGCGAATAACGGTGTGTCCGCGCGGCCTCGCGGCTTCGGCGGACTCCGTGGTATTCGGCGGATTGCAGTATAGTTCGGGCGGCTTCGGCGACCTCGGCGACCTTGCGGTCTCGGCGGACCCGGGTTCTGTCCGCCCGGCTTGTTTTTTGGTGCTTCTATTTTTCAGCTGTTATACTAGCGAAATCATGTCTCGCTATGTATGCATCGCATTGTAAAGAAGTGAATGAATAATAGACCTGCTTGTGCTTCCATTGTTTGTTGTGATTTACCTTTGTTCCTCTAGTCCTTGGTTTCCGCTGGTTCAACGTGCGAACTGGGTAGTTCCGAAGATATTAATTTGGCGTTTGGGCTATCTTGCTGACCACGTTGAGAAAATTTAACACAGTAAACCGGTCGCACAAGTAATATAAAATGGGGGTTTTCCCAAGTATCGATCTCACAAGGAACACAGTAAGGTGGAGTTAATTTTGAGGAGGAATTGAGATTGAAGTCCTCAGGTCGAAGCTATTTAAGGGGGGGTTTTGATGGTTGTGGAAACAGAAAATAAAAAGCTATCAACTACTCCTATACAACGCCGCTATGCGATGCTTCGCCAGGCGGGATGGAAGACTAGTCGGGCTGCTATGCACCGAATCGCTAGGCAGATGGAAGAGTAGGCTCGCGGATGAGGTGGTGAGAATGGTGGAATGAAGGTCGTAAGCACCTCTTCGCAACGCACTCCAATAGCAATTGCTAGTGCGACAAGGGTGGATGGTGGTGGATGGATATATGGCGCAACTCAAGCATATAACGAAAACATACAAAATCACATAGACATGATTGTATAAAATCGTTTTACAAAATAAGAATACTTCATCAATATAAATAAAGTTAAACACCAATATTCAACAATAAAGCAAGAACAAGTCAAGAGATCGACCGAATCCGAAGTCTTGCTGAGGATTCACGGTTGGAATCGTCGGGTTGTCATTCCGCGTCCAAGCTCGGTCCTCAACTGCGTCCGGGATAGAGAAGGGCTGTCACCACCTTCCAATGGCCCGTCTTCTTCGTCTCACGATAGCGGACGAAGTTTGCTAGCTTTCCTTTGCTTGATGGCTATGGCGTCAAACCCTACTTGAAGCTCACGGATGAAGGAGAAGACCGAGAGGAATCTCCGGCTTGGATTTGGCGGTGAAAGCTTGCCCGGAGCACCTCCCTAGGGTGGAAGATGAAGGGGAACGACGGATAAGGCGGAAAACAGCGGAGGAAATGGGCGATCGGCGGATCTCTGGATTAGGGTGAGACCTGTACTATTTATACAAAAGCAGAAATGAACAATGCGCACGATCACAGGCGCACGACCAGTGGTCGTGCGCGCTATGTCCTATGCTCGTGCGCACTGGCAGGGAATATCAGGAAGAAGAACTGGGATAATGCGCACGAGTAGTGGCGCACGACCAGTGGTCGTGCGCACTAAGTCCAATGATCGTGCGATTACCCAGACAGGACTCCAGAAATGAGGAATCAATGCACACGATCAGTGGCGCACGACCGGTGGTCGTGCGCAATATGTCCAGTGGTCGTGCGCTTACCCCAGGCTGATTCTGGAAAACGTAGAGTAGTGCGCACGATCAGGGGCGCACGACCGGTGGTCGTGCGCACTAGATCCCATGCTCATGCGCAGTATTCCTGTTTCACAGCCATCCCGGAACACGCACATGACCCCTGTACTGAAAGGAAAAATCAACCACTTATCTGTGCAGACATTCCAAACAATCACAAAAGGGAGTACAAACTATAAAAACAACAAAATACACAACCACGGGCAAAAATGTCCACTTCCTATAGAAATAACGATCAGATGAAATAGGAACGATAAAGAACTAAAAGTGAAGTGTAACCATGTGAAAACTAGCCCAGATGAGTCCGAAAATAGGTATATAAAGTGGACTCATCACACCCCCAGACTTAACTGTTTGCGCGTCCCGAGCAAAGAAAATCTAAGCAGATTGGGAAAAATACTAGTTAACAAAGAAATTGCGATACAAAGTACCATGCGAAGTTGCATGCTCGCGTGCGTAAAAATACAATAGAGAAAATTTCTAAGTATGCAGAATAGTTTATACTTTTCACAATGCGTATCAAAATTTTATTATTACTCAAAAATAGAATCATGGTGAATCATCCGGTCATGCGTTGGGAGAAAGTAGACTAATCGCTAGGCGAGCATTGCCAAAGAGCAGGGCTCAGGATAACCTCCAAAGGAATCCACCAATGTCGGTGACCATAAGCTTGCCCTTTCGAATTCTCTCCACGGCACTGGTTTGGTTCACACACGAATCAGTAGGACTTTAGGTGAAGAGATGGGGCTTGGGTTTTGGTGAGGTAAACAAGGATAAGAAGAAGGCTATGCACCTAACCCAAAGGAGCTAGTATGAAGGGAATCCATCAGCTAACCAAAATATATGCGGGTACACCACACCCCCAAACTAAAATTTATACAAATGGGTGTGTGCACCGCCTACTCCAAAAATAAGCACATCTCAAATATGATTTTCAATTTTACTTGTCCTTTTCACTTCTTTTTTTTTCTTTTTCTTTTCAAATATTTTTCTATTTCTTTTTCTTCATTTTTTTTTCATAATTCAGCAAATATAACATTGGAGCACATCCACATAATCACAAGTGAAATCACCACATCACATCCCAACATTAAAATGTAAACACTAAAGCTCAACATGGGTGTGCGACTAGGATTGGCTATGAGGCTTTGGTGAATGAAGGTGGAGCTGAATCAAAAGAAGGGTAGGCACAACGGGGCTAGCGAGGATAAGATGTTAGGAATGGTACAAAGCTCAACCGGGCCAAAATGATGGCCTACATCACACTCATGCATGACTAACCTATACCCATGCTTCAAGAATAGCTTGGGGCAAGTTCTTAGCCAACGAGAAAGGCTATCCATCCTCCCGACTCGAGCAATACAAACCTAACCGCCATCTACACACATCCCTAAGCTACCGTCGGATTCACACCGGATTCACCAACTTTTGAGTAGAATAAAAACTATTTACGCAATTAGAAAAATATAAAACTAAAAGCATACAGAAAAATTAAATCTACTCGAATTTATACACGAGACGAGAGCAGTTGACTAGAAACACAACAAGGCCTACATTTTACTCCGCCTCACAATCCTATGTCAGCACCATAATTTTCAAAAATCTAATGAAGAAATGAGTTTAACTCGCACCACGCAAAAAGCTAAGCACGTGCTCATGTGGGTGCAGTGGTGTGTGATGCAATGAACTAATCAAAACATAACAATAAAAGCTTCTAGTATGCACATGAAATGTGTACGTGCAATAGGTAACAGATCTCTCCCCCGGACTTAAACTAAGCAAAATAGCATATAATAGAGAAATTAAAATCATAAAAAGCTAAGGGAAGAGGTTACCCAATGCTCATCTAGTGAGCATACCAGAAGACACGTGAAAAACCGAAGCAGGTCCGCCATACGAAGAATCAGAACCCTGCCAATGCAATTTGCCAAGAATACCTGCAGGGGTGAGCTCCACAAAAACAAAAGAAAAACATATACAAAATACAAAGAAATAATAAAACTAAGCTAGACATGAAAAATAAAATGCAGAAAAGGAAAGATAAGTACTGGGGTTATTGTCATCCCAGCACGACTTATTAAATTCTAAACAGTTCTAGCTTATAGGCCTATGAAATAAAAAGTGCACAAGTAACTGTTCCAACATCTGTTTCGGTAACGGGTACCGATACGGTGATAGAGCAGTTAGCCCTCTACCTAAATAGTAATACCTTCCCAACACAGGTAGAGGAAATAAGAAATAAGAAGAGGAGGAGCACTGGTCCTCGCTCATCTTATCACAAAAGAAATCCTTGCCTAGCAAGGTATCGTCTACATGGAGTCTGCAGGAGGTGAAAGTGATGAATGGAGCTTCCTCGATAGAGGAGGAATCAACCTCCTCGCAAAAGAGGATGCTATCATCCATGACTCGAGATGAAAGCTCCAAGTCCTACTGAAGAACCTATGAAGACTCAACCCGCACAGGCTTAGATACAGAAATGGGATCAAGAAATAAATGAGATGAATAACTAAAAGAATCAGAAATAGGGGGAGTGGTCCCGGTCTCACTCCCAGCAGGATCCCGACATAGATCATCGACGGCGTCATATGAGTCATGGCGAGGGGAATTCGCGAGCTCGAGGTCCTCGGTGGTGGTTTGGACCTCCTCATCCATCAAGGAAGTGGAAACTTCCTCAACAAAGAGGATATCCTCATCAACACACCTCGGTGCGTCCACATGTTCCAAGACGTAATACTGTCCATTAATGAAAATAATATCCTCGTCAAACATGGGCACATCCTCAGGCTCAGAATCACAATCCGGCCGAACATCATCAACCGACTCACTAAAAATAGGGATAGATAATTCTTGCAAAGAAGGCGGAGGAACAACATCATCAGAGAAAATATGTGCAGGTTCCTCCGAGGGTGTATCAACAAGAGGGGAAGAGTGCATGGGGAGAGACGGTGCCACAATATCGTCACACCGATCAGCAGAAAGTCTGATGGGCATATCCGCAGCAGTCCCCCATAGACAAGGTGGTGCTGCGAACATATCATCAGAATCAAAAGGGGCAGTCGATTGAGAGGTGGATGGAATGAATCGGATACCCGGTTCATCATCCTCCTCAAATTGGCGCTGAAATTCTGCACAATCTTTCAACACGTGGTTGGTGCTACGACAACACAAACATCGTTTTCCATTACTCCTCGGTATAGGTGGGACAGGAGAGGAATAAGAAAAAGATGAAGGCGTAGAAGAGGAGTGACCATAAGACCTGGGTTGGGTGTATGAAGTACCATAAGAAGACGGTGCTCCATACACAGAACCACGAGAATTATGCTCCCATTCTTCAGTGGGGCACTCATCACTACCATGCCTATAATCCCCCCACCATCGGCAACGGATATTCATATAAGAATACATGGTGCAACAAGAATAATTCACCAACAGAAAGTTTCTAAGCAACAATTAACTACACAACACAAATAAAAGAATAGGAAAACCTGTTATAGCAAAATTAAAACTAGAATAGGAACAAATAAAAACAAACACAAATTCTAAAAACGAAAATAAAGAAGAAAGTGATATGAACAAATGGAAAAGTGCTTCAATCTATTATCACCCTCTCCAAAAACTCACACGACTGTGTTCCCCGGCAACGGCGCCAAAAACTTGATGCTATAGATCACGGCAGTGAACCGGTAGCACAAGTAATATAAAATGGGGTTTTCCCAAGTATCGATCTCACAAGGAACACAGTAAGGTGGAGTTAATTTTGAGGCGGACTTGAGATTGAAGTCCTCAGGTCGAAGCTATTTAAGGGGGGGTTTTGATGGTTGTGGAAACTGAAAATAAAAAGCTATCAACTACTCCTATGCAACGCCGCTATGCGATGCTTCGCCAGGCGGGATGGAAGACTAGTCGGGCTGCTATGCACCGAATCGCTAGGCGGATGGAAGAGTAGGCTCGCGGATGAGGTGGTGAGAATGGTGGAATGAGGGTCGTAAGTACCTCTTCGCAACGCACGCCACTAGCAATTGCTAGTGCGGCAAGGGTGGATGGTGGTGGATGGATATATGGCGCAACTCAAGCATATAACGAAAACATACAAAATCACATAGACATGATTGTATAAAATCGTTTTACAAACTAAGCATACTTCATCAATATAAATAAAGTTAAACACCAATATTCAACAATAAAGTAAGAACAAGTCAAGAGATCGACCGAATCCCAAGTCTTGCTGAGGATTCACGGTTGGAATCGTCGGGTTGTCATTCCGCATCCAAGCTCGGTCCTCAACTGCGTCTGGGATAGAGAAGGGCTGTCACCACCTTCCAATGACCCATCTTCTTCGTCTCACGATAGCGGACGAAGTTTGCTAGCTTTCCTTTGCTTGATGGCTATGGCGTCAAACCCTACTTGAAGCTCACGGATGAAGGAGAAGGACGAGAGGAAGCTCCGGCTTGGATTTTGCAGTGAAAGCTTGCCGGAACACCTCCCTAGGGTGGAAGATGAAGGGGAATGGCGGAGAAGGCGGAAAACGGCGGAGGAAATGGGCGATCTGCGGATCTCTGGATTAGGGCGAGACCTGCACTATTTATACAAAAGCAGAAATGAACAATGCGCACGATCACAGGCGCACGACCAGTGGTCGTGCACGCTATGTCCTATGCTCGTGCGCACTGGCAGGGAATATCATGAAGAAGAACTGGGATAATGCGCACGAGTAGTGGCGCACGACCAGTGGTCGTGCGCACTAAGTCCAATGATCGTGCGATTACCTAGACAGGACTCCAGAAATGAGGAATCAATGCACACGATCAGTGGCGCACGACCGGTGGTCGTGCGCAATATGTCCAGTGGTCGTGCGCTTACCCCAGGCTGATTCTGGAAAACATAGAGTAGTGCGCACGATCAGGGGCGCACGACCGGTGGTCGTGCGCATTAGATCCCATGCTCGTGCGCAGTATTCCTGTTTCACAACCATCCCGGAACACGCACATGACCCCTGTACTGAAAGGAAAAACCAATGACTAATCAGTGCAGACATTCCAGACAATCACAAAAGGGAGTACAAACTATAAAAACAACAAAATACACAACCACAGGCAAAAATGTGCACTTCCTATGGAAATAACGATCAGATGAAATAGGAACGATAAAGAACTAAAAGTGAAGTGCAACCATGTGAAAACTAGCCCAGATGAGTCCGAAAATAGGTATATAAAGTGGACTCATCATGCAGCGGCAAGTGGAATCCGCGGAGACCACAGTCAGTGCGGACTGATACTGTAGTTCACCGGTACAGGCGGATTGGATCTAGTGTCTGCCAGTAAGTGCGGACTGGCCCTTGTGGGCCGTGGTGGACTTGGTTGGTTCTGAACCAAGTCCATGTTGGCTCAGTCCGGGGAGATCGCGCAGTGGAGTACGACCTGCTTCTTAGTCCGCCAAGCTCGATAGTAGTGCATGTGCCTTGGTTGCGAGTTTGAGAATGAGCGGACTGGAGGTTGTGTCTGTAACTGTAGGCGGACTGAAGCCGGGTGTCCGCTGAGTCCGGCAGGAGTCTTTGTAGCAAAGCTGTGGGCTCGGGATGTGCAGACTGAAGCCGGGTGTCCGCTGAGTCCGACAGCTGCCTTACTGGCGTGGCTGTGGACTTGGGATATTCAGACTGGAGCAGTCTACGAGATATACGGACTGGAGTAGTCTGCGATACATGCAGACTGGAAGTTTGCTGTGTAAGCAGAATGGAGCTGGAGTCTGTTGTGTCCGGAAGGTGTGTTGGTAACAAGGCTATGGACTCGACTTGCGGACTGGAGTTGTTTGTAGGGTTATGCAGACTAGTGTTGTCCATAGTATGGTCAGATTGGAACAACATGTCTGTTTGAGTCCGGCAGATGCCTCGGTGGCGAAGCCGTGGGCTCGGGATTGGCGGACTGACGTGCGGTGTCTGCGGATTAGTAGACTATTGCTGCAAAGTCTGGCTGTGGTGGTCCTAGCTTGGCCCTTGGCGACAAGGCAGACTGGTGTTGCTGTCCAGCCTTGGTGATGTCGTGGCAGTTTGGACTTTGGCGACAAGGCAGATTGGAGATTGGAGTCCGGCCTTTGAGAAGCTAGGCTGGCTGTCTATCTTGCACAGGTGCGGCAGACTGGATTGTATCCGCAGACTGCGAAGAAATCTTGTTGCGGTATGTGGCGGTAATCCTATCGGCTAGGGCGGTGACCACACTCATCATCGTGCCTATAAATAGGACCCAGGTCACATCAGAAATTGAGGAACCTCCATACTTAAGTGAACAGTAACTTGAGCCCACACAGGTTGTTACAGACTGCCTTTTGGTGTCCGTGCGGTTTGGTTGAGTTGACCAGGTTGTGCTGTACAGGTTGTGCCGATAGTGCTGGAAAGCCAGAACTTGGCTCTGATTGCTGTCAGGAACAGTGCAGACTCTGCAGTTAAGCAACAGATGGAAAATAGCAGGTCGCGGATAGCAACCAGATGGTCTTATCTTTGGCAACTTGGTTCGGGGTTCAAGAAGTCACCTGCCTCAGGCAGACTATTCTATTCGGCATCGCAACTTGTACAGTCTGGCAGCTAGGCGACTTCGCGGTCAGGCGGCTTGCAGATCGGCGACTAGAGCAAGCATTGGAATAAGGGGGAATCTGCGCGGCTTGGGTTACAGTCTGGCTACCTAGCGGACTGAGCGGACTCCACAACAGTAGATCGGGTGCTTGTATTTGAGTCCGCGCTTCTTGTTTCTCTTGTCTTGTTTTTTGTAGTCTCTGCTTTCCCTTGGGTGTTGGTTGGTGAAGCATGTCTCGCCATGTATGTCTCGCTGTGTAAAGAAGATTGCTATAAATCAATAAGACTCTTGTGCTCCATGTGTTGCTGGTTGATTGACTTCAGTTGAGATAACCCCTGCTCACTCCAGGTTCCAGGGAATTTCCGCGTGATCAAGGTGTGAACTGGATAGTTCTGAGAATATTAATTTGGCTTTAGGCTATCTTACTAACCACCTGGAGAGTATTCAACATGGTAGTAGTGCCAGGTTGTCGAATTTTAGCATGGTATCAGAGCCAGGTTTTGTTGCTTGAGCATTGAACTAGGTCTCGGAGCTGGTTTGGAGTGGATAAGCAGCGATCAACTGAAGTGGTTGTTACTCTTTGAAGAGGGAACCAGTCGTAGAACCATGGCAGTGCAGGATACAAGTTGTCTTGGAATTGATCTCCTTACAGAGACAAACTTTGATAGGTGGAGGTCTTGTATGGAGAGATTTCTTCTTGGTGAGGACCTTTGGGAGGTGGTATGCGGAGCAGAAAGACAAGTGGCTACTACTGGCAATGTTGAAGAGATGAGAGCTTGGAAGGAGACAAATGCGAAAGCGGAGTCTATTCTCAAGCAGGTGATCTCATCGGAGCTCTTGGACCACATCAGTGAATGTAGGTCAGCTGCAGAGGTCTGGACTTCCCTTGATGGGTTATTCAGGAAGGAGGTGAGGGTTGCTGCAGAGGATGGTCCTTATACTTCATATCATCAAGAGAGGAGTGTTTCTCCTAAGCATGATGGGAAGAGGAAGGAAGGACCAAGGTGCTATAAATGCAAGTAGCATGGTCATCTCAGGAAAGAGTGCAAGGTTACCGTGCTCTCAGCGAATGTAGCTCATGTTGGAGGCAAGGAGGAGAACTTTGTTGGGTCTTCAACAAGTTCTGGTGCTGATCGGATGAAGGACAGTGATAGTGCAACTATCTGGAATGAAATACTAGGGCATGTAGGGATGGATAAGCTGAAAGCAATGGCATTAAGAAGACTCGTAAGAGGATTGCCTAGATTGTCATCCTATGGCGATGGTCAGGGATGCGCAGGATGTCAGCAAAGTGAAGCTTATCACTTTATGGTTGATAAGGCACAATCCAGATGTAAATCACCTTTGGCGGTTGTCCATTGTGCTCTGGTTGGACCAACCGTCACCGCTAGTCTTGGAGGAAGCAAGTTCATGCTAATATTGGTTGATGACTATTCAAGGTATACTTGGGTATACTTCATGAAGAAGAAGTCCAGCATGACGCGCTTGTTTGTGGAGTTCAAGAAGCTTTTGGAAGGACAGCTTGGCCTGAGGATCAAGAAGTTGAGGACAAGCATCAGTGGTGAGTTTGGTTCAACCGAGTTCTCAAACTTTTACAGGAAGCAAGGGATCCTGAAGGAGCCTTCTTGTGGATATACTTCACAGCAAGGCAGTATTACAACTCGGATGATCCGTTGGTTAACGGATACCTGCAAGTGTTGGCTTCAGAGTAAAGGCGTTCCTAAGGCCCTTTGAGCGGAAGGAATGGCCTGTGCTGCTCATGTCATCAATCAGATGCCTCTAAGTCTGATCTTTGTGCAGACTCCCTATGAGCTGACATTCGGAGGGAAGCCCAGTATGAAGCACCTAAGGGTGTTTGGCTCTACCTGCTACTTACACTCTCCAGGAGCTCTCAAGATAAAGGTAGCCTTTGTTGGGTATGATGAGCAGATGATAAGATGGAGGTGTATGGATCCTGCGACGAAGAGACTCATCGTGTCGAGAGACGTTGTCTTTGATGAGTTGACACCGTATTGTGATAGCTCTTGTGTGGAGCTAGAGATGAGCAGGTCAGATGGTGGGCTGAAGGAGGCTGTTGCTAAGGTTCAGGTGGAGCGTCCTGAGTCACCAGGAGCTCCAGGTTGTTCTAGCTCCAGGGCAAAGGCGTTAGGGTCATGAAGTAGGGGGAGCGATGCTCCAGGTACTTCTGGCTCGAAGGCAGAGGCTTCTGGTTCAGAAAGCAGGGGGAGCGATGTTCTAGGTAGTTCTTGTTGAAGAGGGGAGTCTTCTGGTTCAGGTAGAAGGGGGAGCATTGCTCCAGGTGCTCCTGGTTCCAGTGAGGAGGTGTCTTGTTCAGGGAGTAAGGGGAGCATTTTCTGGGTTTGCCCGGGAACGGAGCTGGTTCTGGAGCAGCGGAGGTGGTTAGTCGTGATCAGGTTCATTGGAGATCAAAGGGATCAGTAAGCCACCAGCTCGATATAGTGAATGGAACACAGCGGGCTTGATCCCATGTTTCCTTGCTAGCCCTCAGGTCGAGCAAGTATCTTCTGGCTGTGATGACCCCACTAGAATCAAGGAGGTGATTAACACCAAGGCTGAAGAGGTGACTTCTCTCAGAGGTAACGAGGCTTGGGCTTTTGTGCCCAAGGTAGTTGGTGATACTCCTGTGATGCATGAGTGGAGGTTGAAGCTAAAGAAGGCAGAGGGAAGCATGGATCCTTTTGCGAGATGCTGGAGGGCTCCCTCATGGTTCCTGATATGCGGGGCGAGGACTATGTCTTGGACATTTCTTTGTAGATTCTATCGAAGGGATCAGGTGCAAGGTTACGAGAGATACTGGAGTTATTCACCACTTCTCACTTCAAGGGGGAGTGTTGAAATTTGTGAAGTGAAAGTAGGTGAATGGAGCACTTGGACCTATCCACGCAAACTACGCGGACAGGGTTGGCGGACTGCTAAGACGGCAGGGATGTTGCAGACGGTTTGCTCTATAGCGGCCTGGGCGGTCTGTTCGCACGGACTACGTGGATAGTAGTGGCGATTAGCCAGGTAGGCGTGTGCTTAGCAGGTAGTTGCATCCCAGGAAGTAACCGGGTGGATAGAAACTCTAGCCGCGGAGTCCGGCATGAAGCAGACTGAAGAATTAGAGCTCGGCAGACCAGTTTGGCAGTTGCCTTGGTCTTGCTCTTGTGCAGCGGCAAGTGGAAGCCGCGGAGAATGCCAGTCAGTGCGGACTGATAATAGAGTTTGCTGGTACAGGCGGACTGGATCTAGTGTCCGCCAGTAAGTGCGGACTGGCCCTTGTGGCCAGTGGTGGACTTGGTTGGTTCTAAACCAAGTCCATGTTTGGCTCAGTCCGGGGAGATTGCGCAGTGGAGTGCGACCTGCTTCTCAGTCCGCCAAGCTTGGCAGAAGTGCATGTGCCTTGGTTGCGAGTTTGGGGATGAGCAGACTGGAGGTTGTGTCCGCAACTGTGGGCGGACTAAAGCCGTGTGTCCGCTGAGTCCGGCAGGAGCCTTTGTCGCAGAGCTGTCGGCTCGGGATGTGCGGACTGAAGCCGGTTGTCCGCTGAGTCTGACAGCTGCCTTGCTGGCGTAGCTGTGGACTTGGGATATGCAGACTGGAGCAGTCTACGGGATATGCGAATTGTAGTAGTCTGCGGTATATGCGGACTGGAAGTTTGTTGTGTAAGCAGACTGGAGCTGGAGTTCGCTGAGTCCGGAAGGTGTCTTGGTAACAAGACTATGGACTCGGCTTGCAGACTGGAGTTTTCTGCAGTATTATGCAGACTAGTGATGTCCATAGTATGGGTGGACTGGAATAGCATGTCCGCTTGAGTCCGACAGATGCCTCGATGGTGAAGCCGTGGGCTAGGGATTGGCAGACTGAAGTGCTGTGTCTGCGAATTAGTGGACTGTTGCTGCGGAGTCCAGCCGTGGTGGTCCTGGCTTGGCCCTTGGGGATAAGGCGGGCTGGTGTTGCAGTCCGGCCTTGTTGATGTCTTAGCAGTTTAGCCTTTGGCGACAAGGTGGACTGGCGATTGGAGTCTGACCTTGTGAAGCTAGGTGGGCTGGCTATCTTGCACATGTGCGGCAGACTGGATTGTATCCGCGGACTACAGAGAAGCCTTGCTGCGGGATGTGGCGGTAGTCCTATCAGCTAGGGCGGTGACCACACTCATCATCATGCCTATAAATAGGACCGAGGTCACATCATGAATTGAGGAACTTCCATGCGTAAGTGAACAGTAATTTGAACCCGCACAGGTTGCTGCGGACTGCCTTTTGGTGTCCGCACGGTTTGGTTGAGTTGACTAGGTTGTGCTGTGCAGGTTGTGCGGATAGCGCTGGAAAGCCAGGACTTGGCTCTGATTGCGGTCAGGGACAGTGTGGACTCTGCGGTTAAGCAACAGGCGGAAAATAGCAGGTCGCGGACAGCGACCAGACGGTCATCTCTTTGGCAACTTAGTTTGGGGTTCAAGAAGTCACCTACCTCAGGCAGACTGTTCTATTCAGCATCACAGATTGTGCAGTCTGGAGGACCTCATGGTCAGGCAGCTTGCAGATCGGCGGCTAGAGCAAGTATTAGAATAAGGGGGAATCCGCGCGGCTTGGGTTGCGGTCTAGCGACCTGGCGGACTGAGAGGACTCCACAGCAGTAGACCGGCGGCTTGTATTTGAGTCTGCGCGGCTTATTTCTATTGTCTTGTTTTTTATAGTGTCTGCTTTCCCTTGGGTGTTGGTTGGTGAAGCATGTCTCGCCATGTATGTCTCGTCGTGTAAAGAAGATTGCTGTAAATCAATAAGACTCTTGTGCTGAATGTGTTGCTGGTTGATTGACTTCAGTTGAGATAACCCCTGCTCACTCCAGGTTCCAGGGAATTTCCGCGTGATCAAGGTGTGAACTGGATAGTTCTGAGAATATTAATTTGGCTTTAGGCTATCTTGTTGACCACCTGGAGAGAATTCAACGAGGTAGTAGTGCCAGGTTGTTGAATTTTAACAACTTCAACTTGAGCATCGTTACTGGGTAAAGCGTGGGCCTCCGCCCACCTAGAAACATAATCTACGATGACTAAAATATATTTATTACCTAAGCTTGAGGGAAACGGCCTACAAAGTCAATGCCCCACAAATCGAAAACTTCGCATTCAAGAAAATAATTTTGTTCCATTTCATTTTTATTAGATATGTTTCCAATTCACTTCCACCGATCACACCCGCTCACAAAGATTTGTGCATCTTTAAATATGCTTGGCCAATAAAAGCCAGCACTAAGCAGTTTGTGGGCGGTGCGGTTTTCCTGAAAATGCCCGCCAGTCGGACCTTCATGAACATGCTTCAAAATTGTTGACCTTCTTCCCAAAAATAATATTTCAACTCAGAAAAGAATTTCTTCTTTTGCTGAGAAGAGTACTCTTTTGGCAGGACCCGGGCCACGAGATAATTGGCCAGATCGGAAAACCAGGGGGTAGAAGAAGAAACGTTTAAAATTTGTTCATTCGGAAAAGAATCATTAATAAAATTTTCATTTAAAATATCGAGTTCAGGATTTTCGAGGCGAGAAAGATGATCGGCCGCTAGGTTATCCGCTTCTTTCTTATCTGGAATCTCCAAGTCGAATTCTTGAAGTAAGAGGATCCAACGAATAAGACGCGACTTGGCGTCCGGTTTAGAAAGGAGGGACTTCAAAGCAGAATGATCCGTAAAAACAATAACTTTAGAAAGAGTAATGTACAGTCGGAATCTATCCAATGCGAAAATAACAGCTAAGAGTTCATTTTCAGTTGTGGTGTAGTTTTCTTGAGCGGAAGTTAGAGTTTTTCTTGCGTAATAAATTTTGTGGAAATTCTTAGCTATTTGTTGTCCTAGCACCGCACCGACCGCAAAACTATTTGCATCGCACATTATTTTGAAAGGCAAATCCCAAACTGGGGCGATCATAATTGGAGCATTCATAAGTTTAGATTTTATTGATTCAAACGCAGCTAGACAAGAATCGTCAAAAACAAAAGGAGCTTCTTTTTCGAGAAGGTGGGTGAGAGGCTTAGTAATTTTTGAAAAATCTTTAATGAAGCGCCGATAAAACCCCGCATGGCCTAGAAAACTTATAATCACTTTGATATTCGTACGCAGCAGTAGCTTTTCAATTACTTCAATTTTTGAATTGTCCACTTCAATTCCCTTAGCGGAAATCTTATGACCAAGGACTAAGCCTTCACGTAGCATAAAGTGGAACTTCTCCCAATTTAATGCTAAGTTTGTTTCTTCACAATGTTGTTAAACTTTTCCCAAATTTTTTAAACATAAATCAAAAGAGTCGCCAAAAACCGAAAAATCGTCCATAAATACTTCCATAATATTTTCTACATATTTATCAAAAATAGCTAACATGCACCACTAAAAGGTAGCCGGTGCATTGCAAAGACCGAAAGGCATCCTACGGTAGGTAAATGTTTCGAAGGGGAAAGTGAATGTTGTCTTCTATTGGTCCTCGGGTGCGATAAGGATTTGGAAATACCCCGAGAGACCATCGAGAAAGAAATAAAAACTATGCCCGGATAAACGTTCTAAAATCTGATCGATAAAGGGGAGGGGGAATTGATCTTTACGGGTGGCATCATTTAGCTTACGGTAGTCGATGCACATCCTCCATCCCGTCACCGTACTAGTTGGAATTAAATCGTTATTTTCGTTCGTCACAACCGTGATCCCACCCTTCTTAGGTACAACCTGGACCGGACTTACCCATTTACTATCAGAAATAGTATAAATTATCCCCGCATCTAATAGTTTAAGCACCTATCCCTTCACGACCTCTTTCATATTCAGATTAAGACGACGTTGATGTTGGACTACACCCTTAGAATTATTTTCAAAAAATATTTTATGGGTGCAAAAAGAGAGGCTTATGCCAGAAATATCAGAAATTTGTCACGCTATAGTCGGCGATGCCTTTGTAGTACTTCGATCAATTGATCATTCTCGGATAGAGAAAGAAAAGCCGAGATTATAACGGGAAATTTAGAATTTTTTTCAAGAAAAGAATATTTAAGATGTTCAGGGAGTGGTTTTAATTCCAGGTTGGGTGGTTCATCATAATAGTTTTTCAAAATTTTTTCTTTTTCAAAAATAAGATTTTCATAATTTTTTTGTCTAAAAATAGGTTCATTTTCAAAATTCAATTGCACGGACATAACCGTGTCTTCAAAAACATTTGTAGAAATTTCAGAAAAACAAGAGGAAAAATCATTTGAAGAAACATTGGAAAGAGAAAGAGAGGAGTCTTCTTTTAACACATCAAGAAAAAAACAAGAATCATCATTTTTTAATGAATTTTTCATAGATTTATTTATAGAAAAAGTGACCTCGTCATCTCCCACATGAAGAAAGAGCTTCCTATTACTCACATCATTGACTGCTCGAGAGGTGGCCAGGAAGGGATGACCAAGGATAAGAGGGACCTCGACGTCCTCCTCAATATCAAGAATAACAAAATCTACCGGGAAGATGAATTTGTCGACCTTCACTAGCACATCCTCTACAATACCTAACAGATACTTGATTGAGCGATCAACTAACTGGATACTCATACACATAGGGTTGAGAATGCCCAATCCTAGCATCTTAAATAATGAAAATGGCATCAAGTTGATGCTCACACCTAGATCCGTTAACGCGTGCTTTACGAAAAGATTACCAAAAACACAAGGAATAGAAAAGCTACCTGGATCGTTTATCTTTTTAGGAAGATTAGAATTATTAATGACCGTCAAGCACTCTTCGTTCAACGTTACGTGAGATAGATTCTCCAGTTTCTTTTTATTTGTCAACAAAACCTTAAGATATTTAGCGTACTTTGGCATTTGACTAATAACTTCGTGAAACAACAGATTAATATGGATTTGTTTGAACATCTTGAGAAAGCATTGTACTGATCATCTAATTTCTCTTTCCTAAGCTTAGCGGGATAGGGAGGTGGCGGAAATTCTTTTATAATCACCGGATCATCATTTTGAAAATTATCGTTTTCTTTTTCAAAAATAGATTTTTCTTTTTCTTTTTCAAAATTTATATCCGTAATGATGGTTTGTTCAGCAGTAGGAGGGGCAATCACCTCTGGCTCTTCCCTGGTGGTCGGCTTGAGGATTACTTTACCGCTCCGAAGTGAAATCTCTTTCGCGTGCTCCCTTGGGTTGGGTTCAGTATTTGAGGGAAGAGTCCCAGGTGGCCTCTCGGAGATAAACTTAGCGAGTTGCCCGACCGTGTTTTCTAAATTTTTCATTGACCCTGTTCGATTTATAATGGTCACCTCATTTGCACTTATATATCTTGAAAACATTTCCTCCAAAGAGGGAGGTTTTTGAAAAGTTTGGTTTCGAATTTGAGTTTGATGTGATGGTGGTGGTGGAGTTAAATCGTGTGGTGGACGTGTGGCATTTGCAGGGTTACTCCACAAAAACTTTGGATGGTTACACCATCCAGGGTGATACGAGTTAGAAGCATTATTAAAACTAGGAGGAGCAGAAAAACTAGAAAAATTAGAAAAATTAGAAAAATTGTCTTGAGCAGGCCTGGGTATGTTGCCCAGATAATCCACCTGCTCGGCAGCAGCATTTGCATTTTCATATACCTGAGGGGCGGAGGCAGCAGTCACCTCCGTTATTTTCTTGTTCAGCATCTCCACTTGAAGCGCCAGTTGGGACAGAGAATCCACTTCGTAGATACCTGCAGGTTTATTTGGGCGAGTCCTAGACGAGTTCCACTGATAGGTGTTCATCGCCATGTCCTCAATAAGCTCAAGAGCGGCCTCCGAAGTTTTGCGGTCCAAAGACCCACCAGAAGCGGCATCTATCATCTGCTTGGTCTCTTGATTTAACCCATTATAGAACATCTAGACCTGTAACCATACAGCCAGAGCATGATGAGGGAAGCATCTCAAAAGTTCCTTGAACCTCTCCCAAGTGTCATAGAGGGTCTCAGAAGCAATTTGAGAAAAATAAGTAATATCATTGCGAAGTTTCGCAATTTTAGCAGGGGGGATATCTAGCGAGAAATTTATCAATTAAAATATTCCAAGTGGTGATTGATACTCTTGGAAGAGAACTCAAACACTGCTTGGCTTTTGACCTTAAGGAGAAGGGAAAGAGTTTTAGCCTAATTGCGGCGTCTGAGACAACATTGATTTTGAAGGTGTCATAGATCTCGAGAAAACTAGAAATATGCAAGTTCGGATCTTCATCTTGTAATCCGTCGAACTGTACATATTGCTGCACCATTTGTATGATGCTTGGCTCAAGCTCAAAGTTATTTTTTGCTATTGTAGGTCGAACAATACTTGTTTCTGCACCCTCCAGGTTGGGACGAGCATAATCGGACATCGTCCATTGCTGGGCAAACACTAGGTTGAGTTCTCCCATTTCAGAGTTGAAGTTACAATCACCGTCGGAATCCTCGACTGCTGTTTGAGAAGTGGAACCCCTGAATCACAAGTTTCTCCGAAAGGAGCGCTCGATTTCTGGGTCCAAGTCAACAAGTAGCGACAGATTCGTGCGGGTCATGAAATAAGAAAAATAGAAGGAGAATGGAGGAAAGAAAAAGAGAAGAACGGAAATAGAAACTTGAAGAATAAAATAGAGAAAGGTAATTTTTTTTTGATTTTTGCCGAAGTAATAGCGAAAGCGTTTTCCTAATATTGACGAAAAAGCGTCCCCGACAACGGCCCCAAAAACTTGGTGTGGGGAATGAGTATCCACCCAAAAAGGTAAGTGCACCTATCGAATAGTAGTACCAAGGTCGTATTAAAACTCGGGGTTGTCAATTACTATTACTCACGCCTCTACTATTATCCTACCATACGGTTGTTGGTTGTTTTGAGAAATTTTAAATTAGGCTAAAGATAATATTAAAACGAAAACTTCGGATAAAAAAAGCATTTGATCAATGATTCACCATGAAAAGAGATGAGAAGGAAAAAAAATAAGTTTTAAAATTGCAAAACAAACTCGACCGTGACGGATCCGAAAATAAGAAATAATCTCGCTAAAACATTAGATCTCCTAACTTCTAGACATTTTGACCAAAATCTTTTTGCAAATCAAAAGGCCTAAAGTTGCATTATCAAAGTGACCCGCACTATTCGATTTGACACCAATCCGGACGATTTACGTGGTCCTATCTCAAGGAGTGCGTGCAAATCCTTCCTCCTTTGAGTGATCTTTTCAAATCAGCGAGTCTCTCGGCTACTATGAAATGAGATCAAATTGTCTACTACCGTATACCGAAAAAACATAGTCGACACGAGAAAAATCAAAGAAGGATCGAGAATAATTTTAGCAAAAATAAAACTACGGAGCAAAAAAAAATCTCATCTCAATTCATGGATACTCATGATCAAATGCTAAAGAAAATTAGCCACCCATATTCAAGAAGGGAACCATGATAAAATAGAGGAATTTCATTTTCATTGCTTGATAAAAAGAGGAGTATAAAATAATAATATGAGAGACAATAAAGAGAACTTAACACTAATAAAAGAGAAGAGCACAATGAAAAGGATTACACTAACAAGAAAAGGGTTACACTAAAAAAAGACTTATCAACAACAAGTAAGAAAGCAACTCTCTCTTGAACTAGCAATCTCACTTGCTCTCCCAAAATCCAAATTCTCCAAAGCTTGAGGGAAGGGATCCTTTTATAGATGAGGGGGAAGGTTCTAGAGGGAAGTGGATATGAAGTGGGAAAAGGGGGGGGGGCGGCCATGCATGAATGGAGAAGTGCATGAATGACATTAATGGGAGAGAGAGAAGAGGCTAAATGCATGCATTTTCATTTTGGAAAATAAAAATTAACAAAATAAATATAAGAGGGGGGATGGATGGGTTTAAATGAGATTGAGAGAGGGGGAATGAGGGGTGAATGAGAAATAAAGAAGAGAGAGGGGAGGAGTGCCCGACCAACACATTGATGGGGAGGTGCATGCGTGTCATGCAGGATGGAGGCTTGAAGTGGGTTGCATCATGTGGGCTGGCTGCATGGGCTCAGGCTGCATCATGGAGGAGGGGCTCAGGTAGCATGTATGTGGGCTGGCTACTGCATCATGGCTGCTGCACTTGGAGTAAAGGGATCAGGTTCACCAATGAAGTGGGCTGTTGCACTTGAGTAAAGGCTTGGGCTACACCAAGGAGTTTCTTGGGCTCGGGTTGCATCAATGAAGGTCGGCCATGCACCATGTGGGCTCCAACCTACAAAAATAAAGCATGCATTAGTTGTGCTTTAAGATAAAATAACTAAAACATTGACTAAAATACAACAACAAACATAAAAATATCATAGCAAACATAAAATAACAAGACATAAAAACTAAAATAATAAAAACATAACAACCAAACAAACAAACATAACACACAATACAACATAACAAACATAATATTAAAACATAGCATACATAAAATATAAAAAAAAATAATACTTAATCTTAGGAAAATTTAAACTAAATTAGACGAAAAAACGATGACTAAAACTAGTCATCATGCTCCAATGTTGGTGCCGGATTAATGGGAGCAGCTGGAGCAACTGGAGCTGCTGCAGGTTGACAGTCTAGTCGTTGTGTGATCATAGCAAGCAATTGGTTGATCACTTAGAACTGCTGAGCATTCTCACGACACGATTGCTCAAAGGTCTCCTAGAGAGGATCATCTATGGGACTCGATTAAACAATGTTCTCGGCTGAATGAACGTCTGACATGGCTAACTGTCGTTGTTCACCGTCTGTTCGGATCTGAAGGTCACGTGTTAACTATTGATGCACGAAAATGACACCACCTAGTTAATACAGAGGGAGTGTTCGATCTCACGGGTAAGTAGAGGAAGAGGATGAAGGTTGCGCGGAAATAGGAATCTTCTGAGTGCTCTAGAGTGGAGCAAACACTTGTCAAAGGGTTGTGGGGATAGAGGAGAGGTCTGCTGAGAGCAGCAGAGGAGGTTGATCAGGAGATGTCGAGCATACGGTTACTATGGCGGTTGTGCTTGCAGGTTGAGGCCGAGAGAGCTAGGCTGAGCTGAGAGGAAGAGAGGGGCCGCTAGCAGCGGCAACAACAGACTTCGCCCACCGCAGCTTGAATTCCACTCTTGCGATGGGCTTTCCTTTGATTGATAGTGAGTTATTATAGCTTACAATACACCTTTATATGAAAGCAATAAAGGGGTACAAAGAGGAAGCTGGCGACTAAGGAAGGAGTGCCAGAAGAGGTCGCGCAGACTGAGGAGCCAGGTCGGTAGGCCATGCGATTAAGGCAAAAACGGAGACCGCGCGGACTGGGAACTGAGGCCGGCAGGTTGTTCACGACTAAGAGAAGAGAAGGTGCGGACTGGGAAAAGGAGTCTGCATGGGTTGCTGGCTTGAGCTTGCTGTGGGCTGTCTTCGAGCGTGAGCACCTTGGCGATGTTGAGACCCCCCTAAATGAGAGACACGTGGGTCTATTTATAGGCCCGAGGAGGTAACGGCTTCCGGTGACGTTACCTCGGTGAGACGGTAACTGGAGCGAGAAGAGGAAAGTGTTTGCTGAGTCCTCCACAATCCGTGTGGACTAGGGCTTGCCTCTGGAACTGGTGCTACTGATGGCGAACTGGGAGACTGAGTGCCGGACTGCGAGGAGAGTCCGCGGCATCCGCCGCTACTGAGCTGAGATTGTCCACCTACTGCTGGGGAGGCGGATGCTGGAGGCTAAGTGGCAGGCTCCGAGGAGAATTCGCGGAGTCCGCCGCTGCTGAACTGGGCACGCGCTAAGGGTGCGACCTGAAATATATCCGCCGAGGCCGCAGAGTTCGCACGATGCTGGGTGGTCTGGGACTGCCTTGAGGAGGTTCTGCTGCCTAGCGGACTGAGTCCGCTCCTAAGGATAAAGCCCGTGCCTAAACTGCGGGCTGAGGGAGTTGTCCGCCTACTGGAGAGAAGTGGGTGGAGGCTTTGAGGAAAGGAAGGATGCATAGTGAATCCGCTGAGTCCGCATCTGCAGACAAGCTGAGTCCGCCGAAGATGAGGCCTGCTGTCGCTGAGCTAGAGCTCTTCACCAACATAAGCAGACTGGAAGGCTTGACCGCACTTCGAGTCTTCCCAGATCATGGAGAACTGGGTGTGTGCTGACCTTTGCGGGTAGCCGAAGAGCTTGAGTGTCCACGTTCCTTAGGCAGACTGATTAAGCTGGCTGCCCACTCTGCTTAGCGACATGGCCTGAGCGACCTGCTGGGCTGACGAGGCAGGCCATGCCTGTTGGCGAGGTGGAAGCTGAGGTAGCTGGCTGGCGGCCTGGGGGCAGGTCGCCACCATTGTTTGGTGGTTTGAGTGGTCTAGTCTTCTTGAAAATCGACCTATACGAGCGGGCTGAAAGAGCCCAATTCCTGTAAAGGACGCGGCTTGTTGCCGACCTGGGCGGATATTCATTTGAGTTCAGCAAAGGTAGACCTGTTGAGACAAGCTTGCGGTTAAGCTGAAAAGGAGCGCGGCCTGTAGGGGCAGACTGTAGAAGCAGCCCGCGGCCCCTACCGACCAAGGGACCAACACGCGGCCCGGACAGTCAGACCGCTAAGGCCGCCCAAGCCGTGCGGCCTGAGCGGACACACAAGCCTATCCGGCCAGCCTAAGAAGCGACCTCCAGGAGGAACCTAGAGCAGGCCGCAACTAGCGAGCCGGCTGCCTTGGGAAGGATCGCCTATTTCGGTGTTGATCATCAGTGAAGTGAGGGGTAGATCTATCCACAAAAAGTTTTCTACGAACCTTCTATAGTACCCGGCTAGTCCAAGAAAACTTCAGACTTACACCACGGTTCTCAACATCGGCCAATCTCTGATGGCTTCCACTTTTGTTGGATCTACCGCCACCCCATCCCCACTAATCACATGGCCCAAAAATGCCACCTTCTCTATCCAGAACTTTCACTTCGAGAATTTTGCGTAAAGCTGGTTCTATCTCAACACTTGCAAGACTATTCTCAAGTGAGTCTCATGCTCCACCTCTGATTTGGAGTAAACCAGAATGTCATCAATAAAGACAACTACAAAGAGTCAAATTATTCCCGAAATACTCAATTCATCAAATCCATGAATACGGATGGTGCGTTCGTCAGCCCGAACGGCATCATCGAGAACTCAAAGTGATCATACCTCGTACCAAACGCTGCCTTGGGTATGTCCTCATCTCAAATTCACAACTGATAGTATCCTGACTTCAAGTCCAATTTTGAATACACCACCGACCCCACCAACTAGTCGAATAGGTCGTCTATCCGAGGAATCAGATACTTATTCTTGATAGTAAATTTATTCAAATCTCGATAGTCTATGCACAACCGCATAATACCGTCTTTCTTCTTCATGAACAACAAAGGCGCGCTCCACGGTGAAGAAATGGGTTTTATATACCCCTGTTCCAACAGTTCCTGCAACTATACCTTGAGTTCGGCCAACTCTTTTGGTGCCATCCTAAACGGAGGACGCTATACCGGCCTAGCCTCTTGCACTAACTTAATAGAGAAATCAATCACCCGTCGAGGAGGTGCTCCAGGAAGTTCATCATGAAACACATCCTCGAACTCTGCCACTACGGGCACTTCCCCAAGTGATAACTTGTAAAGTCAAACCTCCAATAATGCTACAAGAGCTACTCCCCCTGGTTAACTACCCTCACTAACTTCATGGCCGAAATCAGGGAACAGTCCACTCCATTAAGTCCCTCAAACTTGACTTCTGCCTGCCCTTCGCCTCTCAGGGTCACCACCTTGGATAGGCAGTCAATACTGGCACGCTGCTCTACAATCCAGTCCATTACTAATGTCACATCAAACTCAACCAATGGTAGGATCGCTGCTATCAACAGGAAGTCAACTCCGTCTAGCGTCCAACAAATGTGCCCTTTTTCCCCGGTGGTCATAGATGACCCGTTGGGCATGCGCATGTTCAGCTCTGCGTCCGCCGAGAACGACTCAACTCCAATTCTTCGGATAAAGCTTTCAACAAGAAAGAGTGCGACGCTCCCGTATCAAACAATACTATAGCGGGGTATCCAGAAACTAACACAAAGCTTAAAATAGAGGCATCAAACATAAACGGTTTGAAAGTATGAAGTATAAGATTTAATTTAAACTTACTCAAACCTGTTACCACATCGGGTTGGTGGATCGCTTCCTGTTGCCCAAGGTTATAAGCCCTTGGTTGCACCGGTTGGAACTGAGAAGCGCTAGAGTCCGCCATCTTCCCTTTCTCCGTTGTACTGGGGCCGGAGCGCACAGTCTGCTCATGCCTTAGCTCCTACTCGGCACCTCCTTGAGTACAAAAATGAGATATGTGCCCCACCTTACCACAACTAAAGCACGTCGGTGGTCCCTTAGAGTGACGCCATCCGGACGTCCACTTGCCTCTCTCACCGGACGTGAATGGGTGAGGCCTTTTCTTCCATCTATTCCCTTCGGACATACCTTGGGATTGAGAAGGCTTCCCTTCCCCTTTCTTGGGCGCGAAACTCTTACGACATTGGGTTCGCTCCAGATAACTCTGCAACATCCTGGCAGCCTCAACTAAATCATTGAAACCAGCTCTCTTCATGGCGATGATGGGTTGTCTTAGATTCTCCCTAAGCCCCTGGTAGAAGAGGTTATCCCTCTCCTCATCGCCGGCCATTGTCATTCCCGCATAATGACCCAACCGAGTGAACTCCTGTACATACTCGTCCACCGTCTTATCCTGCTGCACCAAGTACAGAAATTACCTTTCAAGGGCCAACCTTCTCGAAATAGGAATGTACTTCTTTAGGAAAGCATTTCCAAACTCTTCCATGGACGGAGTGCGTCCGAGCAACTGGTGGCCGCTATGGATCAACCACCACAACTTCGTATCTCCCTCCAACATGAAGGCCGCAAACTCAGATTTCTTCTCCTCTGTCATCTCTTCCTCCCTCAGAAGCTCTTGCATCCATTCCCACCAATCCTCTACATCAGTCAGTGTACCGACACCGTTGAACGTTGGAGGATGGAAGCTCAAAAAATACTTCATCTGTTGGTCTTCATGCCCGACAACCACCCTTTCGGCCAATGGCTCTGCTTGCCTGGCTTCTCCGTCAAGCACGACCGTTGTCGTATCCGGGGTAGCAAGAGTTGCTACCTGAGCAACAGGGGTTGCTACTTGAGCTGTCGCTGCAGCTTGGGCTGCCACCATTGCTTCTGCAAGCATGCGAAAAAAATCAGCCGGGTTTACACCCATGCCCAAAGGACCCTGAGCATTGGTGCTGCTCGCCGAAAGCTCTTCTCTTTGTCTCGACGTACCCGCCTCATTGCTTGCACTCTTAACAAAAGCAAGAAAATAAGGAATCAGTCTCTAATCACAATACTCAAACGTAAGGACACACATGGTCCCACATTATTCTTATGTGGATAACTTCTATACGCGATCCGATTACGTTAAATCGACCGCCCTAACTGACCATGGACGTAACCTGGCTCTGATACCAAATTGTAACACCTCCCCTGTAATGATCGTATCATATGGGTTCGGCCGGGGCCCCACAACATACGGATGCCACAGCTTTAGCATTAAAAGATGATATTAACTACCCAACTCAAAATTCAGTATAGAACAATAGCGGAAGCAGTAAACAAGACTCGAAGTTATCCAAATACATAAGAGTATCGAAACGGCCTTAAGGCCTTACAACAATAGAGAGTCCAAACTCAAATGATAACAACAAACATCAATGTGCATAAGCACCCCTAGACTACCTCAGCATGCAAGCTGAAAAACTAGAGCATCAAACATACAATGCAACAAAATAGAGCTAGTACAAAACTTGTAGCACTTCATGAGGCTTAGGCCATTTTGGCTGGCGAGCTAGCTCCTACTTGCGATCATTGCCCTGAAAAATTTGGTGGTAATGTGGGTCAGCAAAGGCTAACCTCAAACTGTGTAACCAACATATCTCCTCCCGGCAGCCCCTAACGGACCCCGGGGTACCCGTCCAACCTGCAAGTCAGTACTTTGTATACCATATACATAAACATGTAAAGCTCTAAAAAAACAGGTTTGGATGTCTCAAACAATAAACATGTTTTCTATGTTGAGCATATAATAAAAAGGGGCTTACTATGCAGCATGTATGCAAATCCCGGGCTTCACCCAAGGCACCCTATTGCGTATGCAACTAGCACATCATCATAACATCCGGGTACTTCCAATTTCCACATTGGAGTTAAGCCGCAAAAAAAGGGTACTGCAATTCCCCTAACAGCATACAAGCCGCCACACAGAAATCTTGCCAAGGCCCCAGCCGCTCGTGGGTCTTAGACCTGGGCTTGCCTGGAAACTCTAACTTTGCACGTCCGGATTCTGTCTCACACACAAACCGATTGTAAGAACCCTTGCTAGACCCCACCCGCTTGTGGAATCATTGCCCGGGCTTGCCCAATGATTGGCGTTCTCATCAGTCTCACAGAAGGGGACTAGTCTCGCCGGGACACTCTCCCCACATGACTTGCATGTCATGGGATAGCCAGCCGACCACGGAGACAAAGCCGCGCCTTAGCACATCACAATCCATAATCATTCCCACCCTAATCCATCATTTGTACTGCAATGACCCCGTGCACCAAGGAAACCATCTACCGCCATTGTGGAGCTAACCTTTTCCACCAAGGAAACCATCTACCGTAAATGCAGAGCTAACCTTGTCCGGTTCCGGCTACATGTACTCACTCGAGAAAAGGGGGAAATCACATACATCACAAATGACATCTTGCAACATCGGAATTCTACAAAATCCTTAAGGCTCGCTATGCAACATCACAGAGTCGGACTAACGTTTGCGACTACGGCTTCAGCCACAGTACTTAATCCACTAATGGAGCGGATCTCTAATGCAAAAATCATGTTAGGGACGGACTCAATCGACCCGGAGGTTCCCCTTGAACCTTGGTGACCCATACCCCTCTCATTTGAGAGATTTGGTGCCCAAAAGCTTGAGAGAAAAAGATGTTAAGCACGCATCCTAGAAACCATGAGGAGAAGTGTCGTTACCTTACGACACCTCTTCCTAGCCATGGAAAACATAGCCGGATAAAGACCACTACAACGGACTTGCCTCCGCGGATCTCGACTCGGCTCACAATTTGGGGCTCCGAAGCTTCTTCGGCAGTCGGATCTCTCCTTCACCTTCTTCCTTTCTATCCCTTCTCTCTAATACTTTAGAAAGAGAATACTTGATGAGGAATGAGGGTTTCAAACCCTATTCCCGTACTTATCACAACAAGGACAACTCTGGGCCATCAGATCACATTAGAAGGAATCAGACGGACATGATTCACACTTAAGGCCAAAATCCTGGGCCGAACACAGCTTGTGACACGCCCGTGTCCAAGGCTGTGTGCCTCAAACGAAACCATCGCACCCAGAACAGGACACGGGCTCTGGACACGCCCGTGTCAAACTGGACCCGCCCATATTACTAGGCGCGTTCCTCCATCGACACAGGACCAAACAGAACCCGAGAAGAACACGGGTGCTCGACACGCCCGTGTCATATTTAACATGCCCGTGTCAAACCCGAACACGCCTGGGCTCCAGGCCGTGTTCCTCCCACGACACAGCTCGGCTAATAACTCGAGCAGGACACGGCCTGGGACACGCCCGTGTCTCAGGCCGTGTTCGCTGTCTCGACGATCGTCGATTGCATTTTCGTCGACCACTCAGAAAATTCGTCGAACCCGAGAACGACACGGCCTTGGACACGCCCGTGTCCCAGGCCGTGTTCACTGCCTCGACACTTCGTCGAGTTCAGTTTATCGTCCACCCGTGTTCTTCGTCGAAACCGAGCACGACAAGGCCTTGGACATGCCCGTATCCCAGGCCGTGTGACCCCTACCAAGACACCAACTTAGCTCTAAACGCAGTCCATCCCTCTTTCGAGTTTTCGGGGCGTTACACCATGCGTGAGAAAAATCACACGAGCTTGTCTTTTTTTGTCGAAAATTGTATGAATTATTTGCCTGTGTGTTTCCTTCATGCATAGTTGATTCAACCATGCGAGAAGGAAGTCACGCAATCATCTCAATTTGGCATGGTTTTTAAAAATCTATCGCCACTTGTGCATTTTGTTCTCGTACAAGTTGGCTTTGACTGTGCATGAGTAAAATCACATGGGCTTTTCTTGGGCTCGACTGGGTATTTCCTGCTCATTTAATATCAAACAATTCATGCAAGTCATGCATTCAATCACGCATTCCTATTTTTCTCACTATTTAGGATTTAAGCGCATGACATTCGCCCTAGTTTGGATATTTTGGCCATTTCTGCGCCTTAGTCCTCATTTTGCCCTATTTAACCACCCCTTTTTATTCCTACTTGCGAGAGGAATTCAACCATATATCTACTTCAAATCCTTTACTAGGGCTTCATCCTTTGCCTCCTCCATCATCGCATGCTCTCAAGCTCCATTTCGAGGTAGTTCTCATTTCATCCAAGAAGTTCCCTTAAGAAGGCTATAGACAAAGGAGATCAATGAAGAAGACGGACAAATGGGAGGAAGTGACACCCCTCCTCTACCATAGACAGTAACCGTTGATTGAGCGTGGACGAGGATTGACAACCCTCCCATTTCAGCTGAGAATCATAATGATTCTTTATTCGTTAGTTGTAGTTCTTGCTTCCTATTTATTGCAGTAGTTTTACTTTGATCATTCTTGTTGTTGGATGATGTTCTCATAAACCCCAAATTGTTTTTAACATTAATATCTTGTTTTTCGGAATATTGTATGGTTTATTTTATTTAAGGACCGCCTCCATTCCATCTTCTATTCCGATGTGTTGAGCTACCGCACTAGCAATTGCTGGTAGCGCACTTTGTGATAAAGTGCCTATGACCCTCACTCCATCAGGGTTGATCCCTACATCTTCTTGCCTTCTCGTCCATCTGCATCTGAAGCTGTGCATAATGGCCTCTAGTAGCCCCATTCGCCTTACAAAGCAGTGTTTGCAAACCACATTAGTTTAGTTCAGTTTTTATTGAGGAATGATCGAGGATACAGGGTCGAGATCTAGGGTCCAAAGGCGAGATCTAGACTCCAAGGGCGATATCTAGGGTCTAGTCGAAAGATCCAGGATCCAAATGCAAAATCCATGATCTAGAGCCAATATCTAGGGTCTAGATCCAAGATCCAGGCTCCTGGGGCGAGTTGTATGGTCTAGAGGTGAGATCCTGGCTCTAGGGTGAGATCCAGGCACCAGGGGCAAGAACTGGGCTTTAGAGGCGAGATCCAGGCTCTAGTGGTGAGATCCGGGATCTAGAGGCGAGATCCAGGCTTCAAGTGCTTCATTTTTGCATGTTAATAGCCCCTCAAAAAAGAGTTTTTATATTAGCAGACTGCTTTGGGCTGCGTATAATAAAACCAAAAGGTATGTTTCTGCTATTTGCAGGTTAGACATGAAAAACTATAAATAGACCCCACGGGCACCTTTGGAGAGGATCCCTTTCACTGACTTCCTCCTCTGGTTGGTCTTCTTTGGCCCCAAGAGCCCTCTAAGGTGTCCAACTCAGCATTGATTATGGAGGGGAAGCTCTCTCTGATATTTCGAGTGTGTGGCAAGACTTTCTCACTATAGCTCAAGGTCTATTTATTAGTCCCAAGCAAAAGGTCAAGCACTCTTACTTGGCAGAAATAGTTGTAAGTTACCCTCTAGTGTTCGAACTCCTCTTGGAACCGAGATCTAGTTTCAACATATCTAGTGCAGTGAGAGTGGAATGGTAGCCTACACAGGAAAATCCTGAGTTAATCCCATGGTTGGAGATGATGGACAAGGAGACTACCTTGGTGGCTCACTACCCCCAGTGGGATTTGTCACGATTAAGTTGTTCAAGGATTTCAAGGAGATCATGAAGACGTTGCATCATGCTTTCATTATGAGAGGCAAGTGCTCGATCCCCCTCATCTTAGTCATCACACCCTAGGCTCTAGGCGAGAACGCCATTGGCCAACATCTATGGAAGGAGGTGGCTACCGATGCCATTGTGTGATACCTCATCAGGCGAGAGCTATTCCCCAGCCCCATAAGTGCTGGTTTGTCCAACGAGCTGAGGGCGCGAGATCATTTTGCTTGTCTTGTAGGAGTAGGTAGCCCTTTTACCGAATTGATCATCTTATCCCCAGTTCTATAAGGGTTTTGAGAACTAGAGATGTTCTATTTTATTGGCATAGATGATCCCATCCAATCTGTCTAGTTATTTGAAGATGCAGTCTACATCAGAAAAATGTTGGACTCCTTCAAATACCGACTTATTCACATTACATTCAAGGAGAAAGCAAGGGACTGGTTCTACCAGCTCCATCCCAGTTTCATCTACTGTTTTGAGGATCTATGTTGGGGGTTCCTGCTGAGGTTCTCAACATCATAGAAAAGGGAAAAAGTAGCAGAGTTCTTGTTCACAGTCAAGCAAGGGGACAAAGATACTTGGGGAGCTATGTGGAATGGTTCTAGGAGGAGGTTCTCCTAGTCTAAGAGGTAACAGGGTATACCTTGATGTTATCCTTCACACTTGGGCTTCATTAGGGATTCATTAGTATAGAACTGAATCAATATCCTCCTCTATCCTTCGAGGAATTGATGGAGAGGGAGAAAAAGTAAATAGAGGGAGAGTTGGCAAACCCGATATTTGCTAAAAGGTTGGCTAGGTTGGCAGAGGATGAGGTGAGAGAATAGGAAGGAAGCAAGCAGTAGGAGGTGAGGAGGGGAGATGATCCCAGAGGACAAGGATTCCAGGGACACCAAGAAAGATGGGGTCATAAGGAACCAAACAACTGGTTGGCCTAGAGGCCACAAGGAGGGCCCGTCCAGGGCCAGAGAAGAGGATATCAGGGAGAGGGGAACTTTCATGAAGTGTAAGGATTGTTCATGTTGGGTACATTGGAAAATGTGTACCAGATTTGGAGAAGCCTCACATAACTCAATGATATGCATCAAGTTGTATTTGATGTTGTGTTGAGTTATCATGTGCAGGTTAAGTAAATGGAAAGGAAAATTCTCTAAGTACAAGTGTCGACACTTGGGAATAGTTGTGTCGACATCAAGGGCCATAATGTGTCGACACCCAGAATTTGTGTCGACACACAGAAAATCTGTCGACAACGCTATGTCGACACTAAGGGCCAGATTGTGTCGACATTATTAGGAGTTGTGTCGACACACAGAGAAACTGTCGACACATTCCAGAATTCTGTCGACAACGACTGTGTCGTTACACAAAACTTGTGTCGAGACACACCAGAATTCTGTTGACACCAACTTTGTCAAGACAAGGAGTGTTTGTGTCGACACACAGGACTTGTGTCGATATATTCCATAGAAGCTGTGTCGAGAAGTAAATGTGAAGCTGTGTCGACAACAACAAGACTTGTGTCGACACATGGACTATGTGTGTCGACACATATGAAGTATTCACTCGACATTCTCTGCTCCCGAGTCAAAGTCCAATGAAGGCTGAAGTAATACAATTAGAGACTTGACAGTTGTCATTACTGACATTACTGTCACATCTGTCAGAGGTGTCAGAAGACTGTTTGAAACTGGAA
Source organism: Platanthera guangdongensis (assembly GCA_039583875.1). NCBI lineage: Eukaryota > Viridiplantae > Streptophyta > Magnoliopsida > Asparagales > Orchidaceae > Platanthera > Platanthera guangdongensis. Next base: position 166,944,024 of record CM077158.1, on the reverse strand, counting down.
CACCCGGTTACCATGGATGAAGCCTATATATAGATATGCTCTCTCAACAATCAACATATATACAACACATATAGAGCAGAGAAAAGTTAATTAAGCTAATCAATTATAATCTCTGAAGGATTGAGAATCCAGAAGAAGAGAAAGAAGAAACAGTCAAAAGATTGTAGAGAGAGAAAAATAAGAGGGAGAGAAGTTCTCATCCAGTGAAGGCAGATTCTGAACAGTCTGCCTGAAGAATTCAGATCAAGTCTGAAGAAGAATTCAGATTAATTTTTGAAGTAAGCTGATTGAAGATCAACTCCAACACCAAGAAGATCAACCCTACTTTGTTCAGATTCAAGAAGCTTTGAAGAAAGCTAAGACAGGTTGATCCTTAAGTCATCAGTTCTATCAAGAACTGATCAAGAAGCATTCAACCAATTTTCTCTCCATCTGGTTGAAGATATCATTATCTTTTCATCAATAATTTTTATAGGATCTGTACTAGATGTGATTGTAGGAGATTTACTTCTCTGAGTTGTAAGCCTAAATTATAAAGGCTGAGGTAGGGGAATCTATTCCCTGAGTTGTAGGCCTGTGAAAGAGGCTGAGGTAGGGCTTTTTCCATAGTTGTAGGAGTGGGGTGTCACTCTGAGTTGTAGGCCTGTAGAAGAGGCTGAGGTAGGGCGTGTGCCTGAGTTGTAGGAGTGTGGATTCACTCTGAGTTGTTCGAACCAGTCTTGGTTCTGAGCTGTAAGATCTGTGGATCTGAGAAGAAGGAAGGAAGTTAGGAAGACTCTAGTACACTGCTAGATAGGCGAAGATGGAAAGTGGATGTACCCATCATTTGGGGAACCACTATAAATTTGGTGTGCAATCTATGAATGCTATGTATATGTGAATGTTGTGCTGTGTTTTCTGCTAAGTAATTTACTAATTTAGATAGAATTATCTGCCTAAGTCAGAAAAAAAATTAAACCTATTCACCCCCCTCTAGGTGTTTATAACATCTTGAAACAAATTCTTTCAAGTGATATGAGAGGGATGTTACTCAAAGAATAGACTTAACAGTCTGAGTAGATCTCCAATGCAGAAATCTATTAGGCAAAATGGTTTCCATTGAGAATCATAAGGAGTTTGGTTCCATGAAGTTACCTATATGCATGAAAGAGATTTTTGGCATATGGAAAGAAAGAGTAAGACTGTTTATGGAAGCTTCAGATCCAAGAATCTATATGACTGTCAAAGAAGGGTCATTCATCCCAATGAAAGTCTCAGTTCTTGATGCAAATATCAGGACACCAATGGAATATTCTGAAATGACAAAGGATGAGATCATCTTGTCTACAATGGATTAGAGAGCATAGAATATAATAGTCAGTGCTATAGATGATTCAACATTCCAAAATTAGATTCACTGCAAGACCTCCAAAGAAATGTGGGACACTCTTATTGTCTACATGGAGGGTTCAAAAGATGTGAGAGAAGACAAAAACTGTATGCTGAATTAGGAGTATGCAATTTTTAGACATTCTAAAACAGACAACATAACTGAATGTTACAAGAAGTTCTTCAGAATAGTTAATGAACTGATGTCATATAGAAGAGTATTCAACACATATGAGTTAAATGATAAGTTTTTAAGATCATTAACTAAGGACTGGGACACCAAGATATGTGTCATTAGGGAAGTGATCAAACTAGCAGAAATCTCAACTCCAACATTATTTGGCAAACTGCTTTCTTATGAAATGCAGCTGATGGTCAAAAAGGAGGAGGAGAAAAGTAATAAAGTTGATTATAGAGATAAGTCAGTGACTTTCAAGACTGAAGCCATAAGAAAGGATAGGAGGATGTCTCCCTCTCCTCCTAGGAAAGCTGTAGAAGTAGTTTCAGAAAGTTCTGACAGTCACACATCAGATAGTACAAATTCTGATGAAGACTTAGCTGCTTTCTCAAAATAATTTCAAAGGTTTTTAAAGAAGAAATAGTGGAGATCCAAGCCATCCTCCTCATAATCCAAGGATGATTACTATCAGAAAAAGAAATCCTTTAGGAAGGACAGGTATAACTCTAAACCTAGTAAATTATCTTCATCTAAGATTGTTTGCTATTGCTGCAACAGGCCTAGACATGTGGTAGCTGATTGTCCTGACAAAAGGAAAGAATCTAATGATAAGAAGAAACTAAAAAACAAGGGAAAGAAGGAGAAATCCTTTGTTGCAAAGAAGCAAAAAAGCTGGTCAGATTCTTTATCATCAGATTCTGAGGTTGAAGCTGAAGCTGAAGCATATATAGGACTGTTGGCAACTGAAGAGGATGTAGAAGAGGATGAGTTCTTGAAGTTGCTGGATCTGTAAATGGAATTGAAGAACATTGTTGTAAAGGGCTGATGGCCTTGACAGAAGAAGATCAGTGACAGGATCAGTCTGGACCTAGTAAGGTAAACAATTCTTCAATAGGTTCTGATTAATATACTGGTTCAGAATCAGAAGCATCTGCATCAAGAGATGTAGATGAATCTGAATCTGAAGGAGATGTTCATCAACTTATTGATGAATATTGTGATCTGCTCCAAGCACTTCAGAAAAGCAGAAACCTTAACAAAGCACAGGCCAAGGAAATTGCTGCTCTTAAGCTGGCTGCATTATATTCAAAAAAAATACTGTATCTAAAGATGAATGAAGTAGCAAAACTGAAAAACATAACTGTTATCCAGATGGGTACTATTACATTTAAGAATGATCAAATCAAAAGTCTCGAAGTCAAAATTTAGAAGGAAAAGGATCTGGTGTCTAAGTTCTCTAAGCCAAAATCAGTCTTACCTTTAATTGATGACTTTATTCCCAAAAATGGTAAGACAGGATTGGGCTTTGAGTGAAATGCAATGGCTACCAATTCCAAAAGAAAAGGCAAAGCGCCAGTACAGCCTCTAGCCTTCAAACCCCCCATTTCCTTCAGAAAAGTATGGCAGCCAACTAATAGATATGATCATGATATCATACATGAGTATGGTAAGCCTGATATTCTGAATGACAAGGGTGTAGCTCCAGCACTCAAGAAAAGAACCACTGTACCAACAATGTTAAGAAAAGCTGACAGCAATGCTGTTAAAACTGTACCTAAAAAGTGGTATAATAGATATGAGTGTTGGTGTTGTGGTAAGATAAGGCATTATACCATGGATTGCTGGCACAACACCAGTGTCAGGAAGAATGCCAGCTTACCTATAAGGAAGGCTGCTGGTAAGAATATCAAGTTTCAATCTAACTTCAACCTAGAACACAATAAACATTGGGGTTCTAAGGTAAATTAATTTTATTTGCAGCAGGTGGGTCCAAGTTGTCATACCCCTATATGGTACTTGGACAGTGGATGTTCCAGGCACATGACTGGAACAAGAAGATTGTTAAAGGACTATGCTCCCATAGAGAATGGACCCAAAGTGGTCTTTGGTGGATCAGAAAAAGGGTCATAAAGGGTTTGGTAACATTTTAATTGATATTTTTCGCATCAAGTCCGAAAACTTAATGCGGTTAAAACTCCAAAAATAGGTGAGGATGCGCAGCGCCCCGGGCTATTTTATTTAAGTAGAAAAGTGGATTTGGTTTTTATTTAGAAAACGGGGCGCACGTATTTATTTATTTGGATATAAAAGGTGTGATCGAGTTTTAATGAAAAGAGGCAAGTGCACATATCGTGAGTAGTACATGATATTCCGGGTGGAATATCGAGGTCGTATTGTTCTCGGGGTCGGTTCGATTATTTCTACACTTCCCTGGAGGGGACTATTATTTTACTGATAATTACTTGTCGGGTAATATATATAAACAAAAGGCAGAAAATAAAAGCATAATAAAGGGTGGAGCCGATGAAGAGCTTAGCTCGATGACACCGAATTAAATTCAAACTAAAATAGACTTTTAATAAAAAGAGATCCTAAGTTTCTAAATAATTAGGGCGGAGACTTGGCCGTTGAGGTTCCACTAAAATGAGCTCACCTATCTCTAGGACTATCGCTCACCTGAAAGCTAAGACTATTCGACCGGGCTCTCGTCCGACGAAGGATTCCTCTTAACGCCCGCATTACGCTAAGAACCTCGCTATTGGGTGGGGAACCCAATCCGGTAGAGTTGGCGCGCCTCCTCTCTCGAGGGTTAGTGAGGAACTCCATTTACCAAGGGGCGATCGGTCCATACGCACATCCTCTCGCCTAGCTAGCGTATGGACTACGAAAATAGGGCCCACACATCGATTATTTGGTCCTACGCGTCGTAAACCCCCGGAAAACCTTAAGTGTTTTTAATTAATTAGAAAAATGAGACCATGAATTATTTTAAGTTATTTTATTTGTCCCAATGCTCTTCGATACTGAGGGCTAAGAACATTAGCCACTCATCGGAATGGGGATGGCAGCGATTGAAAGCAATAAAATTAAAGCAGTAAAATAAAGCAGGAAAATGAAAGCAGTAAATGGAAAGCAATAAATTGCAAGTCCTACTCAAACGAGTAGGACTGAAATGAAAGCTGTAAAAGTGCAAGTCCCGACTCAAATGAGTGGGCGGGAAAAAGAAAGCAAGTCCTACTCAAACGAGTAGGAGAAAATAAATGCATTTACAAGTCCATTCCAATTATTACAATAAATACCGACCATTTAACTCAAGTGAGTAGGCGATAAATAACATCCAGCCATTTAACTCCTAGCGAGTAGGCAGAAAATAAAAGCTAACACTCACGCACTCGACATAAAATTAAAACACACCCACTCTACAGAAAGTAAACACACTCTACTTGAATTAAAATGCGCACACACACAACAGAAATGAAATCGCATACGTACAAGTCCTACTCATACGAGTGGGCGGGAAATAAAAGCACGCCATTTAACTCTTAACGAGTAGTCGAAAATAGATGCAACACACACACACACTCTACAGAATTGAAAGAAAACAGTTTAAACTAACTCATACACGCACGAACACGTACAAAAAAATTGGAAAAGATAAGTGACCGAAAAATTAAAACAACTACATTTTTACCGATGCAATGCGGTAGAAATGAATAAAAAGTGAAAATAAAATTTAAATGAGCAAAAAATTGCAAATAAACGAAAAGTGCAAGTGCTCGAAAAATTGAAATGAATACATTTCTACCGATAGCATGCGGTAGAAATGCATAAAATGAAGAAATAAAATTAAATGGGCAAAAAGTTTTTGAAAATAAAAGCAAAAAATGAAGTGTTTGAAAAATTAAAACGCTTACGTTTTCATTCTTATAACTTTATAGAAACGCATAAAAAGTGGAAATAAAACAAAAAGAGAACGAAAAGTTTTACGATCCTAAAGAGTCTAAGTTAAAGAAATTTAAAAACCACCTTTTAAAATATTTTTATAAACTCATAGGAATGAAAACAAAGTAAAAAGAATAAACTAAACCTAAACAAGTACGGAGCATGGAAATAAAATTGCGATTACAACGGCTATAAAATTGATAAATTACTAAGTTAAACTAGTTACAAAAGCTAAGGGAAAACATAAAAAGCACAAAAACGTAAATGAAAAATTACTTAAGGTAGGGCGCTTGGGCAGATTTTCATACATCATAGAGGAGAAAATGAACATTTTTATTAAGTAAAAAAGGTTACAATAAACATAAAAAAAATACATAAAAAAGGGGGAGAGAAAATTCCCTTACAATGCATAAACACCCCCCAAGAACAGCCCTAACATAAGTAAAGTGGTTCAAAAAGTGGAACCCTGAACTCATACAGAAGTTGTGAATTTATAGAAAAAAATTTCAAAGTACACGCCCTCGGACACGGGCGTGTCAGTGGGATTGTCAATACTATTTACAGCAGATTTTGGTGACTTGACGGCGATTTGACTTGGCGGCTGGAAACGCGGCGGTCACGCCACAGGTCACGGGCGTGATGGTGGGCGTGTCGGGGAGGTTGAAATGGGCGTCGTTTGCGTTCATAGTCGTCGGCGGCAGTTTGTCGGGCCAGGTGGCGGAAGTCACGCCCCAGGTCACGGGCGTGACGTTAGGCGTGTTGGGTTGCTTGACGATCGTCGAGCGGGAAGTCGTCGAGCGTGAATTTCGTCGAGCGCAGAATCGTCGAGCGGAACATTTCACCGAGCTTGATGGAGTGGTCACGCCCCAGATCACGGGCGTGACAGGTGTTCAACGATCGTCGAGCGGAAATTTGTCGAGCGGAACATCGTCGAGCGCAAGTATTCGTCGAGCTAAATGGAGTGGTCACGCCCCAGGTCATGAGCGTGAATCTGGGCATGTCATGGAGGTTTCAACAATCATCGAGCAGAAATCGTCGAGCACGAGAATCATTGACCGGAAAATCATTGAGCGGAATATCGTCGAGCGCGAGAATCGTCGACCGGAAAATCGTCGAGCGGGTGTTTTTGTCGAGCTTGTTGAAGTGGTCACGCCCCAGGTCACAGGCATGATGCTAGGCGTGTCGCGGAGTTGTGGATGATCGTCGAGCGGAAATCATCGAGCGCGAGATCATAGAGCAGAAATCGTCGAGCACTGGACACGGGTCATGTCATAGGCGTGTGACCGGCCGTGTCAAGCTATTTCTTCAAAATTTGTTCATTTCTCTAGATTTTGACGTATCACGCCGAGGTCACGGGCGTGACCAAAAGTACACGTGTAACGCCCCGAAACTCAAAAGAGCGACGGGGGACGTTTTCGGCCAGATTTGGAATCTGGCAGTAGGCACACGGCCTGGGACACAGGCGTGTCCCAGGGCGCGTCAGGCTAGAGTCGACGATTTGGTCGAGAGGTCGATGTTTTTGGAGTCTACGATCGTCGAGCAGAGAACACGGCCTGGGACACGGGCGTGTCTCAGGGCGTGTCGAGCCCGTGTCGACGATCGGCGCAGGGAGTCGACGAATTTCGCTCGACGAAGTGTCGAGACAAGGCACACGGCCTAGGACACCGGCGTGTTCAAGGCCGTGTCGGGTGGTCGACGAACTTCACTCGATGAAGTGTCGAGACCATGAACACGGCCTGGAGCCCAGGCGTGTTCGAGTGGACACGGGTTAGGACACGGGCATGTCCAAGAACCCGTGTGAGTCTCAGGTTGTTTTCGGGCTGTATCGATGGGGGCATACGACCGACCACACAGCTGTGTCAGTTGGAACACAGGCGTGTCAGGTCGAACACAGGCGTGTTGGATGCCTGTGTGTTGTTCCAGGCTCGTCGATTTTGACGGCAAATGAGGGACACGGCCCTGGACACGGTCGTGTGCCAAGCCGTGTTCGGTCCAGATTGTACATTTCAGGCCCGAATCAAGACCGTTCGTTTCTTTAATTTGGGATCCGACGGTTGGGGGTTGCTCCTACTGGGATATACACGGGATTGGACCTTTGAAACCCTCATTCTTACTTGGGTGGTTCTCTTTCTAAGTCAATAGAGAGGTGATTGCAAAGGAAGAAGAAGAAGCTAGATCCGGCCATTGGAGGAGCTTCAAAGTTCCAAATCGAGAGCCGACTCCGGATCTACGGAGGCAAAGAGAGTGCGGTGCTTTTCATCCGCTTACATTTCCATGGCGCCAAGGAAGAATGCTAGGGTAACGATTCTCTTCTTGAGCATGTGAAGCTCTTCTTCTTTGCATAGGAAGCCCGCTCTCGCAAGTTTGCAGTGAGTTGGAGGCGTTCCTTCAAGTAGATATGTAAAGTCCCCGTTGTTTAGAGTTCATAGACGAGAACGGACATAGGCATGATGTGTGAAGCCTACCCAGACATATTGGTCTAGATCGGTGATGTTGCATTGCATAAATGCTGGATAAGACTCCGTGCGATTGTTTGTTTTTCGGGTTTTCTACGTGGTAGATTGCAACAGGGAGCCTTGGGGATTAACCCAAAGGTGCACCCGAAAAACTGGGCGGATGCGTGATCTTGCCAATTTGGAGGCCTGAGAGCCAACTTGAACATAACCGGGTTATGTGAAATGTGTGATGGAAACGGGACTCGGGAGATGTTTGACCTGCACATATGACTTAAATTGTTGTTGCGATGTGATCACGGGTTAGATGGAACCGTGCCCGTTCTATGTCGTTCGGTTAAAGAGACCTAAGGGTACATGGCACTTATCGTTGGCATAGATGAGGGTCTTCGGCAGTCTATGGCTTAAATTGACATGACCCATGCCAAGAAGACAAAATGCTCATAGGTTTGGCCGTCAAAGTGGCGGTGGTGAGTCCAGAATGTCTATGGATTTAATTGACGTGACATTGGCCGGTTCACCGAGAATGTGCCCTGAGAGCACGGGGCGTGTGGCCGTGCGAGCAAACGCCTGTGATGCAATGTATATTGATATACTGCCTAGTTGTGCTAATAAGTGCAGGGAAGGAGCATCGTTGCCCCGAGTTGGGGACGGGATTGTTATAATTTGGTCAGCATTGCTGACCGTTGCCTTTATTTTCCACCGTGCGGTGGTTTTGTTGCTTGCAGGTGCTGCTGGACCAAGCGGTCAATAGCGGGCTAAAGCCCAAATTGCGAATCCGGCCCTCGAAGGCCTAATCAGAGTGTTTACTTCTTTTACTCATGTATGACTGGCCTGCGTGCCGTGGTTTGTAAAACATGTAATATTGAAGTAAACCATTTTGTAAGGCCTTAAGGCTTGTACTCCTGTATGTACGACATTCCTATTTGGTGTATTAGTGGACATTCGTGCTCTTTGTGATGGGTTCTTTATTACAACATATAAAACTGCTTCCGCTAGAATGCTCTGTGTAGGACGTTATGATTAGTTGGATGGTTTCCATGAGTAACCACCCGGTCTGTCTATGGTATATGGCGTCGGGCCCCGGCCGGACATACTGTTATATGCTATGCGACGGATAGAGGGTGTTACAATTTGGTATCAGACTACGGGTTTTGGTCGGGCTTAAAATGAATTCGTGGACGAATTCTTTTTAAGGGGTGGTGAGCACATGTGTGTGCGTCATCGTTATAACAGTAAAAGAACCCATGAATGTCCACTTAGGAATGAAAATACATGTGTTTGAGGAACCTGCGTGTTCCTATAATTGTTGTTTGCAATTTTATTTGGTCGCTTAACGATGTTTTGTACCACTATTGGTGACCAGAAGTGGTGCTGGGCCGTCGGAACGTCGAGTTTCTGAGGTTAGAAGTGCACCTAATGAAGCTCCTGCAACACCTCTATCGGCTGAGACCATACGATTGGTGGCCAAAGCAATGTTGGCCATGATTAATGTGCAGCCTGCAAGGTAAACGCAGCAGCCCTCTCCTGCGATGGAGCAGATACCGCAGCAAGAGGCTGAGCCGAGGAGAGTGGAACAGGTAGTAGTGGAGCCGTTGGTGCCAAGGAGGGAAACCGAGAGGCAGCTCAAGCATGTCATGTGCTTTAATCCTCCGGTATTCTCGGGGTTGGCAACCCCATCTCAAGCTGAAGAATGGCTCTCCAGGGTGAAGAGTCATGACAGCAATGGAGATGGAGGAGTGGAAAATGACCACCATTGCTACGTTCCTTCTGGACGGTGAAGCGAGATTGTGGTGGGAAGGATTGGAGTTGCATCTTTTGAGAGGTAGGCAACTTATTGATGTCTCGATGGAGGAGTTCTCGAGACTGTTCTTGGCAAGGTACCTACCATCTACTCAGAGGATTTCGATGGAGAATGAGTTCCTGAAGTTGGTTCTGGGTGAGAAGAGCGTGGATGAATATCTCCATGAGTTTACTCAATTGAGTCGATATGCTAGCTCCACCATAGCGGATGAGGAGCGCAAGACGAATCGATTCTACGAAGGGTTGAGAGATGAGTTGAGGTTACTACTCTCGGGGCCGATGACGCAGGGTTTCTTGACTTTGGTCAACACGGTCTGGTCCTTGGAAAAGGACATGAAGAATGTTCAGGAAAAGAAGAGCGTTGGTGATAAGAAATCTGAGTTCAAAGTGCCGACTACTTTAAAGTCCGTCTATCGGAGATTCTTTAAGAAGCATAGGACTTCGGGTCCAGCTCCTTCGTCTGGTGCTTCTAGGGCGACTACGGGTCGAACCCCGGGTGCTTGCTTTACTTGTGGAAAGTCGGGGCACTTTGCCCGCGATTGTTGGACCGGACGTCCCAAGTCTGAGAGAAAGTCGGGAGCAACCAATGAAGAGAAGGGCAAGGCGGTGGAGTCAACGACATCCTATTATGCTCCGGCCCAACCAAGGGTGTATAATCTTGGCCAACAGGAGGCCATCAAATAGGCGGATGTGGTGACAGGTACGGTTTAATTTATGGCAAGTTAATTTCTTTAAATACTTGTTATGCATATATTACCTTACCACTGCTTGTTTAGGGTTTGTTTTGATTTGTAAAAATCCGGCAAGAGCACTCTTCGATACAGGAGCTTCACACTCCTTTTGTCCGAGGGATTTATATCACGCATCGAAGTCCCTTCTTCGATGACAAAGGATAAGTTGGATGTGTTGTTGCCCAATGGTTGTTCGATGCGCGCAGATAGAATCTGCGGTGTTAAGATTCGTATTGGGAATCAGGAGTTCGATCTGCAAGCGTCGTTACTTCCGTTGGTTAAGTTCGACGTTATATTTGGCATGGACTGGCTCTCGGAGCAGCAGGCCTATATTGATTGCAGTCGCAAGGAAGTCAAGCTGGGAGCAAGTCGTGATACGACTTTTACGGGCTTAAAGGGGTCGAGGAAGACGTTGATGTCTGCTCTTCAGGTGGTGAAGGCGGTTCGTGCCGGTGCAGAACTGTTATTTACACCAGTGGAGGTTACAAAGCCGAAGCCCGCGTTGCAGTGTATTTCAGTGGTATCGAAGTACCCTGATGTGTTCCCTGCAGATATTCCTGGAGCCCCACCGCAGCGGGAGATAGATTTCACGATTGAGTTAGTGCCAGGTGCAAATCCTGTGTCACGTTCTCCATATCGGCTAGCGCCTAAGGAAATGGCGGAGCTGAAGGTGCAACTGCAGGAGTTGTTGGAGCAAGGGTATGTGCGCCCAAGTTCATCACCTTGGTGCGCGTCGGTCCTCTTTGTTAAGAAGATGGACGGAAGCTTGAGGCTATGTATTGATTATCGGGAGCTCAACAAGTTGACGGAAAAGAACAAGTACCCGATCCCCCGGATTGATGATCTTTTTGATCAGTTGGTCATGTCAACGGTGTACTCAAAGCTGTATCTCAAGTCCGGGTACTATCAGTTGTGAATAAGGGAGAGTGATATCCCGAAGACAGCGTTCAGTACTAGATACGGGCATTACGAGTTTACGGTCAGGCCGTTTGGGCTGACTAATGCGCCGTCAGTGTTCATGGATCTGATGAACAGGACCTTCAGGGAGTACTTGGACAATTTTGTGATCGTCTTCATCGACGATATTTTTGTGTACTTGCAGAGTGAGGAAGATCACTTCAAGCATCTTCATTTGGTTTTGGAGACGCTAAGGAGGAATCAGTTGTATGCCAAGTTCTCGAAGTGCGAGTTTTCATTATCCTCAGTGGCGTTCCTCGGTCATATAGTGAGTGGAGAGGGTATTGCAGTGGATACGGCGAAGATTGTTGCGATACGAGAGTGGCCTGAGCTTGCTACGGTAGCGGTAGTCCGGAGCTTTGTAGGGCTTGCCGGCTATTATAGGCGCTTCGTAGAGAACTTCTCGCGGATAGCGTTACCTCTCACTACTTTGACGAGGATGGAGCAGAAGTTCGTTTGGACGTCGGAGTGCACACGAGCTTTTGAGGAGCTGAAATGTCGGTTGACCACAACGCATGTGCTGAGTTCGCCATGTGGGACCGAAGGCTATGAGAATTATAGCGATGCTTCGGGCAGCGGTTTGGGTTGCGTGCTACTGCAACACGGAAGTGTGATAGCTTATGGCTCGAGAAACCTGAAAGTGCACGAGAGGAATTATCCTGTCCATGACTTGGAGTTAGCGGCTGTGATTTTTGCCTTGAAGCTGTGGAGACACTATTTGTACGGTGTGAAGATTGATATCTACACCGATCACAAGATCCTGAAGTATCTGATAGATCAGAAAGATTTGAATATACGGCAGCGTAGATGGATGGAGTTCCTGGGGGACTATACATTCAAGATCCACTACGTGCCTGGTAAAGGTAATGCAGTTGCGAACGCGTTGAGTCGTCGGGCCCCAGCTCAAGCCAATTGGTTGTCGATCCATGACGAGCGGTTGGTTCGGGAATTGGAGGCATTGGAGATTGTTTGTGTAGATAAGCAAGCAAGTGCTGAAGCAGTACTAAATTGGACTGAAGTCCAATATGACCTGGCTGATCGGATTCGGCAAGCTTTGGATATGGATGTCCATATGAACAGTTCATGGTAGAGGCTCTGGATGGGTCAAATTCCCAATTCGTTGTGGAGGACGGATTGCTTTGGAAAGACGGTCGTCTCTGCGTCCCAAGTGTGGGCAATTTGCGGGTGCAATTGTTGTACGAGGCACACCATACCCAGTACTCGATTCACCCGCGGAGCACGAAGATGTACCGCGATGTAAAGAAACTGTTTTGGTGGCCGGGTTTGAAGAAAGATGTGGCGCTCTACGTGGCAAAGTGCCAAACTTGCGCCGTGGTGAAGGCGGAATGCCAAAAGCCGGGAGGATTTCTGAAGTCCTTGTTTATTCCGGAGTGGAAATTCGACGACATCTCTTTGGACATTGTGCACGGTTTGCTAAGGTCGCAAAAGGGGAACGACACCATTTGGGTGGTCGTAGATCGGTTAATGAAGGTGTCGCATTTCATTCCGCATAGGAAGGATGATCCGGTGGAGAAGTTGGCAAAACTATATGTGGATAACATTATACGGCTTCATGGTGTGCCCCGCAGCATCGTGAGTGACCGAGATGGGCGGTTCACGTCCAATGATTGGAGGCTAGTGCAGCAAATGTTGGGAACAAAGTTAAAATTCAGCACCGCCTTCCATCCGCAAACGGATGGGCAGACCGAGAGGGTCAAAAGAACCATGGAACACATGCTCCGCATGTGTGTCTTGGACTTTGGAAAGTAATGTGAAGACCATCTTTACTTGGTAGAGTTTGCGTACAACAATAGCTACCAAGCGAGTATTCAAATGGCGCCCTTCGAGGCCCTATATGGTAGAAAATGTCGCACGCCGTTGTCTTGGCTTGAAACGGGTGAGTCAAAGTTGTATAAGCGATTAGAAGTGGAGGATGCTACTTCGTTGGTGCGTACCATTCGGGAGAGGTTGCTTATTGCTCAGGACCGGCAAGCGAAGTACTATAATTCCAAGCACAGGAACGTGGAGTTCTCTATGGGCGACTATATGTACTTAAAGATCAAGCCATTCAAGGGTGTCTCGCGGGTGCGGCGATTGAAAAAGCTAAGCCCGAGGTACCTTGGGCCGTTTGAGGTTCTGGAGCGGGTTGGTGAAGCAGCCTATCGGTTGAAGCTTTCAGTGGAGCTTAGTGGTTTACATGATGTATTCCATATTTCGGTGCTTTGGAAGGCGGTGCAATATCCTACGCAAGTGATCACGGTTGATCAATTGCCGGTTGATAGTGGGTTGACGACAAAGGTCAAACCCGTGCGGATTGAGGAGTCGGAGGTCAAGCGGCTACGCAATAAAGAGATCAGGATGGTCAAGTTCTGATGGGACAATTGCGGTCAAGAGGAGCTCTCTTGGGAATGAGAGCAGACTATGCTTGATGAGTATCCGGAGTTGTTCCGCTCAGGTACAATTTAATTTTGTACATGTCTTTCCTTTATATATAATTTTGTGGACGAAATTCTTTTAAGGGGGGGGGGAGAGTTGTAATGCCCCGAAACTCAAAAGAGCGACGGGGGATGTTTTCGTCCAGATTTGGAATCTTGCAGTAGGCACACGGCCTGAGACACTGGCGTGTCCAAGGGCGTGTCAGGCTGGAGTCGACGATTTGGTCGAGAGGTCGACGATTTTGGAGTCGACGATCATCGAGCAGAGAACACGGCCTGGGACACGGGCGTGTCTCAGGGCGTGTCGATCCCGTGTCGACGATCAGCCCGGGGAGTCGACGAATTTCGCTCGATGAAGTGTCGAGACAAGTAACATGGCCTAGGACACGGGCGTGTCCAAGGCCGTATCGGGTGGTCGACGAACTTCACTCGACGAAGTGTCGAGACCGTGAACACGGCTTGGAGCCTAGGCGTGTTCGAGTGGACACGGGTTAGGATACGAGCGTGTCCAAGAACCCGTGTGAGTCTCGGGTTGTTTTCAGGCTGTATCGATGGGGGCACACGGCCGACCATACGGCCATGTCAGTTGGAATACGGGCGTGTCAGGTCGAACATGGGCGTGTTGGATTCCCGTGTGTTGTTCCAGGCGCGTCGATTTTGACGGCGAATGAGCGACACGGCCCTGGATATGGGTGTGTGTCAGGCCGTATTCGGTCCAGATTGTACATTTCAGGCCCGAATCAAGGCCGTTCGTTTCTTTAATTTGGGATCTGATGGTTGGGGGTTGCTCCTACTGGGATATACATAGGATTGGACCTTTGAAACCCTCATTCTTTCTTGAGTGGTTCTCTTTCTAAGTCAAGAGAGAGGTGAGAGCAAAGGAAGAAGAAGAAGCTAGATCCGGCCATTGGAGGAGCTTCAAAGCTCCAAATCGCGAGCCGACTCCAGATCTACGGAGGCAAAGAGAGTGCGGTGCTTTTCATCCGCTTATATTTTCATGGCGCCAAGAAAGAACGCTAGGGTAACGATTCTCTTCTAGAGCATGTGAAGCTCTCCATCTTTGTATAGGAAGCCCGCTCTCGTGAGTTTGCGGTGAGTTGGAGGCGTTCCTTCGGGTAGATATGTAAAGTCCCCATTGTTTAAAGTCCGTATACGAGAACGGACATAGGCATGATGTGTGAAGCCTACCCGGACATGTTGGTCTGGATTGGTGATGTTGCATTGCATAAATGTCGGAGAAGACTACGTGCTATTGTTTGTTTTTCGGGTTTTCTATGTGGTAGATTGCAACAGGGAGCCTTGGGGATTAACCCAAAGGTGCACCCGAAAAATTGGGCGGATGCGTGATCTTGCCAACTTGGAGGCCTGAGAGCCAACTTGAACATAACCGGGTTATGTGAAATGTGTGATGGAAACGAGGCTCGGTAGAAGTTTGACGCGAGCATATGGCTTAAATTGTCGTTGCGATGTGAGCACGGGTTAGATGGAACCGTACCCATTCTATGTCGTTCGGTTAAAGAGACCTAAGGGTACGTGACACTTGTTGTTGGCATAGATGAGGGTCTTCGGCGGTCTATGGCTTAAATTGACGTGACCCATGCCAAGAAGACAAAATGCTCCTAGGTTTGCCTGTCAAAGTGGCGGTGGTGAGTCCGGAATGTCTATGGCTTTAATTGACGTGACATTGGCCGGTTCACAGAGAATGTGCCCTGAGAGCACTCGGCGTGTGGCCGTGCGAGCCAACGCCTGTGATGTAATGTATATTGATATACTGCCTGGTTGTGCTAATAAGTGTAGGGAAGGAGCATCGCCGCCCCGAGTTGGTGGCGGGATCGTTAAAATTTGGTCAGCATTGCTGACCGTTGCCTTTGTTTGCCACCATACGGTGGTTTTATTGCTTGCAGGTGCTGCTGCACCAAGCGGTCAATAGCGGGTTAATGCCCAAATTGCGAAGCCAGCCATCAAAGGCCTAATCAGAGTGTTTACTGCTTTTACTCATGTATGAACGGCCTGCGTGCCGTGGTTTGTAAAACATGTAATATTGAAGTAAACCATTTTGTAAGGCCTTAAGGCTTGTACTCGTGTATGTATGACATTCCTATTTGGTGTATTAGTGGACATTCATGCTCTTTGTGCTGGGTTCTTTATTACAACATATAAAACTGCTTCCGCTAAAATGCTATGTGTAGGACGTTGGATTGGTTGGATGGTTTCCTTTGAGTAACCACCCGGTCTGTCTGTGGTATATGGCGTCGGGCCCCTGCCGGACCTACTACTATATGTTATGCGACGGATAGGGGGTGTTACAACACGGGCGTGTACTTGCCAATTTTGGCAAATTTCTGCAAATTTTTCAGAAAACCAAAAATAAACTAAGTTAGAAAATATTTAGAAAATAGGAGCAATTTATTACAGAAAAATTAAGTAAAAATAAAGTAAAATCACTTATTTAATGTACATCAAAATAGTTATATTTACAATTCATCAAATACCCCCATGCTTATGGTTTTGCTATTCCAGAGCAAAAGTTGGAGATGAAATTATAAGGAATTAAAGAAATCCTAAGTTTAGCTACCGCTTGACTTAATTGAACGAAGGATCAAAATGAATATCCTGGGTAGACGAGTTAAATCTTAAATTATGCCAAAAATTTAAATAAAGGAAGAGTTTCAGCTAAAAACTTCTCATATAATCGAATAGATAGCAAAAAATTTTATTTGTTAGGCTAACAAAATTAGATTTGATTATGGAAACTTGAGCTTGTAAGAATTACAGGAAATAATTTATTTCACAAATTATGCTCTCAAAAAGATTTAAAAACTAAATCTAGATTCTTATTGAAATTGGTGGAGGGGGTGTTGGTTTATGAAGAGGGCATTGATTTAGATGCGAGGGTATATTTTTTCGCTCGAACCTCCATTTTTTTTGGATTATTAGGAAAATGAAATCTTATTTTCCTAATATGATTTTTTTTCGTTTTCAACTTCATAAATAAAATTAACCCAATGTATATGTGTAGGAGTAATGAATTTTATTCTCTTACTCTATAACATATAATCTTTTTAAATATTGGATTGCTATGTTTACGGAACGAAATCTTATTCCCATTGACATAGGATCTTTTAAGATTGAAATCATGTTAAGTATGACATAAAAAAAGGTGGAAAGGATTTTGCAAAAATAAAACTAGGTTTAATAAAATATTTTTGAGAGCAACATTTATAAATTAAACGTTCCGATATTTCAAAAAAAAAGCTTGGAGTTATTATAACTTGAAATCTAAGATTGTTATTTCTAACAAAATAAATATGCAACTATTTATATAAGTTAGAAGTAGTGCTGAAAACAGGTACCTTATATAAATAAAAAAACATACAAAATTTTTTAAAACTTAACCCCAGATATCTAAATCTATCAATCTCCAATTAATAAACGAATAGTAAGAAAAGAATTAAGTAAATTCGCTTATAAATTAACTCGCAACTGGATTTTTGGAGAGCGAAAAGTGTTAAGAATTGAGATATTCGATTTATTTGTTAAATAATTTAAAAAAAATTTTGATTTTTTGGGGTTTTTATCATTTTTTTGTATTTGTGATTATTATTATTAGTTATTTTTTTGATTTTGAATTATTCTCTTTTGTCATTGTTTTTGGACTTTCTAAGTTTCTTTGTTTTTGTTTTTAGAGAGATGCTCATTTTTTGGGATGACCCGCGAATAGACTCTTATTGGGGTGGTTGGTTAGATGAGTCGAACGTCACAGGTATGCTAAAAAGCGAGCAATGTCAAATAAGAAGAGGGGGGAAAAAGTAAATTTTTTTTAGTTTTTTTATTATAAAAAATAAGGAAATTGTTTGTTTCTGTAGGTTTTAAGTTTTGCAAATTTTAAGTTTTAGGTTTCTGTAGGTTTTAAGTTTTGCAAATTTTAAGTTTTAGGTTTCTATAGGTTCTTAGTTTTAGATTTCAACGGCGCCAAAAACTTGATTGATATTTTTCGCATCAAGTCCGAAAACTTAATGCTGTTAAAACTCCAAAAATAGGTGAGGATGTGCGGTGCCCCGGGCGATTTTATTTAAGTAGAAATGCGGATTTGGTTTTTATTTAGAAAACGGGGCGCGCGTATTTATGTATTTGTATATAAAAAGGTGTGATCGAGTTTTAACAAAAGGAGGCAAGTGCACCTATCGTGAGTAGTACAGGATATTCCGGGTTGAATATCGAGGTCGTATTATTCTCGGGGTCGGTTCAATTATTTCTACATTTCCCTGTAGGGGACTATTATTTTACCGATAATTATTTGTCGGGTAATATATATAAAAAAGGCAGAAAATAAAAGCATAATAAAGGGTGGAGCCGATGAAGAGCTTTGCTCGATGACACCGAATTAAATTCGAACTAAAATAGATTTTTAATAAAAAAAGATCCAAAGTTTCTAAATAATTAGGGCGGAGACTTGGCCGTGGTGGTTCCACTAAAATGAGCTCACCTATCTCTAGGACTATCGCACACCTGAATGCTAAGACTATTCGACCGGGCTATCGTCCGACGAAGGATTTCTCTTAATGCCCGCATTACGCTAAGAACCCCGATATTCAGTGGGGAACTCAATCCGGTAGAGTTGGCGTGCCTCCTCTCTCGAGGGTTAGTGAGGAACTCCATTTACCAAGGAGTGATCGGTCCATACGCACGGCCTCTCGGCTAGCTAGCGTATGAACTATGGAAATAGGGCCCACACATCGATTATGTGGTCCCACGCGTCGTAAACCCACGACAAACCTTAAGTGATTTTAATTAATTAGAAAATAAGGACCTTTAATTATTTTAAGTTACTATTCTCTAAGGTTTTTTGAATTTTTGATTTTATTTTTGTAAAAACTCGATGGCCCGCGAACAGACTCTTTGGGTGGTTGGTTCGATGAGTCGAACGCCGCGGGCATGCTAAAAGGCGAGCTTTACAAATAAGAAGAGGGGGGAGAAAGAGAATTATTTTTACAAAGGAAAAAGAAAAATGTTTTTTTTTTAATTTTTTTGATATTTTATAAGTTTTTTTTTATGATTTTTGTTTTGGTTTTATGATTTTTGTGAGTTTTTTTATTATAAAAAATAAGGAAATTTTTTTAGGTTTTAAGTTTTGTAATTTTTTTGTATTTTTTATGAGTACGAAATAATAAAAAATGCAGAATAGGAAAACACCCCCATACTTAAACCCAACATTGTCCCCAATGTTGCTCTCTAAGTATGCGGAACGATAATATACAGATCATAATATTTACAAAAAAGAAAAAAATGAGGGTAGAAGCTTCCCTAAGACGAGTCCGAGAGGCCCGGGTTGAAACCCTGGATTATTGTTAGAAGACGGAGAAAGAAGAAAAAATATAACAGAAAAAAATAAAACGAAAATATAAACCCGGCGAAAAGATTGTGGGTGGTGGGTGGCATGTGTGTGGTGACTCGTAAGCTAACGTCTTAGCTATAAGAGTGCGATAGAAATGCCCTCCCCTAGCGCGCACAAAAATGGGAAGCGCGCCGAAGCAAAACAAGTGAAAATAAAATAAGCAAAATATATGGATTTTTTTTTAAAATCAAATTATTAGTATTTTGTGTTTTTTTAAAGTAGATTTTTTATTTTTTAGTTGATTTTTGAGGTAGGTTTTTTAGTTTTTTTTAGGTTTTGAGAGTTTTTTAGTTTTTTAAGTTTTTTAAGTTTTATTTATTTTTTATTTTGTTTATAGTGTTTTCATAAAAATAATGAAATTTTTTTTAAGTTTTTTTCATTTTGTAGATTGTTTTTGGTTTTTTAGAGGTTTTTCGATTTTTTCAGTTTTATGGGTTTTTCAATTTTTTTTTAGTTTTAAAATTTTGTAAGTTTTTTAGTTTTATTATTATGATTCTTATGATCATTATTATTATTAGTATATTTTTTGTTAGTTGGCCAAACTATTTTTTTGTTATATAAATATATATATGTAAAATTAATAGATTTCTACGGTTCAAAATAACGACTCGAAAAATCCCCGGCAACGACGCCAAAAACATGATTGATATTTTTCGCATCAAGTCCGAAAACTTAATTCGGTTAAAACTCCAAAAATAGGTGAGGATGCGCGGCGCCCCGGGCGATTTTATTTAAGTAGAAAAGCAGATTTGATTTTTATTTAGAAAACGGGGCGCGCGTATTTATTTATTTGGATATAAAAAGGTGTGATCGAGTTTAAACGAAAGGAGGCAAGTGCACCTATCGTGAGTAGTACAGGATATTCCGGGTGGAATATCGTGGTCGTATTGTTCTCGGGGTCGGTTCGATTATTTCTACTCTTCCCTATAGGGGACTATTATTTTACCGATAATTACTTGTCGGGTAATATATATAAACAAAAGGCAGAAAATAAAAGCATAATAAAGGGTGGAGATGATGAAGAGCTTAGCTCGATGGCACCGAATTAAATTCGAACTAAAATAGACTTTTAATAAAAAGTGATCCTAAGTTTCTAAATAATTTGGGCGGAGACTTGGCCATGGAGGTTCCACTAAAATGAGCTCACCTATCTCTAGGACTATCGCTCACCTGAACGCTAAGACTATTCTACCGGGCTCTCGTTCGACGAAGGATTCCTCTTAACGCCCGCATTACGCTAAGAACCCCGCTATTAGGTGGGGAACCCAATCCGGTAGAGTTGGAGCGCCTCCTCTCTCGAGGGTTAGTGCGGAAGTATATTTACCAAGTGGCGATCGGCCTATACGCACGGCCTCTCAGCTAGCTAGCGTATGGACTACGGAAATAGGTCCCACACATCAATTATGTGGTCCTACACGTCGTAAACCCCGGACAAAGCTTAAGTGTTTTTAATTAATTAGAAAAATAAGACCTTTAATTATTTTAAGTTATTTTATTTGTCCCAATGCTCTTCAATACTGAGGGCTAAGAACGTTAGCCACTCATCGGAATGTGGACGACAACGATTGAAAGCAATAAAATTAAAACAGTAAAATAAAACAATAAAATGAAAGCAGTAAATGGAAAGCAGTAAATTTCAAGTCCTACTCAAACGAGTAGGACTGAAATGAAAGCTGTAAAAGTGCAAGTCCCGGATCAAATAAGTGGGCGAGAAAAAGAAAGCAAGTCCTACTCAAACAAGTAGGAGAAAATAAATGCATTTACAAGTCCATTCCAATTATTACAATAAAGACCGGCCATTTAACTCAAGTGAGTAGGCGGTAAATAAAATCCAGCCATTTAACTCCTAGCGAGTAGGTGGAAAATAAAAGCTAACACTCACGCACTCGACATTCGTCGACTCAATGATGCCAAAAACTTGATTGATATTTTTAGCATCAAGTCCGAAAACTTAATGCGGTTAAAACTCCAAAAATAGGTGAGGATGCGCGGCGCCCCAGGTGATTTTATTTAAGTAGAAAAGCGGATTTGGTTTTTATTTAGAAAACGGGGCACGCGTATTTATTTATTTGGATATAAAAAGGTGTGATTGAGTTTTAACGAAAGGAGGCAAGTGCACCTATCGTGAGTAGTACAGGATATTCCGGGTGGAATATCGAGGTCGTATTGTTCTCGGGGTCAGTTCGATTATTTCTACCCTTCCCTGGAGGGGACTATTATTTTACCGATAAGTACTTGTCGGGTAATATATCTAAACAAAAGGCAGAAAATAAAAGCTTAATAAAGGGTGGAGCCGATGAAGAGCTTAGCTCGATGGCACCGAATTAAATTCGAACTAAAATAGACTTTTAATAAAAAGAGATCCTAAGTTTCTAAATAATTAGGGCAAAGACTTGGTCGTGGAGGTTCCACTAAAATGAGCTCACCTATCTCTAGGACAATCGCTCACCTGAACGCTAAGACTATTCGACCGGGCTCTCGTCCGACGAAGGATTCCTCTTAACGCCTGCATTACGCTAAGAACCCCGCTATTGGGTGGGGAACCCAATCTGGTAGAGTTGGCACGCCTCCTCTCTCGAGGGTTAGTGCGGAACTCCATTTACCAAGGGGCGATCGGTCCATACACACGGCCTCTCGGCTAGCTAGCGTATGGACTACGGAAATAGGGCTCACACATCGATTATGTGGTCCTACACGTCGTAAACCCCGGGCAAACCTTAAGTGTTTTTAATTAATTAGAAAAATGAGAACTTTAATTATTTTAAGTTATTTTATTTGTCTCATGCTCTTTGATACTGATGGCTAAGAACATTAGTCACTCATCGGAATGGGGACGACATCGATTGAAAGCAATAAAATTAAAGGAGTAAAATAAAGCAGGAAAATGAAAGCAGTAAATGGAAAGCAGTAAATTGTAAGTCCTACTCAAACGAGTAGGACTAAAATGAAAGCTGTAAAAGTGCAAGTCCCGGCTCAAATGAGTGGGCGGGAAAAAGAAAGCACGTCCTACTCAAACGAGTTTTAGAAAATAAATGCATTTACAAGTCTATTCCAGTTATTACAATAAAGACCGACCATTTAACTCAAGCGAGTAGGCGGTAAATAAAATCCAGCAATTTAACTCCTAGCGAGTAGGCGGAAAATAAAAGCTAACACTCACGCACTCGACATAAAATTAAAACACACCAACTCTACAGAAAGTAAACACACTCTACTTGAATAGAAATATGCACACACAACAAAAATGAAAACGCACACGTACAAGTCCTACTCAAACGGGTAGGCGGGAAATAAAAGCACGCCATTTAACTTTTAACGAGTAGGCGAAAATAGATGCAACACACGCACGCACTCTACAGAATTGAAAGAAAACAGTTTAAACTAACTCATACATGCACGCACACGTACAAAAAAATAGGAAAAGATAAGTGACCTAAAAATTAAAACAACTACATTTTTACCGATGGAATGCGGTATAAATGAATAAAAAGTGAAAATAAAATTTAAAGTAGCAAAAAAAATTGCAAATAAACGAAAAGTGTAAGTGCTCGAAAAATTGAAATGAATACATTTCTACTGATAGAATGCGGTAGAAATGCATCAAATGAAGAAATAAAATTAAACGGGCAAAAAGTTTTTGAAAATAAAAGCAAAAAATGAAGTGTTTGAAGAAATTAAAACGCTTACGTTTTCATTCTTATAACTTTATAGAAACGCATAAAAAGTGGAAATAAAACTAAAATAGAACGAAAAGTTTTACGATCCTAAAGAGCATAAGTTAAAGAAATTTAAAAACCACCTTTTAAAATATTTTTATAAACTCATTGGAATGAAAACAAAGTAAAATGAACAAACTAAACCTAAACAAGTACGGAGCATGGAAATAAAATTGCGATTACAATGGCTAGAAAATTGATAAATTCCTAAGTTAAACTATTTACAAAAGCTAAGGAAAAACATAAAATGCACAAAAAAGGAAACAAAAAATTACTTAAGGTAGGGCGCTTGGGCAGATTTTCATACATCATAGAGGAGAAAAAGAACATTTCTATTAAGTAAAAAAGGGTTACAATAAACATAAAACAAATACATAAAAAGGGGGGGAGAGAAAATTCCCTTACAATGCATAAACAGCCCCGAAGAACAGCCCTAATATAAGCAAAGTGGTTCAAAAAGTGGAACCCTGAACTCATACAGAAGTTGTGAATTTATAGAAAAATTTTTCAAAGTACACGCCCTCGGATACGGGCATATCAGTGGGCGTGTCAACTCTATTTACAGCAGATTACGGTGACTTGACGGTGATTTGACTTGACGGTGATTTGACTTGGCGGCTGGAAACGCGGCGGTCACGCCCCAGGTCACGGGCGTGACGGTGGGCGTGTCAGGGAGGTAGAACTGGGTGTCGTTTGCGTACAAAGTCGTCGGCAATGGTTTGTCGGGCCAGGTGGCGGAAGTCACGCCCCAGGTCACGGGCGTGACACTGGGAGTATCGGGTTGCCTGACGATCGTCGAGCGGGAAGTCGTCGAGCGCGAATTTCGTCGCGCGAAGAATCATCGAGCGGAACATTTCGTCGAGCTTGATGGAGTGGTCACGCCCCAGATCACGGGCGTGACGGGTGTTCAACGATCGTCGAGCGGAAAGTCGTCGAGTGGAACATCATCGAGTGTGAGTATTCGTCGAGCTAAATGGAGTGGTCACGCCCCAGGTTATGAGCGTGACTCTGGCCGTGTAGCGGAGGTTTCGACGATCGTCGAGCGGAAATCGTCGAGCGCGAGAATCGTCGACCAGAAAATCGTTGAGCGGAATATCGTCGAGCGCGAGAATCGTCGACCGGAAAATCGTCGAGCGTGCGTTTTCGTCGAGCTTGCTGAAGTGGTCACGGACTAGGACACGGGCGTGACGCTAGGCGTGTCACGGAGTTATGGATGATCGTCGAGCGGAAATCGTCGAGCACGAGATCGTCGAGCGGAAATCGTCGAGCGCTGGACACGGGTCATGTCACGGGCGTGTGACCGGTCGTGTCAAGCTATTTCTTCAAAATTTGTTCATTTCTCGGGATTTTGACGTATCACGCCTTGGTCACGGGCGTGACCAACAGAACACGGGCGTGTACTTGCCAATTTTGGCAAATTTCTACAAATTTTTCAGAAAACAAAAAATAAGCTAAGTTAGAAAATATTTACAAAATAGGAGCAATTTATTACAAAAAAATTAAGTAAAAATAAAGTAAAACCACTTATTTAATGTACATCAAAATAGTTA
Source organism: Platanthera guangdongensis (assembly GCA_039583875.1). Taxonomy (NCBI): domain Eukaryota; kingdom Viridiplantae; phylum Streptophyta; class Magnoliopsida; order Asparagales; family Orchidaceae; genus Platanthera; species Platanthera guangdongensis. The sequence continues at coordinate 166,919,715 of CM077158.1, read as the reverse complement.
TATTTACAATTCATCACATTTCTACTAGTTCTATAGCAATCACTCAAGCGGCTTATGTAAAAGGTTCGAAACATAACTTGATAAGCATAAGTCAACTGAGTGACCTTGGGTATGACATTTCATTTATTAAGAATGAGTGTCAGATCAAAAGGACAAGTGATCAGAAGGTGATCTTATCTGGTTATAGAAAAGGGAATTTTATTCTTTAAATTTTGATTATGAAAACATGAACTCTCCTGTATGTTTAGTTACAGATGAGAAAGCATCTCAGTATGTCCAATGGCACAAGAGGATAGCTCATCTGAACTATAAGACTATAGGTCAGCTCTATAGTTTAGAGTTAGTGATGAATGGTCCTCAATTTAAGTCTATAAAAGAGGGTATATGTTCAGCTTGTCAAAAAGGCAAGGAGACCAAATCTTCTTTTCATACTCTTGAAACCAAAGACTCTGTGAGGTGTTTGTACCTCTTGCATATAGATCTATTTGGTCCAATGCCAGTTCATAGTCTAGGTAGGAAAGTCTATACTTTTGGGTTAGTAGATGACTATTCTAGATTTACATGGGTTTTCTTTTTGAGGAAGAAATCTGAAACCAATTCTGTCTTTAATAACTTTATTAAACAAATTCAGAATGAATTTAACAATTCAGTGGTCAAAATCAGAAGTGACCATAGAACTGAATTTCATTCTGAGTGTATGACAAGGTTTTGTGAAAAACTAGGGATTCATCAGGAATTATCCTCACCTAGAACCCCACAACAAAATGGAATTGCTGAAAGAAAGAATAGAACTCTAATTGAGGCTGGTAGAACTCTACTAAGTGACACTTCACTCCAAGAATATTTCTGGGTTGAGGCAGTAAATACTACTTATCATGTTCTCAATAGAGCATCTATAACTAAGAACCACAAAAAGACTCCCTATGAGATTATGAAGGGCAGAAAACCAAACATATCCTACTTTAGGATCTTTGGTAGCAAGTGTTATGTGCTTAACACTTGCAAGTATCACCTAACTAATTTTGCTGCCAAATCCCAAGATGGGATATTTGTTAGGTACAACAATAATAGTAAGGCATATAGGGTCTACAACTTGACTACACAAGTTGTAGAAGAATTTGTTCATGTAGTGTTTGATGAATCTGAGCTAATTAACTGTGAGTTGTATAACAATCCTTGTAGCTCAACAGGTTTAAAAGAAAAGTTGGACATGCTGACCATTAATGAAGTCCAAACTGCAAGGCAGGATGTGGAAAATGATGGTTGCTATCCAGGGGGAGTACAAGGTCCACAAGCTGACATTGAAGACAATGAAGTTCAACATGATGGAGAAATTGAAGAAGTTCAAATTGCTGATAGAATGTGAAAGAGATAGATCTTAACTAAATGAATTAGAGTAAAATCACAGCACAGAATAAAGAAGATCAAGCAACCAGAAGACACAACGATTTTATAGTGGTTCCCCAAATCTGGGTAGTCCACTCTTCTACCACCCTGGTAGGAATCCACTCAGGTTTTTGATCAGGTGCCTGACACCAATGGGTTTTGATCAGGTCCCCAAAAACCAACTCAAGTCTTTTGGAAGGAGACTTGCAATCAGGAATCACTTTTGAAGGGAGATGACAACCCTTTATACAGGAGATGGTGAGAGAGTGATATTATCTTCTCTGTCAACAATCAGAGAGAAGATTTAAGTGGAATGATGTCAGCAAAGGCTCCCCCTAAGATATTGATTGGTTCAGGTATGCTGGAAGCTTTGCTTCAGGGTGATAGGCCTTCAATCTTCAGGCCTGGACCAGAGAAATCTTCAGGAACTTCTGACTGATAAATTATTTGTTGACCTTGAAGTTGTCCTACAGTGATAGAGAAGAAGAAGACTCTTGATAGTGATTGGATGTTCTTCTTCTTCTTATGATCTCTGTCTCCTCTGATCTAGGTCTGCTAAATGTTGTAGTGATATTGCCCATTGTGTTTATTACTGTTCTTCTTTTTCTCTGTATCTTGTGTCTCTATTGTCTATGTTCTTGTTATCTTTCTCTGTATATATTTAGACATTCAAAATCCTTGGCCTTGATGGCGGAAGAAACATTCCCGAGAGTGAAAATGCTTTGGAAATTGATCCTAACTTAATTCCTCTGTAACTTTCCATTTGAACGGCTATTTTCACTAGGAATGTTGACTGTAATTAATCCTCAATTAATTCTACTAACTGTTACTGATTGCTCAGAAATCATCGACCTGAACTTTCGTCGAGTTCATCAATCGTCAACCTGAGTTCTACATTCGTCGAACTCAGCTAGATTCGTCGAGATGAATATCTTGCCTGCGTTTGTCGACCGGAGCTTGCAGTTCGTCGAGCTCAGTTTCTATGTTCGTCGAGCTGAGAGAACTGTTGAGTGTCGACACAGTTGCTGTAATGGTGTCGACACAGCCTTGCTTGAGTCTTGAGATCGTCGACCTGAGTTCAGAGAAGCAACTCAGAATTCGTCGACCGGAGATCGCCGTTCGTCGAACTGCGTTCAGCGATCGTCGATCTGATTTTTTGCCTTTGTCTTAACTGCATTTTTTGGACTTCTTCTCTGCAATGCTGGAGAGTCCTTCTGAATGACCTGTCCTAGAAATAATCCTGTGACCCATGACTATACATGTTGGGTCAATCTAAGCAAACCTAATAGTGTTCCTTGCCCAAATCCAAACTGGGGTTCCAACAGAATGCCTCCAACAATAAGAAATCTAAAGGATCATCCAGCACATCAAATCATTGGTGATCTCAGACATGGTATGCAAACTAGGAGCAAACACATGAACACAGTGCTTTGCTCAAGTTTCCTATCACAGTTGGAACCAGAGAGATTTGAAGAAGCCATACAAGACTCCAACTGGATTGATGCAATGCAGGAGGAGCTGAATCAATTCAGAAGGTGTAAAGTATGGGAGCTGGTTCCAAGACCAAAGGATCATAATATTATTGAGACAAAGTGGATCTACAGGAACAAATTAGATGAAAATGGCATAATAGTTAAGAACAAAGAAAGACTGGTTGCCAAAGGTTATAGACAGGAAGAGGGCATTGACTTTGATCGGACATTTGCCCCAGTGGTAAGGTTGGAAGCAATATGGCTATTCCTTGCATTTGCTGCATTCCAAGGTTTCAAAGTATACTAAATAGATGTCAAGTCAGCTTTCCTAAATGGTAATTTGAAAGAAGAAGTCTATGTTCATCAGCCCTCAGGTTTTGTTCATCCACTTTATCCCGATTATGTTTATAGACTTAAGAAAGCCTTATATGGTTTGAAACAAGCCCCTAGGGCTTGGTATGAAACATTGTTTACTTTCCTCATTGAAAATAAATTTTCAAGGGGGAAAATAGACAAGACTTTATTCCTTAGGGAGTCAAAGGGCAAGATGATCCTAGTATAGTTTTATGTTGATGACATAATCTTTGGATCTACAGAAAACAACCTTTGTAGGAAGTTTGCAAAACTTATGCAAGGGAAGTTTGAGATGAGCAGTATGGGTGAGCTCAAATTCTTCTTGGGACTCCAAGTAAGACAGACTCATTATGGCTTGTCCATTTCACAGTCTAAGTTCACCAAGGAGTTAATTAAGAAATATGGTATGGAGTCATCCACCACCATGAGAACTCCAATGGGGACAAGTATGCCTTTAGGCAAAGATGATGCAGGAAAACCTGTAGATGAGTCTTTGTATAGAGGGATAATTGGCTCCCTCCTATACTTAACTGCCAGTAGACTAGACATTATGTATGCTACATGTGTCTGTGCTACGTACCAAGCAAGCCCTAAAGAATCTCATTATACTTGTTGGAGCCTCAGTTTGGATTTGGGCAAGGAACACTATTAGGTTTGCTTAGATTGACCGAACATGTATAGTCATGGGTCACAGGATTATTTCTTGGACAGGTCATTCAGAAGGACTCTCTAGCATTGCAGAAAAGAAGTCCAAGAAATACAGTTAAGACAAAGGCAGGAAATCAGATTGACGATCGTCGAATGCAGTTCGACGAACGGCGATCTCCGGTCGATGAATTCTGAGTTGCTTCTCTGAACTCAGGTCGACGATCTCAAGACTCAAGCAAGGCCGTGTCGACACCATCACAGCAACTGTGTCGACACTCAATAGTTCTCTCAACTCGACGAACATAGAAACTGAACTCGACAAACTGCAAGCTCTGATCTACGAATGCAGGCAAGATATTCAGCTCGACGAATCTAGCTGAGTTCGACGAATATCGAACTCAGGTCGACGATTGATGAACTCGACGAAAGTTCAGGTCGACTATTTCTGAGCAATCAGTAACAGTTGGCAGAATTAATTGAGGATTAATTACTGTCAACATTCCCAGGAAAATTAGCCGTTCAAACAGACAGTTACAGAGGAATTAAGTGAGGATCAATTTCCGAATCATCTTCACTCTCGGGAATGTTTCTTTCGCCATCTGTAGGTCCACCTAGTGTCGGCTATGTGCACCTATGGGGGGGGAATAGGTGACGTGTGGTTCTTTTGCGGAATTCACAGATGTACCTGCACAATAAAAGCCACAAACACAGAACACAGAATACACAGCAAATTTATAGTGGTTCCCCGACTTGGGTACATCCACTTTCCCCCTTCGACCTATCTCCCCAACAAGGGACGACTCGGTCACTTCTCCAACGGGATTGAAATCCAATCCCCTCACTAACGGAAGGAGCCCTTCCACACGTGAGAGTCAACACTCCCACAACTCGGGTTGCATCCAACCCTTACACCACGGAACAAAAGTTCCTTTACAACACAAGTAAATATGGAATGTATATGAAATACAAACTTCTTTTGGAGACTTCGGTGTTCCTCTTTGTTCGACGACGTGTTCTTGAAGTCGATGAAGAGTCTACGACCTTGGCCTCTCTTGGAGAAGATCTCCCCCGAACCAGCGGCGGCACACGAGCGGCGGCTAGCTTCGGGATCAGCGGCTACGATGAAGAGTGGCTGCAGAACTTGGAGATCTAAACTTCGTAGCGAAGCAAGCTAGGTCTACCAACGGTCACTCTAGGATCAGTCGTCTCGATCGATTCGGACGGGGGAATTTTTCCCGGTCAACGAATCGAGAGACAAGAGATCTCCGGATAGACGCGTGAGACACAAGCCTTGCTAAGCTTCTGTCACCGGAGATCGGGAAGAGGAACGATCAGCAGCGGCGACCACTTGACGCGAGCGGCGGCGGCGGAGCGGAGCGAGTTCGCGGATTTAGGGTTACGTAGCCGCTCGTTTTTCTTTTTCTCTTATCTGTCATCTACTGTTCAAAAATACTCATGTATTTATACTGTAGTATTCTCAAATATGACCGTTTGTGGGACCCACAAAAGAAATCCCCAAAATCCGGTTCAAATAAGTCCAGAAGCAGAATCCGGTCCAGCAGCAATCTGAGAAATCGTCAAGTAAAAATCGGCGAGAATCGCAGACGATTCTCGACGAATCGGCGAGAATCACCAAATGATTCTCGACGATTCGTCGAGAATCGTTTGTGATTCTCGTCGAATCACTTTTCGATTCTCAACGAATTGGACTTGGTATTCATGGGCTGCATGACCACTGGTTCGGCGGGAATTACACGTGATTCTCGCCGAATCTTGCTTGGCACCATATTGAGATGGCCAGAAGGAGTCGGCGAGAATCACTGATGATTCTCGTCGATTCGGCGAGAATCACCAAGTGATTCTCGCCGATTCGGCGAGAATCACTTGGTGATTCTCGTCGAATTTGCCTTGGACGATTTTTCGTCTTCCACTTAGGAGCTGCTCCTTGATCCTCCATGCTCCTTGTCTTCTCTTGCATATGAGCGGTCCTGTACTTGAAAGTAAGTGCACTCCAATAGAGAGAGTACACATAGGCCAACACACTGATCTGCTCAACGAGGGATTACGTCGTGCAGACCCGTGTATATTGACCTACTGCACCCTGACATTGGTGTGCACTTAGCGTGGAGAAACTGCAAGTACAACTTGAAATGTTTCATCAAATACATTGTGAATTCATCTTAGCTTGACAGGGGGCTTCCTCAAATCTAGGTAATCGTGGATACAATACCCAACAATCTCCCCCTATTTGACGAAGCCAAACCCTACTAGCTAAGATGAATAACACCTATCAAATAATAATTATTGCATTTACAAATTAATTATGCCACACAAGGTAATAAATGCAATTAGAGCAGGACTTGAGTCATTCACACATTCAAGAATATATATATATATATCAAGAGAAATATATTCACATATAAGTCAGAATTGTTCACACGACAGTAATAATGGTTAAATGTTCTTAATACACCGTGACCAGCTATAATATAATGACTATTTGTCCTTAGCTCCGTCACCCTTAAGAGTTTGCGCCAAGTACTTTTTGCTCTGCCTTTCCATGTATTCCTTGGGCTTTGGGTAGTATCTAGGAGGAGCAACTTTGTCAGGATCCTTGTTGTTTCTGAAGAAAATGTTGCGTTTCGCCTCGAATGCTTTGTGCGTCTCCCATTCATATTGGCTATAAACTTCATTTCGATTTATCTCTCCTCTTTCTTGCAGCAGGAATGTGTCTAGGATGATGCTTCTTGAGACTGGGCTCCACCTTTCGTTTCTTACCTCCTCCTCACTTAGTCTGATCCTCTTTTGAGTTGGTGTCTCCTTTGATGTCCCTTCCTGAATTTTCCTCTTTCCCCTTGCTTTAGCTAAGGCCTCCTGGTCAAACATGCTTCTCAGCTTAGATTTGGAGATGGCCCTAGCGTCAGCTTCATCAGTGAAAATATCAGCAGCACTTGTACTTACATTCTCAGCAATATGTACTTCCTCGGCAGCCGTAGAAGTCTCAGGAGCCTGAGCACCGGCAGGTTGGTCAGGTAGGACGACTCCTAACGTGCCCAGTGCCTGTTGTAGCATCCACCAGCAACTCTCATAGACGTAGTTGCTTGATTTCACAAAGTTTGCATCCATGCTTTTCTGGAGATCAGCCATCTTAGCGATATACTCCTTCTCCCCCTTTTTGGCTTCTTCAGCTATGCAATTGGCATATGAGTGCAAGGAGTCATCAATATGCTTCGTTGTCTTGGTGAATTCATTGACCAGGGTCTGCTGATTTGCATTTAAAGTGACCATATTTCCATCAAATTTCTGAATATTGTTGGCCACAACGTGTGCGTTCTGATCGACAACAGCCAGAGTATCTGTATTCTTTTTCAGACCGGCCATTAGGAGTGTGACAGCTGTGCCGGCCGCAGTATACTTTTCTTCGAATTTCTTTTCCATCACATCCAGCTTATGGTTGATTTCCACCATATTCTTCAGCATGAGATCTTCAGAAGTCTTAATCTCTTGCAGCATTGTCTTCTGAGATTTATCAAAATAGGTTTTAAGCTCATTCACGATTCCCTGAATTATGTGTACGGTGTGAATGGCTAGGTCATCGCGTAATGGGATAGCCGGAGGCACTTCTTGGCCTTGCTCTGGCTCGGCAGTAGATGCATCAGTAGAGCTGGATACCATCACAGTCTCTATGGGAGGAATGTTGGTGGTCTCATTTACCTCCCCCTCCACTGGTGCAGACTTATCAGTAGGAGGTTCATTAGTATCCGGAGACTCAAACACTTCATGGCCCTCATTCACAGCGTCCTCTCCGTCTGCATCCAAAAATTCATCCACATCAGCAGCTTCTTCCTCTTCTTGATCAGCAGAGTCCAGTGTCTCAGCTGCAGTTCCTTGAGTGTGTCTGTTCAGGACCTCCTCATCCTCCATCCCAGGTTCACTTTCTGCATGGACTTCGGCCACCGCATCCCTGGCCACCTGGGCGATGTCAGATATTATATCCATCTGAGAGGGTAGAGTCTCCCCCTCGATTCCTGCAGTCACAGTATCAGGAATTTCACGGGGGGAGGATGCTGGAGAAACTTCCTCTTGCTCTTCTACAGCCGGCTGCCCGATGCGCCGCTCCCATCGGTCAAACACAGTCGCATCCATCTTTTTCAAGTAATGTAGAGGAACTCCTTTGCTCATGTCGAATCTGTCTCCGTTGATCTGGTTAAGATAAAGACTGATAATGCGGCCGAAGCTTGGAGTGCCCAGAGTATCCTTGATCTTTTGAAACATCAACTCTCCCCAGTTGAACCGCTTTCTGCAGACCACGGCTATGAGAATTTTGAACATATCTCCGGAGATATGATCATGGGAACCTGTCTTACAGATGAGTACTTTTCTATGACGTCGGATAGGAGCTTCCCTTCTTCATTCATCTCTTTTCGTTTGACGGACCGAGTGCCTCTGGGTAGACCGCAGAACAGGAGGGTTCTGGCTTTGTCCTCGTCCTTCAAATAGTCTTCCTGCTCCGCACTTGAGAGCTGCAGGTAGCATGTTAGCTTACTGGCAGACATCTTTACTTTAGTCCCCGCCACCTTACTCTTGATGATGGAGTCTCTGTTTCGAAGCCTTGCTGTAGAAAAGAACTCCAGCACTTCTTTATCTAAGACTTTGCAAGGATGCTCCAATACGAAGGTTAGTCCGGCTTCTTCCAGCATGAGAACGATGTTCCGGAACTCGTCCGAGGCATGAGAGAAACCAGTGCGAACCAGTTCGCAACCAGAAGTCAAGCCTGCAGTCGTCCTTGGGGCCATTGAGGATCTAAACGGAAGCCCGACGCCAAGCATTAGTGTATATTCAAAAAGAAGGCATCACATGGGTTCGGCCTTGGAGCCAGTGAGGAGGAGGTTTCCTAAGGGCTTCGGTGGAAGAGAGTTGGTGAGCTTCGGGAAGAGCTTCGGCGGAGGGATGAGTATCCCGTGGGGTACGACCTAGTTAGAATCTCACGGGAGCTTCGGGAGTTGGTGAGCTTCGGGAGAAGAAGATCACGCACAGAAGCGATTCGACTGGGTCGACGAGAACTTCGGAGGGCTGCGGGAGTCGGCGAGTTCACGGAAGAGCACTTGCGCGAGGAAGGCGGGGGCGTCCAGAGGTCTCCTGCGCGAGTCGAGAGGAAGGTGAACAGGCGGAGTTCTTTCGGCGGGATTTATAGGAATCGTCGTGATTCGGGGGAAGCCGAGCGGTCGCGAGTTCCTTCGACGGGATTCAGCGAGATTCGTCTAATTGGGGTTCTAATACCGTTTGTCTAATTCGGCGAGATATAAAATGATTCGGCGAGATTCGGAGTATATATTGATGTTTTACTTGACTACTTTGGGAAGCATTGCACCATTTTAGATTTTCCGATGTCAAGTCACTAAAAAGGAATGATAAATGCAAGTATATTCTAAAGTCAATCTAGTTGAATTTTACTGAGGTTTTTGCAAAGTCTTCTAAATGTCAATTGTATGTTGTCGAAATTTACAACGACATGTCCTCGAATGTCATGTTGATACAGGATTAATACATATATGTTTGTTATAACGACACTTTATTAGGATTAGAATGAGACCTCGTCAGACCCTTCTTGGTGTCAACTGTGATGTGTCAAAATTCGCAATGACATATCTTTGTTATCCTTTTATCGATGTGTAATGGTTTGCATGTCGCGTGATAATTTCTCCTTAAAGGTGCACACATATATGAGAAGCATGAGTATACTTATACACAAGGATAAAAATATATATATATATATATTTAATTTGAATGAGGATGCATCATGACACAAGTCCTTGAACTGAACAAAGTTACCTGGGATAAGGAGAGTCATCGTCTTAGTCCCACAGGTAGAACATATCAGTAGCTTACAGTGATTATGCTCAGCAGGTAGCGCGTCTGTTATTGTAGACGCTTGTTCCAAGTTAGCCTTGAGCCACGTACTGTCTAGTTCCCAAGTATTCACGGGGATCTAGACTACCCTACAAAACAGAATTACTTTACCTTAGGAACCCAAATCATATTGGGCCCTAGGTTTCTATTAGCATGAACACGCAACTGCCTTCCTTGAGAAAACCTGTTTGGAAGACTGTCTCTGTCCCTATAATGTGGAGAAGCCCTTGCTGTGGGCACAGAGAGGTTGTGCCAACAGTCGATGGCAAAGTGTCCCACTTTGCCGCAGCACCAACAAGAGTGAATGTTATATCGCCGTTTTTGACCTGATCTAGTGACTGATGTAGTCACGGTCCTAGGTCTCAAGGGGATAGGGCATGTTCTTGTTGCACAGATTCCTCTTCCATCGAGGCATGATGAGGGGTGGAATGAATGCATGATGTGAGCGTTATGAGGCCGAGAAGGTGGTGCCATTCTTTCAGGCATCTTCCTTGCTGAGGCTCCATGACGCCTGACATCATGACTTCTATTCTCCCTATCCCGTGTCCTTGAATGGAGAGAATTCTTCTGTGAACCAGGACCTGCAGATCCACACTTTGTTGTGGCAGTGGCCGTGAATACAAATGGCTCAGACTGAGCCTTAGGTATTTCTTTAAGGGTGGCCATGATGCCTCTTACACTGTGGACATTTCCACATGGGGACAACTCACCCTTACAGTGACCACGATTATTCCTGTGGTCATACCTGAAGGCATGATGAGTTGTCTTCCCGCTTGGAGTGGGAGGTCGGAACACCGTTTCCCCATTTCTCCATCCCTGGATAATCCGGGAGATCCACCCGGTTTCTTGTTTTCTCTTATAGCATCAACTTTGGAGAAGTTGGATACTATACGTTTCTCATTTTCTAGACTATTCTCTAGAGCTGAGATCTTAGAGTCCTTGACCTTGTTGGACGCCAATTGGAGAATCAACAAGATCTTCAGTTGAGCAATCTCTCGAGCTTGCTCCTCAGCAAGTAGATTGTTTTCCGGAAGGGCTCTCTTCAGGGAATCAGTATTTTCTGGAGGAGAGCAGTTTCTGTCTTCAGAGAAGTCAAAAGATGAGGGACAGGATGAAGATGATACCTGCTCATCTGGGTTATTGTCATTAGAATCAGTGATCAATGGTTCTTCCTCGTCGGAGCTGCTTTCCTCACTATCTTCTTCAGTCTCTGACAAGGATACTGGAGCTCTGATGCAATCCGAAGGATCCTTGCAATCATCTTCAGAAGTGATTACCCCCACATATGCTTCATCCTCAGATTGGCAGCAAATTTCAGCTTCCTCTGACCCCCCCATCAGCTCTGAGATCATCATCCATAGAGATTTAGCCGTTTTACATTTTTCCAACCTGGAGCGAGAGGCTCCAGACCATACATCCATAATAATTTGTCGAATCCTCTGGTCCAGTTGGAAAAACGAGAGTTCCATCTCTGTCATCTCAGGAATACACATGGGCACTTGGGTCCCCGAGTCGGTGGTCTTCATAGGGATAAATGGACCCTCTTCCAGGATGAGGGATGCTCGAGGATCAATGGCATCCAGGTGAAATAACACTCTCATCCTCCAGATAGGATAATAATCCTTTGTGCATGCAGGGAGTTTGAGTGGCAATACGTCATAATCCAGATCCATGCTTCTGACACTGGTGGCAGGATTCACCTCAAGGTGTTAGCCTTTTTGTTGAGGAACCTCGCTCTGATACCACTTGTAGGTCCACCTAGTGTCGGCTATGTGCACCTATGGGGGGGGAATAGGTGACGTGTGGTTCTTTTGCGGAATTCACAGATGTACCTGCACAATAAAAGCCACAAACACAAAACACAGAATACACAGCAAATTTATAGTGGTTCCCCGACTTGGGTACATCCACTTTCCCCCTTCGACCTATCTCCCCAACAAGGGACGACTCGGTCACTTCTCCAACGGGATTGAAATCCAATCCCCTCACTAACGGAAGGAGCCCTTCCACACGTGAGAGTCAACACTCCCACAACTCGGGTTGCATCCAACCCTTACACCACGGAACAAAAGTTCCTTTACAACACAAGTAAATATGGAATGTATATGAAATACAAACTTCTTTTGGAGACTTCGGTGTTCCTCTTTGTTCGACGACGTGTTCTTGAAGTCGATGAAGAGTCTACGACCTTGGCCTCTCTTGGAGAAGATCTCCCCGGAACCAGCGGCGGCACACGAGCGGCGGCTAGCTTCGGGATCAGCGGCTACGATGAAGAGTGGCTGCAGAACTTGGAGATCTAAACTTCGTAGCGAAGCAAGCTAGGTCTACCAACGGTCACTCTAGGATCAGTCGTCTCGATCGATTCGGACGGGGGAATTTTTCCCGGTCAACGAATCGAGAGACAAGAGATCTCCGGATAGACGCGTGAGACACAAGCCTTGCTAAGCTTCTGTCACCGGAGATCGGGAAGAGGAACGATCAGCAGCGGCGACCACTTGACGCGAGCGGCGGCGGCGGAGCGGAGCGAGTTCGCGGATTTAGGGTTACGTAGCCGCTCGTTTTTCTTTTTCTCTTATCCGTCATCTACTGTTCAAAAATACTCATGTATTTATACTGTAGTATTCTCAAATATGACCGTTTGTGGGACCCACAAAAGAAATCCCCAAAATCCGGTTCAAATAAGTCCAGAAGCAGAATCCGGTCCAGCAGCAATCTGAGAAATCGTCAAGTAAAAATCGGCGAGAATCGCAGACGATTCTCGACGAATCGGCGAGAATCACCAAATGATTCTCGACGATTCGTCGAGAATCGTTTGTGATTCTCGTCGAATCACTTTTCGATTCTCAACGAATTGGACTTGGTATTCATGGGCTGCATGACCACTGGTTCGGCGGGAATTACACGTGATTCTCGCCGAATCTTGCTTGGCACCATATTGAGATGGCCAGAAGGAGTCGGCGAGAATCACTGATGATTCTCGTCGATTCGGCGAGAATCACCAAGTGATTCTCGCCGATTCGGCGAGAATCACTTGGTGATTCTCGTCGAATTTGCCTTGGACGATTTTTCGTCTTCCACTTAGGAGCTGCTCCTTGATCCTCCATGCTCCTTGTCTTCTCTTGCATATGAGCGGTCCTGTACTTGAAAGTAAGTGCACTCCAATAGAGAGAGTACACATAGGCCAACACACTGATCTGCTCAACGAGGGATTACGTCGTGCAGACCCGTGTATATTGACCTACTGCACCCTGACATTGGTGTGCACTTAGCGTGGAGAAACTGCAAGTACAACTTGAAATGTTTCATCAAATATATTGTGAATTCATCTTAGCTTGACAGGGGGCTTCCTCAAATCTAGGTAATCGTGGATACAATACCCAACACCATCAAGGCCAAGGATTTTGAATGTCTGAATATATACAGAGAAAGAGAAGAAGAACATAGATAACAGAGACACAAGATACAGAGAAAAAGAAGAACAGTAATAAACACAAAGGGCAATATCACTACAGCATTTAGCAGCCCTAGATCAGAGGAGACAGAGATCATAAGAAGAAGAAGAACATCCAATCACTATCAAGAGTCTTCTTCTTCTCTATCACTGCACGACAACTTCAAGGACAACAAATAATTTATCAGTCAGAATTTCCTGAAGGTTTCTCTGGTCCACGCCTGAAGATTGAAGGCCTATCACCCTGTAGCAGAGCTCCAGCTTTTCCTGATACATTCTACATCTCAGGGGGTGCAAATCTGCTAACATCAATTTCCACAAGTCTTATCTCTAATTGTTGACAGAGAAGACAATATCACTCTCTCACCACCTCCTGTATAAAGGGTTGTCATCTCCCTTCAAAAGTGATTCCTGGTTGCAAGTCTCCTTCCAAAAGACTTGAGTTGGTTTTTGGGGACCTGATCAAAACCCATTGGTGTCAGGGCACCTGATCAAAAACTTGAGTGGATTCCTACCAGGGTGGTAGAAGAGTGGACTACCTAGATTTGGGGAACCACTATAAAATCCATGTGTCTTCTGGTTGCTTGATCTTCTTTATTCTGTGCTGTGATTTTACTCTAATTCATTTAGTTAAGATCTATCTCTTTCAATTAGTATCAAAGCGAGGTTGGTTAATCTACCACACCTTAATTGGTTGTATAGGCTAACACCTGAACCAAAAGATCCTTTGATAGATCTTAAGAATCTTTTGAGTTTTCTCATGGCACAAATTGCAGAGTTTTCAAGCACCAGACTGCCCAGGTGCAACCTAGATAAGCTTGCCCTATGGAAGACAAGGATTAGATTTTATATGGACTCCATTGATGAAAACATCTTTCAATCCATTTTGTCAGGACCCATTATACTACCTGCAGCCTCAGATGCCCAGAAAAAGATAAAGATTACTGATGCACAAGCAATGAACATTCTGGCACAATCAATGTCTGATGACATTTTTGAAGAACTTGCTGAATGTTCATCTGCAAAAGAAATGTGGAACTCCATCACAGCAATGGCTGCTGTATTAGCAAAAGAGAGAATAATTGAAGCTGAATCCTGGAGTGATGAAGAAGAAGCAAGAGCAAAAGAATTCTGCCTAATGGCAATAGATGCTTCTCGCAATAGCTATGCTGAAGAATCTGAAGAATCATAGTGTGAATCAGATGAAGAGGATCAGGTTATTTCTTCCCTTGACTCTTCTTCAGCTAAACTTAAAACTGATTTCAGATTATCACATGAGAATCTTCAGAAAATCTTAGTTCAAAATAATTCGTCGAACGGAGATCGACAAAATCAATCCTATTCGTCAAACTCAGATCGAAGATCTCTGAACAAAGATTTTGTTTTGAACTGTTCAGGACTCTGTGCTCGACGAAACAAATTTAATTCGTTGAACAGAGATCGATGAAAATGGATCACAGAGAATAATTATTATCATTCTGTGAATAGAGATCAACGATCTCAATATCATTCGTCGAACTCAGATCGACGAAAATATTTTTCGTCGAACTCAGAATTTCAAAACAGAATTTTTTATTCTTTTATTTCTGATTATTTTAAAAGAGAACCAGGACCCAAGGTTATCTGGGTCCAGAACTCCTAACATCTCCTTGCGGGAAAACAATTCAGTCTAGCAAATATACAGGTTATATCAGTGGTTATTGGATTTGGGCAAGGAAATGCAAATAGGGGGAGATTGTTTATTTTAACACAGAGGAATAAATGCAATGTAAATAGGGGGAGATGCCTATAAATGAAGCTGCAGAACTTCTAGCAACAACAACAACAACAAATTATAATGCTGCAGATTTGAGCAAGGATCAGCAACATCAACAGTAGATTTTCTTATTCCAGATTTAGGGGGAGATTGTATTTAATTGCCTTGTATTTTACTTATATTTATGTAAATAGTGTCCTTACCCAAATAGGGTGAGATTGTTGGAACCCCAGTTTGGATTTGGGCAAGAAACACTATTAGGTTTGCTTAGATTGACCCAACATGTATAGTCATGGGTCTCAGGATTATTTCTAGGACAGGTCATTCAGAAGGACTCTACAACATTGCAGAAAAGAAGTCCAAGAAATGCAGTTAAGACAAAGGCAGAAAATCAGATCGACGATCGTCGAACGCAGTTCGACGAACACCGATCTCCGGTCGACGAATTCTGAGTTGCTTCTCTGAACTCAGGTCGACGATCTCAAGACTCAAGCAAGGCTGTGTCGACACCATCACAGCAATTGTGTCGACACTCAACAGTTATCTCAGCTTGACGAACATAGAAACTGAGCTCGACAAACTGCAAGCTCCGGTCGACGAATGCAGGCAAGATATTCAGCTCGACGAATCTAGCTGAGTTCGACGAATGTCGAACTCAGGTCGACGATTGATGAACTCGACGAAAGTTCAGGTCGACGATTTCTGAGCAATCAGTAACAGTTGACAGAATTAATTGAGGATTAATTACAGTCAACATTTCCAGTAAAAATAGCCATTCAAACGGACAGTTACAGGGGAATTAAGTGAGGATCAATTTCCAAAGCATCTTCACTCTCGGGAATGTTTCTTCTGCCATCAAGGCCAAGGATTTTGAATGTCTGAATATATACAGAGAAAGAGAACAAGAACATAGACAACAGAGTCACAAGATACAGAGAAAAAGAAGAACTGTAATAAACACAAAGGGCAATATCACTACAGCATTTAGCAGCCCTAGATCAGAGGAGGCAGAGATCATAAGAAGAAGAAGAACATCCAATCACTATCAAGAGTCTTCTTCTTCTCTATCACTGCAGGACAACTTCAAGGACAACAAATTATTTATCAGTCAGAAGTTCCTGAAGGTTTCTCTGGTCCAGGCCTGAAGATTGAAAGCCTATCACCCTGTAGCAGAGCTCCAGCTTTTCCTGATACATTCTACATCTCAGGGGGAGCAAATCTGCTAACATCAATTTCCACAAGTCTTCTCTCCGATTGTTGACAGAGAAGACAATATCACTCTCTCACCACCTCTTGTATAAAGGGTTGTCATCTCCCTTCAAAAGTGATTCCTGGTTGTAAGTCTCCTTCCAAAAGACTTGAGTTGGTTTTTGGGGACCTGATCAAAACCCATTGTTGTCAGGGCACCTGATCAAAAACCTGAGTGGATTCCTACCAGGGTGGTAGAAGAGTGGACTACCCATATTTGGGGAACCACTATAAAATCCTTGTGTCTTCTGGTTGCTTGATCTTCTTTCTTCTGTGCTGTGATTTTACTCAAATTTGTTTAGTTAAGATCTATCTCTTTCAATACTGCAGTTAAAAGAATATCGAGATATCTTAAGGGCACACCTAATCTTGCTCTTTGGTACCCTAAGAATAGAGACTTTATACTGACTGGTTTTTCAGATGCACACTTTGCAGGTTGCAAAGAAGATAGAAAGAGCACCACTGACACATGTCAGTTTATAGGTGGTAGATTGGTGTCATGGAGCAGTAAGAAGCAGACAAGTGTGGCAATTTCCACTGTAGAGTCTGAGTATATTACTGCAGACAGCTGCTGTGCTCAGCTTTTATAGCTTCAACATCAACTTGAAGACTATGGTCTCAAGGTAAGTAGAACTCCACTATTTTGTGATTCTACAAGTGCTATTTCTATTGCTAAAAACCCTGTATCACATAGCAGAACGAAGCATATAGAAATTAGATTTCACTTCATTAGAGAGCTTGTTGAAAAAGAAGATATTTGTTTGGAATTTGTCACCACAAATAATCAAATTGCTGACATGTTTACTAAACCACTAGATGAAACTAAATTCAATTATGTCAAAATTGAATTAGGCATGTTAAACCTAGAGTAATTTGGTAAATCTGGCTAAGTAATTCAATGTTGACATAGAGTAGTTTATGTCGACACAAAAGGAAATCTGTATCGACATATAGTTGTGTGTGTCGACACTTAAGGTAAATTGTTTGGACACAACAAAATAGTGGTGAGATAGTGGTGTCGACACTCAGAGTTTGGTGTCGACATATAGAAGTTCTATCATTTAGATAGTTGTGTCGACACATACAGATGTCTATGTCGACACACATATATTAGAGTCGACTATTAAGAAGTCTGTGTCAACACATCACAAACTGTGTCGACACATAGTGTTGTCTGACTATGTCGAGACTTTAGAAGTCTGTGTCGGCACAATCTCTACAGTGTCAAGTCATTAAATATCTATTACCATGCATTTTGACCTTCTATGTTGACAAACATATAAGTAGGTCACAAAATAACTTTGTCGACTACGTTCTCAACATTTTCGAGACCAAATCATTGAGTCGACAAACCTTCATCTCTCTTCTCCTCAAATTTCTCGTCACCAATGTCGCCAAAGTTGGAGAACAACATCAACGAAGGCTATGAGTTTGTTCACAATGCTTTTGACAGTGTAGTGTCTGAGATTAGAGATGTGATAACCCTAATCCAAGAAAATGGTTTAGAATATCTAGTTTCCGGACCTACCAAGATCTGGAAGACAGAAATTCTTTAATTCTATTCAAAAGCAACCTTGGATTCAACTGAATTGAAGATTAGGTGATCAATTCAAGGAAGCAAGGTGAAACTTACCCAAAAGCATCTAAGGAAGACACTCCAATTGCCCAGGACTCAGGAAGATGATGAAGTCACATTTTCAATGACAAAAGAAGCTCTTCAATGGTGTGGCCTGAATCCCACCACTAAGATTGAATCATCAAGGAAAC
Source organism: Platanthera guangdongensis (assembly GCA_039583875.1). Classification (NCBI taxonomy): domain Eukaryota; kingdom Viridiplantae; phylum Streptophyta; class Magnoliopsida; order Asparagales; family Orchidaceae; genus Platanthera; species Platanthera guangdongensis. The sequence continues at coordinate 166,901,723 of CM077158.1, read as the reverse complement.
GAAAGGGGATGAACTCCCAAGGAAAGTTTCTCTCAGAGATAATGGAAAAAAAGTAATTCTCTGCAAACCAGGAGGACATGATAGGATCTCAGAATATATGTTCAGCTTGATGAACAGAGTTATTTTCAGAATAAAAACAAACTGGACTGCAGTGATTTTTGACAAGATCAATTAAAGCCTGAAGAAACCTAATGTTGGTAGAATATTGAGTCTGTATCTGGAAATAAGTATTCCTGAAGTGCTAAACCACACAACTGGATCTAGAATAACTCACATGAGAAGGATGGATATGAAAATACTATCTCGGTGGGAAAGAGTTTTGACAAAAGATGGGTCTACATCACAGAAATAACCTTGACTGCAAAAGAAAAAGATAACCCTAAGGAAGACTGAATCTTCTAGTGATTCAGAAGAACAAGTAATCTTCAGTTCAGATGAAAAACAACAAGAATCTACAAAGAAATCATCCGCCACTAAGAATGTAGATGATGGTCAGATGCAGGGGGAGTATATTCCTGAAAGCACCATCCAATTGGATCAAGTTCAGGATGTGCCTCCTCTAGGGGAAACCAATGAACTTTCACCAGCTCAACAAGAGGTCTTGCCTTCAGAAAGTGCTCCTGAGAAAGAGCAAGCTGCCTTAGAAAGTGAAACAACCACTCAAACTATTCTTGAGGTAATAAATAATATAATCAAACTATACTAGATACTGAGCCAGATACACTAACTCTGCTTCTAACTAATGTTGAACAGACACACCATGACAACATCCCTGCACAAGATGTATCTATGGATAATACATATATATTAGATAATACTCCATTAAATGTACAAGATACAGATGTACCTCCAGTTCAACTACAACAAGAATTTACTCTTGAGGAACTGTTTCCTGACATACAAGAAGTAAGAACTGAGGAAGTAGTGCCAAGAACTGATGGGGAGGAGCCAGGGACTCAGTGGGAGTTGCCAAGAACTGACAAGGAGCTGCCCTCAAGTCCAAAGGACACAGTGAATCTTGAAAGTTCTTCTGAATCTGATGATGGAGAAGCAAAAAGAGCAAAGAAGAGAAAACTGATAGTTTACAAGAAGAAAAGCTCAAATTATAAGAAAGCTTTACAGGCTGCCTCACAACCCCCAGCTCCAATAGTTGATTTCTACCCGGGCACCTGATCAAAAACCTGAGTGGATTCCTACCAGGGTGGTAGAAGAGTGGACTACCCAGATTTAGGGAACCACTATAAAATCCTTGTGTCTTCTGGTTGCTTGATCTTCTTTGTTCTGTGCTGTGATTTTACTCAAATTCGTTTAGTTAAGATCTATCTCTTTCAATACTGTAGTTAAAAGAATATTGAGATATCTTAAGGGAACACCTAATCTTGCTCTTTGTTACCCTAAGAATAGAGACTTTATACTGACTGGTTTTTCAAATGCACACTTTGCATGTTGCAAAGAATATAGAAAGAGCACCACTGATACATGTCAGTTTCTAGGTGGTAGATTGGTGTCATGGAGCAGTAAGAAGCAGACAAGTGTGGCAATTTCCACAGCAGAGTCTGAGTATATTACTGCAGACAGCTGCTGTGCTCAGCTTTTATAGATTCAACATCAACTTGAAGACTATGGTCTCAAGGTAAGTAGAACTCCACTATTTTGTGATTCTACAAGTGCTATTTCTATTGCTAAAAACCCTGTATCATATAGCAGAACAAAGCATATAGAAATTAGATTTCACTTCATTAGAGAGCTTGTTGAAAAAGAAGATATTTGTTTGGAATTTGTCACCACAAATAATCAAATTGCTGACATGTTTACTAAACCACTAGATGAAACTAAATTCAATTATGTCAAAATTGAATTAGGCATGTTAAACCTAGAGTAACTTGGTAAATCTGGCTAAGTAATTCAATGTTGACATAGAGTAGTTTATGTCGACACAAAAGGAAATCTGTATCGACATATAGTTGTGTGTGTCGACACTTAAGGTAAATTGTTTGGACACAACAAACTAGTGGTGAGATAGTGGTGTCGACACACAGAGTTTGGTGTCGACATATAGAAGTTCTATCATTTAGATAGTTGTGTCGACACATACAGATGTCTATGTCGACACACATATATTAGAGTCGACTATTAAGAAGTCTGTGTCGACACATCACAAACTGTGTCGACACATAGTGTTGTCTGACTCTGTCGAGACATTAGAAGTCTGTGTCGACACAATCTCTACAGTGTCAAGACATTAAATATCTATTACCATGCATTTTGACCTTCTATGTTGACAAACATATAAATAGGTCACAAAATAACTTTGTCGACGACGCTCTCAACATTTTCGAGACCAAATCTTTGAGTCGACAAACCTTCATCTCTCTTCTCCTCAAATTTCTCGTCACCAATGGCGCCAAAGTTGGAGAACAACATCAACGAAGGCTATGAGTTTGTTCACAATGCTTTTGACAGTGCAGTGTCTGAGATTAGAGATGTGATAACCCTAATCCAAGAAAATGGTTTAGAATATCTAGTTTCCGGACCTACCAAGATCTGGAAGACAGAAATTCTTGAATTTTATTCAAAAGCAACCTTGGATTCAACTGAATTGAAGATTAGGTCATCAATTCAAGGAAGCAAGGTGAAACTTACCCAAAAGCATCTGAGGAAGACAGTCCAATTGCCCAGGACTCAGGAAGATGATGAAGTCACATTTTCAATGACAAAAGAAGGTTTTCAATGGTGTGGCCTGAATCCCACCACTAAGATTGAATCATCAAGGAAACGAAAGGGGATGAACTCCCAAGAAAAGTTTCTCTCCGAGATAATGGAAAAAAGTAATTCTCTGCAAACCAGGAGGACATGATAGGATCTCAGAATATATGTTCAGCTTGATGAACAGAGTTATTTTCAGAATAAAAACAAACTGGACTGTAGTGATTTTTGACAAGATCAATTAAAGCCTTAAGAAACCTAATGTTGGTAGAATATTGAGTCTGTATCTGGAAATAAGTATTCCTGAAGTGCTAAACCACATAACTGGACCTAGAACAACTCACATGAGAAGGATGGATATGAAAATACTATCTCGGTGGGAAAGAGTTTTGACAAAAGATGGTTCTACATCACAGAAACAACCTCAACTGCAAAAGAAAAAGATAACCCTCAGAAAGCCTGAATCTTCTAGTGATTCAGAAGAACAAGTAATCTTCAGTTCAGATGAAAAACAACAAGAATCTACAAAGAAATCATCTGCCACTAAGAATGTAGATGATGGTCAGATGCAGGGGGAGTATATTCCTGAAAGCACCATCCAACTGGATCAAGTTCAGGATGTGCCTCCTCTAGGGGAAACCAATGAACTTTCACCAGCTCAACAAGAGGTCTTGCCTCCAGAAAATGCTCCTGAGAAAGAGCAAGCTGCCTTAGAAAGTGAAACAGCCACATAAACTATTCTTGAGGTAATAAATGATATTAATCAAACTATACTAGATACTGAGCCATATACACTAACTGTGCTTCTAACTAATATTGAACAGACACACCATGACAACATCCCTGCACAAGATGTATCTATGGATAATACATATATATTAGATAATACTCCATTAAATGTACAAGATACAGATGTACCTCCAGTTCAACTACAACAAGAATTTACTCTTGAGGAATTGTTTCCTGACGTACAAGAAGTAAGAACTGAGGAAGTAGTGCCAAGAACTGATGGGTAGGAGCCAGGGACTCAGTGGGAGTTGCCAAGAACTGACAAGGAGCTGCCCTCAAGTCCAAAGGACACAGTGAATCTTGAAAGTTCTTCTGAATCTGATGATGGAGAAGCAAAAAGAGCAAAGAAGAGAAAACTGATAGTTTACAAGAAGAAAAGCTCAAATTATAAGAAAGCTTTACAGGCTGCCTCACAACCCCCAGCTCCAATAGTTGATTTCAGTTCACTATTGGTTGCTCTGCAAATTAAATTGGATGAGCAAAGGGCAGCCATGGAGAAATATATGGATGAAAAACATAAGGACCTTCAATTCACTTTGGCTCAAGATATAAAATCAATAAGATTTGAAGTAAACCAGAATAAGAAGGAGATGACAGATTGCTTCCACAAAGGAGGTAATGTTGTAGTTTATCTGGCCAAACAGCAACAAGAGGCAAGAACACAGATTGATGATATAGTGGTCAAGCAAGGATATGTCCTAGAAAATCAAATTAGGATGAATGATAATCTTACTGAATCACATAATGTGATTGTTACGGAGTTAAAGAATAATGCAACTATATTAACTGAGGAAAGGGCTAAAGAGAAGTCAGAGTTTGATAAGAAACTTCAAGAAGATTTAGCCACTTTTCAATCAGCCATTCAAGCCTCTCAGAAGATCATATTTGCTCAGCTACAGAAGTTTAAAGCTTATTATACAGAAGGAACCAATTATCTAGTTAATCAGATCAGGTTCCAAAAAGATGACTTAAGAGATCATATTGAGAGAGAAGTCATAAAGGGGGAGAGGGTGATAGTCAATGCTAGCTCAGAGCATGCTAAATGGATAACAAATGTTATTAGAGCAACTCTGGGATATCCACCCCTATATGATGAAGATAATACAACTGAGTCAGGTATTCAAGCTGCAAAAATTAAAGGGGGGCAACAGGAGGTAGCTCAAATCATATACCCCCTTCTAATTTTGAAGGAATTCAACACCTTGTTCAACAGATGTATAGCCCTCCAAAGTCTACTAAGAATGTTATTTTCGAGAAATTGGAAATGTCAGAGGCAGAACTGAATAAAGAGCAAGAAGCTCAACTCTCAAAGAAAAGGTTTAGAGAGCAGGCTGAACTAAAGCCTAATTTTGAGAGATGGAGTCCAACCTCTAAAAATATAATACTCACTGCCTGGCAAGCTGCCAAAGACAAAATGCTTGATAGAGGCAAGTGGTATTATGAAGTTGAGTGGAATAAATATTTGCAAAGACAAGATGTGATACATCAGTTCAGAAGGGATCATAAGGCTGGGAAATTCTTGCTACAACTGTAGAGCCCCGTAAATACTTTCCCAAGCCTTATCACTATTTTGAAAGGCAAAAGGTTAATGCTGAAGAACTTAAGAAGAAGGATCTCAAAGGCAAGAAGCCAGCTAAAGATACTGAAGCACCAGTACAAGCAAGGGTCCAGTCTGGAAAAGGCATAGTGATCAAGGATCCTAATCAGCCTCAGGATAAATGTACTAGATTTTATAACATTGTAATCTTCAGTTTTAAACTCCATGTAATCTGTTGTCAACAAACTTTTGTGAAGTTTAAGCAAAACAATGATTCATGCTTGTTATGTTTGTATCATATTCTGTGGTGATATTATTTACTTGTTTTGTGATATGTTTCCCTATTATTGAATGTTTTTATACATCATATTATTAATTTTATTATAAGTGATGTATATCATTGACTAAGGGTTATGACTTATCCAAATAGGGAGAGATTGTTGGGTACATTGGAAAATGTGTACCAGATTTGGAGAAGCCTCACCTAACTCAATCATATGCATCAAGTTGTATTTGATAGTGTGTTGAGTTATCATGTGCAGGTTAAGTAAATGGAAAGGAAAATTCTCTAAGTATAAGTGTCGACACTTGCGACTGGCTGTGTCGACACCAAGGGCCAGATTTTGTCGACACCCAGAATTTGTGTCGACACATAGAAAATCTGTCGACAACACTGTATCGACATTAATGGCCAGATTATGTCGACATTATCAGGAGTTATTTCAACACACAGAGAAGCTCTCGACACATTACAGAATTCTGTCGACAACGACTGTGTCGACACACAGAACTTGGGTCGACACACACCAGAATTCTATTGACAACAACTTTGTCAAGACAAGTAGTGTTTGAGTCGACACACAGGACTTGTGTCGACACATTCCATAGAAGTTATGTTGAGAAGTAAAAGTGAAGCTGTGTCGAAAACAACAAGACTTGTGTCGACACATGGACTATGCGTGTTGAAACATATGAAGTATTCACTCGACATTCTCTGCTGTTGAGTCAAAGTCCATTGAATGCTGAAGTAATACAATTAGAGAGTTGATAGCTATCATTACTGACATTGCTGTCACATCTGTCAGAGGTGTCAGAAGACTGTTTGAAACCAGAATAGCCGGTTACCATGGATGAAGCCTATATATAAATATGCTCTCTCAATAATAAACATATATACAACACATACAGAACAGAGAAAAGTTAATCAAGCTAATCAATTATAATCTCTGAAGGATTGAGAATCCAGAAGAAGAGAAAGAAGAAACAGTCAACAGATTGTAGAGAGAGAAAAACAAGAAGGAGAGAAGTTCTCATCCAGTGAAGGCAGATTCTGAATAGTCTGCCTGAAAAATTCAGATCAAGTCTGAAGAAGAATTCAGATTAATTTCTGAAGGAAGCTGATTGAAGATCAACTCCAACACTAAGAAGATCAACCCTACTTTGTTCAGATTCAAGAAGCTTTTAAGAAAGCTAAAACAGGTTGAAATTTAAGTCATTAGTTCTATCAAGAACTGATCAAGAAGCCTTCAACCAATTTTCTCTCCATCTGGTTGAAGATATCATTATCTTTTCATCAATAATTTTTGGAGGATCTGTACTAGATCTGAGTGTAGGAGATTTACTTCTCTGAGTTGTAAGCCTAAATTATAAAGGCTGAGGTAGGGGAATCTATTCCCTGAGTAGTAGGCCCGTGATAGAGGCTGAGGTAGGGCTTTTGCCTGAGTTGTAGGAGTGGGGTGTTACTCTGAGTTGTAGGCCTGTGGAAGAGGCTGAGGTAGGGCTTGTGCCTGAGTTGTAGGAGTGTGGATTCACTCTGAGTTGTAGGAACCAGTCTTGGTTTTGAGCTGTAAGATCTGTGGATCTGAGAAAAAGGAAGGAAGTTAGGCCGAATCTAGTACACTGCTAGATAGGCGAAGGGGGAAAGTGGATGTACCCATCATTTGGGGAACCACTATAAATATGGTGTGGAATTTGTGAATGCTATGTGTATGTGAATATTTTGTTGTGTTTTCTGCTAAGTAATTTGCTAAATTAGATAGAATTATCTGCCTAAGTCAGAAAAAGAATTGAACTTATTCACCCCCCCACCCTCTAGGTGTTTAGAATATCTTGAAACCAATTCTTTTAGTTCAACCCCCTGGGGTGGAGGCCAGCCCAGAGGGCTCTCCTACCTCTGCCCTAATTGGCAATGACTATCAAAAGAGGAAGTGGAAGGTGAAGATGAAGAGAGAATATAAGAGAAGTTTTGGTTGGGGGTGAAGGAGGTGAGGTGGTGTTGTCGTATTGCGACTTCCATTAAGAGGAAGGTCATGCAATAACCACCTGTACATCATTCTTGGAAGTAAGAAGGGCGAGAGGCCCAGAGCAGTAGTAGTAGTAACATGTATAGATTAAGGTGGATATAACAAGAGATGGAGAGGAGGATAGGTACAAGGACCATGCTGATATGGGGACCTAGGGAGGGGTTAGGGTGATCTATGGGGGACTAGGAATTAAGGCCACCCACAAGGGGAGTGTTGGGAACATTGACCACAATGTCCTAGATTTCAAGAAGCCCCAAAAGTCAATAATATACAAAAATATGAATTTGATATTTCTCCGAGTTTACTTGTAGAGGTAGTCAGTAATTGACTAATAAATAGGCTGGGTTTTATTAGAAATTTAATTGTATATGAGTCAGCACATTCTAAAGTGATAAATATTTGACAGAGTACAAATGTGTCGAGTCATCTCACATCACTCAACATTAAAGGCCTAAATGCATTAAATGAATGCAATTTACTCAAATCCTTAGTAGAAAAGCAGACAATCTGTCTAATTACAAATTCATCAAGTGAAAGTCATTCATTCAACGCCTCAGTAAAAGAGCAGATAACTATCTAAGTGTAATTGTGTTAAGTGAAAGTCATTCACTCAACACCTCAGTAAAAGGGCAAAAAAATATGTCTAAATTCAAATGCGTCGAGTAAAGACCATTCACTCAATGCCTCAAAAGAAGCAAAAATTCAGACCAAGTGCAAATGCATCGACTGATGACCATTCACTCAACACCCCAGTGGAGAAGTAGAAAATCTGTCCTGGTGCAAATGTGTCGAGTAATAAGATGTCACTCAACGCTAATATAACATGCGCTGAGTTGACAATAGTTGCTCGACGCATCTTCAAAAAGTCAAGTATTTGACTAAGTTGAATGGATTTACGTCAATTTCAATCACTCAATGCCTCCACGGGAGCAAACAAGTTTATTCTAAGTCAAAAATTACTAAGATATTCTGTTGATGTTATGCTTAATTTAAATTGACGCCAATTGTGCACTAAAAGATCAAAACTGTTGAATTATTCTGAAACGCTATCTTAGGAAGATACAAATGTTAAAGACAACCATGCCGCATAAATATATAGTATTATAGTTGTTGCTGAGGCAAAGATGTATAGGTTAAGTGCGTGGGACTTTTACAAGAACTATTGGGAATACATTCTGAAAACCCTAATTCGTAAAAGTCACCTCCAACAAGAAAGATTAATTCAGTTGTTTTCAAGTTCCAAAATTTTTCACAACAATCTTTCCGAATCTTAAAGAAAAAGAAGATCACTATAAGTATTCAACACAACACAGCCTATTTCCCATCTAAAGACCATTTGCTGTTGCTATTGGTGAAGAGAAACTGTTTGTTGAAATAGTTAGATAAGAAGGCTCCAGAGCATCTGTTCTTGAGTCATTATCCCACAAACTCTCTTTCAATCTTTATTGTAAGATCTCTCTGAGATTTGAGTGTTGGCCTAAGTTATAAGGGCTAAGAGTAGGCCTTTTTACAAATACTAATGTAGGATTCTTATAGGTAATCTGAGGTAGACCTAGATTATAAAGTTGAGGTACGGCCTGCTTGTGAGCCTGAGGTAGGAGACTTATTACTGTCCTTGAGGTAGGATTGAGATAAGTCTGAGTTGTAGGAGTGGTAGCCACTCTGAGGTGTAAGATCCTGGGAGGGATATGATCTGTAAGATTTATTTATCTGAGATTTGGATAATTTGTCCTAGTCTAGCTCTCTGCTAGATTTGTGAAGTGGGGAAAGTGGATGTACCCCAGATAGGGGTACCCATATAAATTGCTTGTGTTTTCTATATTATTGAAAGCTACAACTAAACTCTAACACATTAAGTAAGTCTCAAGAAAAATAAAAAGATCTCAAAGAAACCTATTCACCCCCTCTAGGTGATTATCTACCCTTTCAAGTGGTATCAGAGCGAGCTTATTCAATAAGGACCTAACAGTCTGAACAAGATCTCCAAGGGTAGTAAAAGTAAATCATCGCTTGCTTGAGGAGGGCTTGTTATACAGCTTTCTGGAGTCCTTGCCTCTTCTTTTCTCCTTCTTCTGATTCTCTGGACACTCGGGAAGATTGTGTCCAAATTTTCTGCAACTAAAGCAGACAATCTCCTTGGTTGGAGTTTTGTCCAATCTTAGTCTATCATCTTGTCCGAATGACTTCCTTCTAAAATTTTTTCTGGCCATCTTGTAAAATCTTTTGGCCAGCAAGCTTAGAAGTTCTTCATTTGCTGGTGGAGCTTCTGATTCTTTAGATACCTTGAAAGTAATGTTTTGCTCTTTCCTTCATGATGAGGAGGTCTTCTGTTCAGCTTCTTCTCTTATCTTTATAAGTTGCTCATAGGACTTGAGCTTGCCTAGTAGAGACATAGTGGATATCTCATTCAGGCATCTGGCCTCCATGATTGGCCAATCCAGGAGTCCCATGTGCTGGGGAAGCTCATAAGAATTTTGTCATTTATCTCAGTCAGTGAGATATTTTTATCCAAGTTCTTCAACTCATTGATGATCAAGCTGAGTCTGTTGTACATGTCAGCAACTGACTCTGATTCTTCTTTCCTGAAGCTCTCATATTTGGAAATGAGATGAGATTTTCTATCTTTTCTTTCATCTGCAAAACCAGCAACCATTTCATTAAGGGAATCCCAGATCTTTTTGGCTGAAGAGCATTCAGCTACTTTTTGAAAAATATCATCAGACATAGTCTAAGATAGGATGTTCATGGCTTTAGCATCAACCATCTTCAATTTTTTTTGTGCTTCTGTCCACTCAAGTGGTGGAACGGTTGAGGTACTTGTTGATGTTGTTGCAGAAGGAGTAGGGGGACCTGTCAAGATTGAATTATAGATATCTTCATCAATTAAATTCCTATACAATCTGATCCTTGCCTTATAGAGAGCAAACTTTTTAAGGTTGCACACTGGAGTTATGGTGCTTGAATATTCTTTATTATGTGCCATGATATAGGAAAGACACAAGAGATAATAAGATCTATCAAAGACCTTTTGGTTCAGGTGTTAGCCTGTAAAACCAAACAATTTCCCTCTGATACCAATTGAAAGTGAGGGATATATCTGTCTTAACTCTAGGGGGTGAATAAAGTATTTTAAAAACTTGATTAGTTTTTATTGTGGAATTAAAATAAGTGATAGCTATAAGTATAGAGAGAGAATAAAAAAAATAATCACAACACAACAGATAAATAATAGAGCAATCCAGACAACATAAAGATTTTATAATGGTTCTCCAAAACTGGTTACTTCCACTCTTCTACCACCCTGATAGAAATCCACTACAGGTTTTTTATCAGGTGCCCTGCCACCACAGGTATTTTCTCAGGTGCCCTGTCACCATAAGATCTATTTCAAGGGAGATCTCATAACCCTTTGAGCTTTTGATCAGGTGCCCAAAAACCAATCCAGGTCTTTTGATCACGAGATATGACAACCAAAGGGGTTAACTTTTGAAGGGAGTTATAACCCTGTATACAGTTTGAAAAAGAAAATTGATGATGTTCTTCTCTATCAATAGTCTAAGAGAAGACTAGTGGATTTGATGATGTCAAAGGTCCCCCTGAAATGTAGAATGGTTCAGGAAGATGAGAGCTTTGCACAGGGTGTAGGCCTTCAGATTGTAGAAAATCATCCGAAGTTTTTTGGATTGATATTGAATAGTTGTCCCTTGAAAAGCTCTGAAGCTGATGGTGAAGGGCTCTATAAGAATCTCTGTATGTCTCTGTATATGTATCTGTATATCTTTTTTCTCTGTGTCTGTGTATTTCCTGTGTATTAACTCTGTCTCTCTCTATGTATTTAATCTTCTGAAAATAGTCCTTTTATATTCCTTGCAAAAAATAGCATTTGAATTTTGAATTATATCCTTGATTGACTGCAGAAAATCTCTGAGTTGAACAGCTAGTAATTGTCTTTAATTGTTTCCACAACTGTCACAACAAATTAGCCAACTAATTACTCTGTGAATACCATAATTAATGTTACCTTGAAACGACTATATTCTTCAGAATATAAAGCATTAATTATCAGAGCATTTATAGGCATATAATAAAAAATTTTGAAATAAAACTGCCTTTGTCAAAACCAGAAAACTGCAGGGAAATTAGTCGAACAGAAACTGTGAAAATGTAGTTGAACTGAAACTGTTTCGTCGACCAAAGATCCAATTTCGTCGAACTAAGAACCTCTCTTTCATCAAGCTGAGCTCCAAGATCTCTAAACAGAAAATTCACTGCCAATCTGAGCTCCAACATCGTCGAACTGAGATACTCTTTTCGTCGTGCTGAGCTTCTGGAAGAAATCAGAATTCATCGATCTCTGCTAAGATTTCGTTGAACTCAGCTCAAAGAAGAGGTTGACTTCGTCGAGCTTAGCTAGGATTTTGTCGAACTCAGCTCAGAGAAATAATTGAGTTCCTGGAACTCCGATCGATGAAAGTCGAGCATAGTTCAGCATTCTCCGAATGACTTTTTCTTCTCATAGAAAACTGCTTTCTCTTGGGGTCTTCTATCTTCTAAGTCTTCTGAAGGTGAGAACCAATCATTCTAGGTTTTATGCCATGACTTAGACTCTGAAAAAAACCTTTGACCCTAGAATATATAATGTGGGTCAATCTAAGCAATCCTAATATTGAACGTAGCACATATCAACCCTAAAATAGGTGATGTTCCAACAATGTTGATTACTTTGACACCTCTACCATTTCTGATCTCAGCACCATTCATGTTCTTCTCTCTATGGCTGTCAACTGGGATTGGCCCATTTCCCAACTGGATGCAAAGAATGTCTTTCGCTATGGAGATCTTCGGGAAGATGTTTACATGGAGGAAACTCCTGGGTATGTTGCTCAGGGGGAGACATAAGTATGCCGACTAAAGACGACCATCTATGGACTAAAGTAAAGCCCTCGGGCTTAGTTTGGAAAGTTTAGCGGCATAGTTGTGGCCATTGGTTTTGCAAGAAGTTCTGCAGATCACCCCTTATTAATCCGGAAAGCGTCCTCTACTATGGTAGTTCTTGCTTTATATATGGATAATATTCTTCTTACTAGCGATGACCAGGCTGGGGTAGCTTTGACAAAGAGACACCTCCGTCAACACCTTGTCACGAAGGATATGGGCTCCCCCAAATACTTTCGGGGGTTGAAATATCTCGGATGCCCAACTCTTTGGTCCTCTCCCAACGGAAGTATGCCATTGATTTACTAAAACAGGCAGGGTTGACTGCTGCTTAACCTGCCCGATGTCCCATGACTACTGGAGAAGACAAAACTTGGACAGATGACTGATGCGTATAATTCGGCAAGCGCACCGGTCGCACAAGTAATAAAGTTTTGGGAATAAATCCCCAAGTGTCGGTCTCTTGAGGAATTCAATTAGCGTAGAACGGCAACAATACCGAGAATATCGTTATGAGAGTTAAAAATAGAACAAAAAGGAAATAGCGGACTAGGGAGATTGTGGATGTTTGATCTACTGAACAAGTAAAAGCTATGCGGGTCGAAGGCACCACTTCGCAAGGTGAAGTGGGTTTGTCGGCCGCGATGCCGAACTTCAGTTGGGCGAGTGGAAGGGAAGGTAATGGATTGCAGCGTTCTTGTGTGGATTGCAATCGGATAAGGCACATGAATGAAGTGGATGTGGGGTGAGCGAGGCGCATTCACAGATAGAACTCACAAGCATAAGAGGAGACTAACATTCCATTATCTATAAAATAAACTTGTTGTTCGGGGATGGAAATTTTCATTACACTGCTCAAAACATTCATAACACAGAGGAAGGGGAAGAGGAGTAAACCAAAAGAGAATGAAGATCCACCGCGGGTCGTGGCCGGAGTAGCGAGTTGTCAATCCGCTTCCGGGCTCAGTCCAAGGAGGCTTCCGATACCAACAATCTGTCACCTCGAAGGCCTTTAAGTCCGTTCTCTAGGTTATCTACTTCACCAACTCTGCAGGAAAGCTTGGAGTTGAAGTCATCAATGGCCGAGGGCTTCGCCGGAGTGTTTAAAAGCTTCATAGTAGTTGGAAATGGCTTCCCGATGAAGGTGGAAGTGATGGAGCAGCTGGAGATGTGAAACGACGATTCCCGCGCACTCTCCGATCGCAGCAAATGACATGTGTTGACCTAAAATGCGTAGCAGGGCCTTATATACGGGGGCAGCAGAAGCAGTGCGCACGATTAGTGGCGCACGACCAGTAGTCGTACGCACTGTAGGTCGATGATCGTGCGGCTTTTCCAATTAAACCTGCAACCTGGATAAGAAGCATCAGCATATATGCACACGAGCAGTGGTGCACGACCAGTGGCCGTGTGCACTACGGCCAGTGCTCGTGCGATTACCGAGATAGTGTTAAGAAAAAGGGGGTGTAATGCGCACGAACAGTGGCGCACGACCAGTGGTCGTGCGCAGTAAGTCCAGTGGTCATGCGCAGTATTCCTGCATCGTCGGAGTCTCCCGAGCAGTTCCGAAGCACGCACACGGCCACTGTACCAGTAGAAGGGGCCGAAAGGCCACCAGAACGTGCAAACCACATCCCCGAGATAGGGCTAAAGAATAACAACAAAAATGAAAACACAGAAAACAAACAGAAGTGGGCCTACAGTGCACTTAATCGTGAAATAGGTACAAAAGCACAAATAAGCAATAAAGGCTCTCAAGTGTAGCAATAAGACGATAAAACTAGCCCAGTTGAGTCCAAAAATCAGTGTAAAATGTGGACTCATCACACCCCTAGACTTAACCATTTGCACGTCCCGAGCAAATCATTACTCCGTGGACTCGAAGATAGCTAACTGGCTCAAAAATTTCAAAAAAAAGTAAGACGAGAAATCAAATATATCAGGGGTATAGAAGATATAATAGAAAAACTTTTTAATTATACAACGTAGTTTAAACTATTCGACAGACGTAAAGAAATATTGTAATTGCTCAAAATTAGAATTCTGGAGAATCTTGCGATCATGCGCAGGAAGAAAGTAGTCAGGCCACTAAGGTGAGCATTGCCAAAGTTCGGGACTCAGGATCACCTCCAAAGGAATCCACCAATGTCGGGGACCATACGCTTGCACGTTCACACTCTCTCCACGGCGCGGGTTAGACTCAAGCGTGAATCAGTAGGACTTGTAGGAGGAAATGGGGCTTAGGTGACGGCTTGGTAGTCAAAGATAAACATGAAGACTCTATGCAACCAAAGCGAGCGAAAACAGCCCAAACCAAAACAACCACTTAGAAAAGAATGGGGCACACCCCCCCAGACTTAGCTTGAAATCCGGGTGTGAACACGGCTTAACCTGACCAAATTCAATAAAGAGGATGGGGATCGAAATCTCAAAGCAATTCTTTCATAAATATTTTTTTTTCTTTTGCGCGAATCAGCTTTTTACTTTCGTAAATTGGCGCTTTCTTTTCTGCGCTAGCAATCCCCAAACGGAGCAATCAAAACGGGAAGAAATCAGCACCCCCAAAAACAATGTCCACTAATCACAACCTCGGCGCAAAACAATAAATACAAATCAGCTCAAGCATTTGATTGCGAAGGTGGGTTTAGCTTCAGGCCTTGGTGAAAGTGAGTGGAGCTGGATCAAAGGAAGGGTAGGCACAAATTTGGCATGCAATGGTTAACAGGTAGGAATGGCTAAACAAGGCTCAAACTAGCCAAAATGAAGGCCTACGTCATGCTCATGCTTAATTAACCGTGCACCAATGCTTCGAGAGTAGCTTAGGGTAAGTTCTTAGCCACCGAGAAAGATGATCCTTCCCCCCGACTCGAGCAATACGAGTCTAGTGGCGGCTACACACATTCCTACACTATCGTTCGATTATCCCAGATTCAGATTTTGAGCAGTACAAACAATATTTACGTGTGCAGAAAAGAATATATCTACGAGCATAAAGAAAAAGTAGTTATATCCTAACTCTACACAAACCATGAGTATTCGATTAGGAGCATTGCATGAGTTTAGAACTACTCAATCCTGAAATCCTAAGCCAGTACCACTATTTTAAAGTTTACACAAAAGCAATAAATTTAACTCGGGTTGTGCGGGTAGGTAAGAGCGCACTCGTGTGGGTGATTCAGTGTGTGCAACAAAAAGCAAGAAATAAGTAAACAAGAAACTGGAATGCAACAGAAAGTGCGGTGTAGTGACCACAGGCATACTCCCCCCAGACTTAAAGTTGACAACGAGTAAAAATAAGCAGTCCAAATAGGATAAATAGCTTGGGAAGGAATACCTATGCTCAAAATTGAGCATACCAGTCGTGCAATGAGATTTCCATGTGCGGCCAAGTTGCCGCGCCTCAAATATTCCTGCACCTGCGATTAAAGGATGCCAGCCAAACAAAATATGGACAGATATATATATGAAGAAATAAACAGAACTCAAAACACAGCATAGGACCAAACGGTCCAACTTGGGTTGTCTCCCGAAAGCAGTTTTGTTTACCGTCCTTAAGGTGGACCAAATACTTGTATTAGCAGTTCAAATAGAATGTCGATACATAAAAAAAAGAAAAGACAACAGTCGGCTCCCATATGGGCGCTCACAAAAATATAGTAGCTGTCTTGCTCAGAAAATATAAACAATAGAAAAGAAACAGAAGGCGTCGTAGACTAGCTCTGTGGTGAGTTCCACTCACTCCCCCTCACTGTCA
Source organism: Platanthera guangdongensis (assembly GCA_039583875.1). NCBI lineage: Eukaryota > Viridiplantae > Streptophyta > Magnoliopsida > Asparagales > Orchidaceae > Platanthera > Platanthera guangdongensis. The sequence goes on along the minus strand of CM077158.1, from coordinate 166,885,699 downwards.
CTGTCATGAATCTCGATGGGCGACGGACGTGGACCAGGTGCTGATGGGGTGACACGAGTGGGCGGTGGTTGAATGTTCATCCCGCCTCGCACTGCTTGCTGATAAATAAAATCCTACATCCAAAACTGGGAAGCTTCCAGATTAGCAAGGCACTCAGATAAATATGGGACACCCCTCTCTTGAACTGAGCTAAACTGGCGGCTAGATTGCCCCTCATGCTTTATGGGCGGCCTCAGTTGTCGTTGACTCTGCTGCGGTGGCACTCCTGCACTCCGCCTACCCATAGTGGAAGATTCACCCGGCTCTCCTTCATCTTCCCCGTCATCTCTACCCGCAGGTGCATCACCAGGCATGCGGACAATAAACTGCTGACCACCTTTTCTCCCCACCACACGTAGCAAATGGCAACTCACCAGGTTGGCCCTGGAGATCATGGATGGGGCATTGACCTGCACTATCGGAGGTAGCTGGCTCCAAACTCCCAAACTTTTGGCAATGCGGGTAATGTAGTAAGCACCGCCGATCGCGCCCGCGAGACCATAAGTGGCCTCGTGGTGGAAGAAATAGGCCAGCATATACCCCAAATGGAGGGGGTACTGCTGCTACATGCTAGATAAGGAGATCAAATCCTGCCACCCCACCACATTCTTGCTCAGGGCCCTAGCGGTGAGTGAATGACTAAGCAAATGTTGCATAAACCTGAGAGCGGGGGAGACAATCTTTGTTGACTTGGCACGGCGGGCTACGTACTCCTTATGCCCTCCGGTCAGAGAATGCCAAGCGGACCGCGGAGTCACACCCTCTGGAAAATCAATGCACAATGCGGGGAAATTAATCTGGGATGCCTCTACCTCGGAATAGACACCTGCATGAATGGCAAGCTTGGGCAGTGTGACCGTGAAGACATTTCCCATCATCCGAAAGGAACAAGTGGGGACATAGTTGTTGTCCGCCATTGTCTCCCAAGTGAATGTGGAAAGGAATTCCAATGTCAATTCCCGGAAGCCAAGCTCGTCGCACTCGAATAACTTGCTCCAAAAATCGAAAGAGTAGAGAATATGCACGGCCTCTACTAATGCACCGTCATCCCCAATGGAAAGCAGCTCGTTCCAGTCAACAAGCCGTTGAGAGAGGAATGGCTTGTCCTTCAAGGAATTATAGCGTTGAGTATGCTCTGCCTTAGCAAAAGTTCCCATTCTTCCCAAAATCTGTGCAGGGCTTGCTGAAGCACGACCAGATCGCTGATAGGCCTTGACTATAGGGCAGCGTCTAGGTTCCATTACAGTAAAGTGACGAAGAGAGATATGAAGTTGAGGGATCCTACCGGAGGAGAGAGAGCCGAACCACCGGAGAGGAATCGGAAGAGGAAGGCGCCAACAACGCATGCGCAGTGGACCAAGCAGGAGATTAGGGCACACGCACAGTGGACAACGGCTGGAAATAAAAATAAAAAGAAACCGGGCATGCGCACGACCAGTGGTCGTGCGATTATAAGTAGTGTGCACGACCAGTGGTCGTGCGCAGTGAAATTTTTCACATGCCTGAGTTTTCAGTCTAATTCACACTGCTGACCACGTGGTGCAATAGAGAGCTCAACACACAGCTGGGCTACCACACCCAAATAATGAAATACAAACAAAAATGTAACAAAAGAAACACTATCCTAGATAACTGTTGGGTTTAATGTCTCCCAACAGGACTTATTCAAAATCTGAGCATCTCCTAACTGATGGGCGAATGAAACTGGAAATGCTCATACAGAGGTTCATGGTCACGCTGCGGTAGCGGGTGCCGGAACGGAGATAGAACATAAGCGCCAATAACTGTATACGTATACCTATCGGAAGTTTCAGGCATGGGCAGAAAGTCACTTGGGAAGCTCATCGTCTCTAACTCCATCTGCATCTGGTTACAATAAGTCTGAGGCCGCATTACAAGCCCTTGTACTGATTGTACCAATTCCACAATGTGGTCCTACATGGAAGTAGACACGAGAGCAGGGTCAACAAATAAACCAGAAGAATAACATAAACAGACCTCGATCTTAGGGATGATCCGGGAGTCATCCCCCGTCGGCGGAATTGTGGATGCTTCCAAACAGCTATCTAAGCTAGTGCAGGAATGTTCTGAAGCTGCATCTGCCTCGCCCATACCTCGGGCATCCTCACATGGGGTGGAGGTTGCAACCTCTGCCACGGAGTCGTCCTCCTCGACTGGATCTAACAGAATGCGGGAAATGCTAATTTCCACCTGCGATTCAATCTCAACAGCACTGTCTGAAGAAGAAATAATGATATGCAAATAAGAAGGTGAAGGCACGAAGCTCGGTAGAACATTGAGCGCTGGCTCTTCACAACTAAATGATTCTATGCTAGGTGAAGTATGCACTTCAGGAGTATAAATAGCAGTGTCGGAATGGGGATAAGCACATGTATCGGTGCACATACCTGTGATGTCTTCTCCATAACATAGAGATGACAATGGCACATACCTCGATACAGAAGGGATGTTGCCCAAGGTTGAAGTGGAGACAATTCGAAAATCCGGCTCGTCATCCACCGCTAGCTCAGCTAGGTACGCGGCGCAATCCTTCAATGCATGATCCCAGCTTCGACAAAAAAGGCACTGCTTAGCCAGCTTTGGCGGTGCAACGGGTGCTGAAGCTGAATAAAAGTAGTGCGGCAATGGCTCCGCAGGTCTGTAGCTAACCGGCTTATGTCGACGATATGTCGATTCATGAATTTCCTGGCTACTATACTTCTGAGGGCATCTGTCACTAGCATGAGAGATGTCTCCACAATGACGGCAATTGATATTGAAATTGGCCCACATTGCAGCGATTTCAAGTATAAGGGATACAACTACTTGGCATAGATTCTGCGAATAAAGCTAACAATTCCATCTGACGGAATAACAACACAAGAGAAAAGGGATCAAAAATAACAAAACAACTCGTATAAAGAAATTCTCAGTCATCCGGAGTCGCTCTATAGTTGCACTCCCCGGCAACGCCGCCAAAAACTTGATGTGTATAATTCGGCAAGCGCACCAGTCGCACAAGTAATAAAGTTTTGGGAATAAATCCCCAAGTGTCGGTCTCTTGAGGAATGCAATTAGCGTAGAACGGCAACAGTACCGAGAATATTGTTATGAGAGTTAAAAATAGAACAAAAAGGAAATAGCGGACTAGGGAGATTGTGGATGTTTGATCTACTGAACTAGTAAAAGCTATGCGGGTCGAAGGCACTGCTTCGCAAGGTGAAGTGGGTTTGTCGGCCACGATGTCGAACTTCAGTTGGGCGAGTGGAAGGGAAGCTAATGGATTGCAGCGTTCTTGTGTGGATTGCAATCGGACAAGGCACAGGAATGAAGTGGATGTGGGGTGAGCGAGGCGCATTCACAGACAGAACTCACAAGCATAAGAAGAGACTAACATTCCATTATCTATAAAATAAACTTGATGTTCAGGGATGGAAATGTTCATTACACTGCTCAAAACATTCATAACACAGAGGAAGGGGAAGAGGAGTAAACCAAAAGAGAATGAAGATCCACCGCGGGTCGTGGCCGGAGTAGCGAGTTGTCATTCTGCTTCCGGGCTCAGTCCAAGGAGGCTTCCGGTACCAACGATCTGTCAGCTCGAAGGCCTTTAAGTCCGTTCTCTAGGTTATCTACTTCACCAACTCTGTAGGAAAGCTTGGAGTTGAAGTCATCAATGGCCGAGGGCTTCGTCGGAGTGTTGAAAAGCTTCGGAGTAGTTGGAAATGGCTTCCTGACGAAGGTGAAAGTGATGGAGCAGCTGGAGAAGTGAAACGGCGATTCCCGTGCACTCTCCGATCACAGCAAATGACAGGCGTTGACCTAAAATGCGGAGTAGGGCCTTATATACTAGGGCAGCAGAAGCAGTGCGCACGATCAGTGGCGCACGACCAGTGGTCGTGCGCACTGTAGGTTGATGATCGTGCGGCTTTTCCAAATAAACCTGCAACCTGGACAAGAAGCATCAGCATATATGCACACGAGCAGTGGTGCACGACCAGTGGTCGTGTGCACTACGGCCAGTGCTCGTGCGATTACCGAGACAGGGTTAAGAAAAAGGGGGTGTAATGCGCACGAATAGTGGCGCACGACCAGTGGTCGTGCACAGTAAGTCCAGTGGTCGTGCGCAGTATTCCTGCATCGTCGGAGTCTCCCGAGCAGTTCCGGAGCACGCACACGACCACTGTACCAGCAGAAGGGGCCGAAAGGCCACCAGAACGTGCACACCACATCCCCGAGATAGGGCTAAAGAATAAAAACAAAAATAGAAACACAGAAAACACACAGAAGCGGGCCTACAGTGCACTTAATCGTGAAATAGATACAAAAGCACAAATAAGCAATAAAGGCTCTCAAGTGTAGTGCTAAGACGATAAAACTAGCCCAGATGAGTCCAAAAATCAGTGTAAAATGTGGACTCATCAATGACTCGCTTCCTCTATCTGATACTATGAGGTACCGACGTGTGGTTAACAAACTCATTTATCTCACGGTAACCAGAGCCGACATCTCCTATGTTGTACGCAAGGTTAGCCAATTCATGCAAGCTCCTAGGGAGTGTCATCTACAGTCTGCCCTAAGGATTTTGTAATATGTTAAAGCAGCACCAGGGAAAAGATTACTTTTTCAGAAGAATGGTCACTTGAGGGTCGAAGCGTACTCAGATTTAAGCTACGATGATGACAAAGGAGAACGCAAGTCAACATCGAGCTTTTGCACATTTGTTGGAGGAAATCTTGTGATCTGGAAGAGCAAGACACAGTCTGTTGTCTTCAGGTCTAGTGCAGAAGCGGAATATCGTAGTATGAATTCACCCACATGTGAGTTAAAGCAGTTACGAGCTCTCATGCTTGACTTAGGAGAGGTCTACAACTATCCTCTTCCTATGTTCTGCGACAACAAGGCCGCGATATACATCTCCAAAAATCCGGTCTTTCATGAGAGAACAAAGCACATAGAAGTCGACCATCATTTTATTCGGGAAGAGATTTTGAAGAAACAGATTTGTACTATGTTCGTCACTTCTGATAACGAGTTGACATATATCTTCACCAAGTCGGTGTCCGCTTCCTTGTTTCGCATTTGCGACAAGCTGGGAATTATTGATATTTATGCTTCAGCTTGAGGGGTAGTGTTGCAGTATAGAGACCGGGGGTCTGGCGGTTTCTCCCAACAGCTTGGTAGACGGGCTATTGTTGTTTGGTGTCTGAGCGGTCTGGCGGTTTGTCTCAGGCGACTTGAAGACCGGCAGTCTAAACATCTCCTTTGGCGGCTTGTTTTCTCCTTCTAGTGATTGTCGAGAAGTTAGCCTATTCATCTAACCGCATGGCTTGTTCGGTCTATTTTTTATAAAGCCGCTTATACATGTAATTATTTAGTCACACATTGCTTATTTGTAATCTCTCTCATCTCCTCCATTCTATAAAAGGGAGGTCATACCTTTGTAATACATACCTTTTGGGATAATAAAAATTTTGTTACTCCAAATTTTTGGTCTACCTTTTTTCTGTTCGCATAATAAGCAAGGCATCGAGACTTCCCAAGTTCATCTCCAGTGAAGAGGAAGATGAGCTATTTGTGTAAGACCCCGCCCTCCCCTTACCAAGGAGGGTATCTGATCTTATGCCCAGAACTGTCGCGTTATGGTGACACTAACACACGGGGTAGTCGACACTATAAGACACCGATCCTGCCGACTAGTATGATCATTCAACCTATCTGCCAATTGATAATAGAAGCATGCAAGTAGTATGTAAAACTAGCAAGTCCACAGAGTCACAACACCATATCATCATATATGTAAGGAAAAGTACACTAGTCCACAATGAGTACAAAAAAGAGAGAAGGGATTGTGCCCAGTACATTCCAAATTAAAATAAATCTCTCTCTCACAACAACACTAAGAAGAAGCAAACACTATCGCAAGTGCACTCATCCTCACCTAACAGCGAGTTGTTGTAGTAGTAGTAGGTGGTATGAGCTCCTCATGTCCTACCACCTAGTCCTGCTGGTGCTCCAGCTCCTAGAGCTCCTACGGTCGCAACCGACTATTAGACATAAAGACTAAGCCATTTTGTCCTCACCTCACCCCCACAACTCCTAGGTAACGAGTAGGAGGACAAAGTAGAGGATAATAAGGGGCATAAAAAGGAAAGCAAGTGATAGTGGATCTATTCAATCATGGTTATATATTAGTAATTGTATCTCTATACTTGCAGTTCTTTAAGGTACAAGTAGAGTATGTAAAAACTGTACTGAAAAGAAGTACCGTGGCAAAAGTAAATTAACTACTACTATGCTATCATCACAGAAGTACCTTAACTTATATGAATGTCCATACAAACATATAAGTTAAGGTTTCACAAATGTAACTCATAATATAAAGGAGCCCATACTAATTTATATGCTGAGGATCTATGGTGCTTATGTCATAAGTATGTATGTTTGGTATGGTATGCAGGTAATGATTCATATAAGTACAATTCACCCACACGACTCTGTGATCACAGACCTTTAGTTACCACTTTTTGGAGTTAGGTTAACTCTCATGTACCACTATTGTGGCTATGGTTGCAGTGGAGCAGTCATCTCCACTCCTAGGCGGGTAAAAACACTACGAGGAACAGACCTTCTGTACGCCTCTGAAGGACACACCAGAGTCACCACATACTAAACCACTGGCAAATCAAATAGACTTTTATGTTGGGTGTGCGTTTTTGGGGAATGTCCTCCAAACCGTAGTATAAAGAACCTACTGGACCCTCAAACCCTCACACCTCATCTGAGTCACTGTACTGTCATCAGTGTGACGATTGATCCAATACCACATGACCCGCCACTAATATGTTCTATGCACATGCAAATTATTTCCAACCCGAGCCTCTAGCTCGCAGGACAAATATCCGTCCTGTATCCAAACATCCGAGCCTCCAGATCGCAAGAAAAAACCCGTCCTGTATCCAAGCATCCGAGCCTCCATCTTGCATGATAAAACTTGTCCTGGATCCAAACATTCGAGCCTTCAGCTTGCAGGACAAAACCCATCCTGGATAAAAACATCCGAGACTCCAGATCATATGACAAAACCCGCCCTGTATCCTCCAATCCTATATGGGTGCGATTTTCACATTATTCAATTAAGCTATTAGACTACTCTTATCTAATGGTTATTAAGCAAAGCAACTTATGGTTAGTCCTTGTACTGCGTAGGGCATGCCCGGTGAAGGGTTCATGGGGGCACTAGGAACTATGATAGGTTGAAGCCCAAAGCTCCCTTTCTCAAGGACTCTTACTTTTATTTGTGTTTACCAAATATTAATACCCAACTCTCGATGTTTCTCTTGAGTGAACCTAATGACTTAAGGTATTATACGGAGAGCGATGGTCTTCCGCCGGTCTCCATTCGAAATGCTATCCTGTGACATGCACTCTAACAATAGTTACTATGTAGTGACCTACTTGCGATACCAACCAGGGTTTCAACTTCCCAATACACCTCTCTGTCCAACCATCTATCATTTCCCTGTGGGCCCTAATGTTACATGTCACTTTTACTAATCACAACCCATGACCTAATTGTAACCTAAATGATATGACTTCCAATTCCTTGGGCTGAAGGTCCCTAACTATTTATCATAGTTTTTTCATATACATAATATCAATCATTCAAAATTTCATCATTTTTCTAAGTATTTAGCTCCATAAATTAATTTATTTAATTTGGTAACCTACGTCACTTTGTACATGAGCTACTATATCCAAGGGTCCATTATGTCTAGCTAATTACCTGGAGTTCATCTAAGTTACAAATTGTTGTTAAACAATGATACTAATTTTCCAACTTAATTTACCATTCATTTCCTACGTATATTTATAATCCCAATTATTCCATTTTCCAACTAAAGTACCTAAAATATTCAACTGAAAATTCATAGAAAATTACTGGTGGTTAACATTGTCAGAAAAAATACTCCAAACAGAAATTCATACCCCTAACCAGTGATTAGACCAAAAATAATTACAGGTGAACATTATTACCAAAATTCAACTACCATGGTTTTCAGCATACCAATCATCCAAAATTCTTAAATAAATTCACAGAGGTTTATATCACAAAAATAAGACTATATACATTTTTCCAAATATTATTACCCCTATATTAAATTTAAATCCCAAAAGAGTAAAATTATAAATCTACTAAATAAACAAGACATATTCCTCAAATAGACTCATAACTTTTTCCAGAGATGTAAAATGTCCTATTAGGGATTGCATCAAAATTTTAGAATTTTACAAGGTCATTAGACCTATATCTCATTTTTATTTCTAAAAGAGCTTATTTTCCATTAATTCAAAATAATGTGATTTTTGATCGAAAAAATCTCAATCTTTCTATGGGAGGTGTAATTCATCCTTATAAGCCTTTGTCCAAAATCCCATGGACATGCATTGGGCCAAATGGGTAACTTCCCACTTTCCCAGTTTTACTTTTGGCACACTATTTACAAATCTACCTCCACCATGCATGTTGAAGTTCCCAACCATAAAGAGTCCAAATGCCCTGAAACTTTTACCATGGTCATATAATGACCCAATGGCCATGCCACCCAAATTTGGAGGCATTTGGAATAGGGAATCTTCCTATATCCCATTTATTTATAAATTGAAATTTTTATAAAAACTATAAAAATATCATCACACAAATTCTGATTTTTCGACAAGACCTAAGTCTAGCATAAAGACATGCTTGTCCAAAATTTCACTGCATTTGGTCTTAGGATTTGATTTAAGCATCCATTTAAAATTCTGCCCTATCCTAGGAGCAGACCTAGGAGAACTCTCCTACAGGGAGCTACATTGTTCCAAATAACGATTTTAGGGTGCCAAATTAAAGATAAGAACGAGTTATACCTTTTTCATGTTGGAAGATACTTCTAGAAATGCACCAAAGAGTCCTAATTTATGCATGCACAATGTATGTTTTGACGTGACAGCAAATGAAATGAAATATAATAACACTGTAGTTTTATACAAAACAAAACGGACGAGATTTGGTCATCTTCCACGATAGCCAATGACCACATTGATCTCGCTTGTAACAACTTCAACCCATATTTCCCGGCCTTTTGTCCGCCGCGACCGCCGGCGATTGTCGCCACCACCTCCGTTGAGGTGGTGGCTAGCGTTTCCCGGCGACATGACTGTCGGGGGCGGCTCCTCCAGCGAACCAGAGCAAGATGAAAAGCATGGTAAAATCTCCTTTTACTCACATGGTATCAAGTTAAAGTTTTCCTGGTATCTCTCCTAAAAGAGCTAGACAACTAGCACTGAGGGAGGGGTGGAGAAATAGACCTGTAGTCGCGCTTCGCGGCGGGTTTGGTGGCGGTGAGCCATGGCTGACAATGTCTCCTGCAAACAAACTTATTTCCTGGTATCTCCGGCTATCCCATTTCTCCATCTATCAATCTCCACTCTTCTTGGCTCACTGAATGTGATGGTCGGGTGGAATGGAGGTGAGGCTGGCTGGTTTAAGGACTTTGACTAAGGCTCTATTTGTTTGGGCATTTCGCAATTCCGTTTTGGGCAAATGCCGCCGGAAGGAGGGTAAACAAATGAAACTCCGACGGTATTTTCTCTATTTCCACCTACCGGCCTTAAGAAATGCCCCAAGAAGTTCCGTTTGGAGCAGCCACCTCCCCCCTCTAGTTTGAACTCTCTGTTTCCACCCGCCGGGTCGACCCGCCACCGCTAAAACAAATAAAGCCTAAGTGGAGTGGCTGGGTATGGTTGGGAGTGGCAGGACATGCTGGTCTTCTTTGAGCATGGTTCCTCCATGCATCCATGTGTCACCATACTATTGGACCGTCATTTATTGTTTAAAAATAATCTTCTTGAGAAGACAACACATTAAATAGGTTGTGAAGAGAACCGCATTCAAAAACACCTTTCCCGAAAACCTGGTTTATGACGGACAGAGCAAATACAACTTATACAGAAAAGTACTCCAAGTACAAAAGCGTTGAGTGTTGTTGACATCACTCAACGTCGTCAACATTCCAGAAATTCCTAAGAAAAAATCGTTGAGTGGTGTTGACACCACTCAGCGCCGTCAGCATTCCAGAAATTCCCAAGTCAAAAGCGTTGAGTGGTGCTGAGACCACTCAATGCCGCATTGAGTGGCATTGAGTCCACTCAATGCCTCTTTGAGTCAATAACTTTCTAAGTCAAAGAATTTAGTGGCATTGAGTCCACTCAATACCGCGCTGAGAGCACTCAACGTTGATTTGAGTGGCGCTGAGACCACTCAACGCCTACAACTTCTTGACTTTTTTCCAAGTTAAGGCATTGAGTGGCATTGATACCACTCAATGCCGCGTTGAGACAACTCGATGTCAACATCATCCCGCAGAGTCTAAGTAAAAAGGCGTTGAGTGGAATTGAGACCACTTAACGCCGTGCTGAGTGGCGTTGAGACCACTCAATACCAACATCATCTCACAGAGACTAAGTAAAAAGACGTTGAATGGCGTCAAGATCAACCGTTCCTAAAATTTCCAGAAAATTTTATAAGTTAAATTCGTCGAGTGGCGTTGAGTACACATAACAAACTAGAAGCTTTGTCGAATGGCATCGAGTTCACTCGACTCACTCCACGCTTTTCGAGCTTGTGTCAATTCTCTTGACTTAAAATGCGTGCGAGGGGCCTAGAATGAAATGGGATGTTATAAATTCCCAATAAACACAAAAAATAATTTCATCACCGAAATTCAAGTTTGGGTCTACGAGGTTTCTATGCAAAAGAAGTTTAAGAACTTTAACCATAATTAAATGGTATCTGAGGCGAAAACCTCCGGGTGCCTTTCACGGATCAGATCCAACAGCTCCCAGGTGTGCTCCTCCCATCTGTGGTTGGACCACAACAGCTTGATGAAGGCAACCTTCTTCTTCCATAGTACTCGAGTCGTTGTATCATCGATTCAGACTGTCTCTAAACGGACTGATCTATCAGGTGCTACCGGGCTTGCTGTAGTGGTAATATGTTGCTCTGGCTGGAGGAGAGCTCTCCGAAGTGAAGAGACATGGAAGACATCGTGCAAAGTCCCTAACTCTGGTGATAGCTCTAGCCTGTAAGTCAAAAGACTGAACCGCTCCAGGATCAAGTATTGTCCCATAAATCGAGGGCTGAGCTTCTTGTGGCTCCGCACCCGCGAGACACCATGAATCAGACGTATCCTCAAGAACACTATGTCCCCGACCTGGAACTCCACCTTCCGATGTCTTGCATCGTAGTACCTGGCCTTCCTACTATGTGCCTCCAGCAACTGATCCCTGATCAACCATATCTAAGCATCTGTATCATCAATATAGTCTGATCCAAATGCCTTGGGGTCCTCATCCATGAACCAAGATAGTGGTGTCCAATATTTTCTACTGTATAAAGCCTCATATGGTGCCTTACCATTGCTCTCCTCGTGATTGTTTTCGTAGGAGAATTCAATCAGGGGCAACAGTCTCTCCCAGGGCTTCCCTGTGTCTAGTATATATATACGCAGCAGATCCTCCATAGTCTGGTTAGTCCGCTCTGTCTAGTCGTCGGTCTGCAGATGGAAAGTAGTGTTAAAGCAAGCTGAGAACCTAAGTACACCTACATCGCTCTCCACTCCCTAGAGGTGAACCGATTGGCACGATCCAATGCAATTGTCTTGGGGACACCGTGGAACTTGACGAACTGCTCTACAAACAACCTCTCCAAAATAACAACTAGGTTATCCTTCCCGATCGGTATAAACTGGGCTAACATGGTTAGTCTATCAACAATGACCCATATAGAATCGTGCCCATAGTGGGAGCGAGGCAATCCATGCACGAAATCCAAAGCTATATCCTCGAACTTCAACTCTAGCACCGATAATGACTGTAGTAATCCTCCCGGGCTCTTGCTCTCTACCTTTACCCACTGGCAGGTCTCGTAATGTGTCGCATAATATATGATTTCCCTCTTCATCCCGAGCCAATACATTCTCCTTCGTAGATCTGCTGTCATCTTGGTGATATCGGGGTGCACTGAGTATTGAGAATAGTGTGCCTCCCTGTGTATATCCTCCCGGATACCGCCTGCTACAGGTATATAGACACAGCCATGAAAATGAATGCGGTCATCGTGCAAAGAATAGTCCTCCAACTTGACCCCTTCCAGGGCTATGAATAGCAGCTCCAAATCCGCATCCAGCCTCTACTGGGTCCTGATGCACTCATATATGTCACACTCAATGACCAAGGAGTTCAAGTACTCCAGATAAACATCTGGCTCAGCTTTGGAAACCATGGTAATATGCATATCCTCCATCATCCGTACTAGCCCCTTTGTCGTCACCCAGGGATCCGTTCTAGTAGTTCTGACTCTCCTGCTGAAGGCATCCGTCACGACATTCACCTTCCCCGGGTGATAATATATCTTGTAGTAATAGTCACACAGGAACACAAGCCATCTCCGCTGGTGCAGATTTAGATTCTTTTCTGTGTCAATATATTTGAGGTTCTTGTGATCTGAGAAGATATCACAATGAACCTCATACGAGTAATGCCTCCAAAACTTTAATGAAAATACCTCTGACCCGACGTCTAAATCATATACAGGGTAGTTTTGCTCTTGCTTCTTTAGCTATCTCGAAGTATAGGCGAGGACATGTCCATGTTGTATTAGAACTACACCCATCCCCTGATATGATGCATCGATATAAATGTGAAATCATTCCTTCCCAGATGGAACTGCAAGGATGGGGGAAGAGGTTAGCCTATCGTTCAACTCTTGGAACGCTGCTTTGCCCTTCTCGGTCCAAGTAAAAGCTGCATCCTTCTTCGTCAATTACGTGAGGTGGAGTGCTACCCTGGAGAACCCCTCCATAAACTTGCGATAATATCATGCCAGTCTAAAGAAACTATGTATATCTGAAGCTGACTTTGGCTCCGACCAATCTCAAACTACCTGTACCTTGGCCGAGTCCATGGCTAACCCAGATCCACTGATAGTATGCGCCAAGAATTCTACCACCTGCAGCCAGAACTGGCACTTGGAGAACTTTGGGTACATCTGATACTCTCTCTTCTTGCCTAAAGCTAGTGCCAAATGCCGGGTATGCTCCTCCTTTGTATGAGAGTAGATCAGAATGTCGTCAATGAAAACTATAACAAATCTATCCAGGAAGGGCTCGAAGATACGGTTCATCAGACTCATGAATGTGAAAGGTGTATTTGTGAGCCCGAAGGGCATCACTAGGAACTCGTATAGGCCGTACAAAGAACTAAAGGCTGTCTTCGGGATATCCTCCTCCTGAATGTGCATTTGATAGTACCCTGAACTCAAATATAGCTTAGCAAACCAAAAGGCTCCATGTAGCTGATCAAAAAACTCGTCGATCAGTTGCAATATATACGTATTCTAGACTATAAAATAGTTCAGCTCTCGGTAATCAATGTAGAGCCGCAACAATCCATCCTTCTTCTTAACGAATAGCACCGTGCTCCCCACAACGATGAGCTCGGTATGACAAATCCTGACTCCACTAGCTCCTGTAACTGGGTCCTGAACTCTGCTAGCTCTTTTGGGGTCCATCTAATATGGTGCCTGAGATACGGGCTTCGCTCCCGATACTAACTGAATCCGGAAGTCCATATCCCTGGTCGGTGGAAATCCGGGAAATTTCTTCGGGAATACATTGGAGAAATTCTGAACCATCGGGATATCAACAATAGAAGCATCTACTCTCACCATCGCGAAGAAGATAATGTATACCTCCTCCCATTGCTCGTAGGCTTTGACAACATGTATAGATGATATTAGAAGATAGAAGACAGGTCTAATAACTTTGATGATGATGTTGACGTCCCAATGCTGTAAGGTGATCCTCCTTGACGGGCAATCAATCCAGGCATGGTTCCAGTGCCACCTAGTCATGCCCCAGATCAGATCGAAGTCCGGCATTCTCAAAATCATCGTTGGCGCTTCGAATATCTTTCCTCCAATTTTTGCCTCCATGTTACACTTAGCGGTTGATAATAGCTCTGATCCGTCTGGCTGACGCACCCTCCTGGTTATGCATGTGAATCAGTATATGCCCGCTAGTCCTTCCAGGAAGGCTTCTGATACAAACGAGTTTGAAGCACCCGTATAGAACAATGTATGAGCGGGCATGCCACTTATAACGACTATGACTGTGGTTTTTTTTGAATTATATCATGTTTGTTTTTCTACTAAGGTTGGTAAAGTACTATAAAATGAAAGCTAGAGTATAACTAATTTTATGTACCTGTAATAACCTCCTCGGTTTTCCTTGGCTTGGCGAGGACTAAAGCAAACATCTGCTCATACCCTCGACCTCTACTTTAATTTCTTTGACCTTGTCCTCGACCTCATCCTCAGCCTCGTCCTTACTATGTCAGAGGGGCTACCAGAGGTGGAGGATGAGGTGGTGGATGGAATTACTGAGGGAAGTCAGCTCTTATGTTCCCCTACTATTGGCATCTAAAGCAAATCACCGGTCGATGGCCACGGTCATCCTGTCTCCTCGAGTTGTGTACCTGTAGTGGTGGGTGAGCTAGTACTACAGGAGGCCCCTGCTCTTGCCTGAAGTTGGGGCGATAACGTCCCCGACTTTCTTATAGCTCATCACTCTTCCTCTCTGGGAGCCCCTACTGCTCTCCCTGTGAGATGACCCATCCAATGGTCTCTTTCCCCTGCTCTGTACCATTAGCTGGTCTGCCTCCAGCTTCTTAGCCATCTCTATGATTTGCGTGAAAGTGCCATGGGAAATGAACAATAGAGCCTGCCTGGTAGACTCCATAAGCCCCTAGTAGAACCTCTTGACATACCTCCCATCATCCTGATCATGTATCCCTAAGAACATGGCCAGATGGTAAAATTCCCTCCAGCACTCTATCACTGATCTGGTCCCCTGCCTGAGGTTCAAAAACCTCTCCTCCAACTCATCTTTATCTGTAATAGACACGAAGTGATCTAAGAAGGCCTCGCTGAACTCATCCCATGAAATATCTGACAGTGCCCTATCTTCATATGTGGAGTCCAACATGGACTTCACCATCTCTTCGCGTGAACATCCAGAGTAGAAGTTGCCAAAGGAACTTCGTGCCTGATAGGGAAGCTGATGCTTGCAAGCATCTCCTTAATGGCCTCGAGCCACTCCTCCATATTTACCGCATTCTCTATCCCGTGGTACATCGGCGGGGACAAATTCTTGAAGGCACTCAGCTAATTTGATCCCGGATTTGGCTACAAGGCTGGGGCCTACTGATCCCTGAAGCTATCGAGGATGGCCGTCAGAGTCTGCCCCATCTCCGTCCGCTCGAAAGGTGTGGCAGCCGGAGGGGGAGGGACCACATCCTGCTGTACAGTGACCTATAGAAGATGTATAAATGTAAGGTTTATATTAGTATTTGCCTAACTTATTGCTTAAATGGACTATTTTCTTTGACTTTTACACATGGGCACACCATTGCTTCTGCTGCATAGTTTGTCAGCAAACTAATGCTCGAGCGGGGTGTCCCAGTGATGTGGACTTCCTTTTCAAGTGATCATTTGTTGAATGGAGACCTATTTGTAAGATCCCCCCTCTCCTTACCAAGGAGGGGACCCGGTCTTATGGCCAGAACAGCCGTCTTACGGTGACACTAACACACGGGCTAGTCGACACCACAAGATGCCGATACTGCAGGCTAGTACGATCCTTCAACATATCATGTAACCAAGAATAGAAGCATGCAAGTAGTAAGTAAAACTAGTAAGTCCACAGAGTCATAACACCATATCATCATATATATATAATGAAAAGTACAATAGTCTACAATGATTACGGAAAAGACAGAAGGGCTTATGCCCAGTATATGCCAAATAGAAATAAATCTCTCTCTCACAACAACACTAAGTGGAAGCAAACTCTATCACAAGTACACTCATCCTCACCTGACATCGAGTTGCAGCAGTAGTAGTAGGTGGTATGAGCTCCTCATGTCCTGCCACCTCTTCCTACTGGTGCTCCAGCTCCTCGAGCTCTTAGGTCACAACTAACCGTTTGTCATAAAGACTAACCCATTTTTCCTCGCCTCATACCCGCGACTCCTAGGTACCGAGCGGGAGGATGAAGAGGAGGACAACAATGGGTATAAAAGGAAAGAAGGTGACAGTGGATCTATTTTATCATGGTTATAGATTAACAATTGTATCTCTACAATAGCAGTTATATAATGTACACGTAAAGTATGTAAAAAGTGTACTGAAAAGAAGATCCGTGGCAAAAGTAAATTAACTACTACTAAGATATCATCATAGAAGTACATTAACTTATATGAATGCCCATACAAACTTATAAGTTAAGGTTTCACAATTGTAACTCATCATATAAAAGAGCCCAGACAAATTTATATTATGAGGATTTATGGTTTGTATGTCGTAAGTATGTATGTATGGTATGGTATGCGGGTTATGATTCATACATGTGCAACTCACCCACATGACTCTATGATCACAGACCTTTAGTTCCCACTTTTTTGAGTTAGTTTAACTCTCAGGTACCACACTTGTGGCTACGACAGCAGTGGAGCAGACATCTCCACTCTTAGGCAGGTATACACACTACCAGACCTAGACCTTTCATACACCTCTAAAGGACACACCAGAGTCACCACGTAGTAAACTGCCGGCAAATCCACCAGACTTTTAGGTCGGGTGTGCATTTTCGGGGACTGTCCTTCAGACCGTAGTATAAACAACCTACTGGCCCCTCAAACCCTCACACCTCACCTAAGTCACTGTACTACCATCAGTGTGATGATTTGCCCAGTACCACATGACCCACCCCTAATATGTTTTATGCACATGCAAATTATTTCCAACCTGAGCCTCCAGCTCGCAGGACAAAACCCATTCTGTATCCAAACATCTGAGCCTCCAGCTCGCAGGACAAAACCCATCCTGTATCCAAACATCAGAGCCTCCAGCTCGCAAGACAAAACTCGTCCTGGATCCAAACATCCGAGCCTCCAGCTCATAGGACAAAACCCATTTTGGATCCAAACATCGGAACAGTCCTGGGAAACTAAACTAAAGAGGGTAGTGAATTTTGGACAGTTGAGTCATCGATAGGTTGTTGGTTTGGGTAAATAAAGGAGTTCATCATTGGAAGACATGATTTGTAGAGTGAGAGGATGACTAGTGTTAGGTGGTGCTCGAGATTGGCGAAAGATCGTCCTTCCTATAGGGAGGACGTGTTTAATGTACTAGGGCTAGATTCAGAAATATTAATTAAGGGTCGGGAAATCGGGTAGCGACCAATAATAATAAGTGCCTTGCAAAAGGGAGCTTTGGGCGTAATCCCATCGTAGTTCCTAGTACCTTCGAGAGCCCTTCACGGGGTATACCTTGGGCAGTCCTGGGCTAACATAAATTGTAGGAGAGATAAATCTTAAAGAGCAACTAGAATAATTAGGGGTTCACTTTCACACACCCCAATGTCTCGGGAAGTTGGTTTGACTCGGTTGATATTTGTGAGGGGCGGGATGGCCCGACGAGCTTTGGCTCGGTTGATGTTGTGACGGACGGGATAGTCCGGGGAGCTTCGGCTCGGTACTAATACATAACGTTGCATGTGCATAAATAAAGGTGGTGGGTCTTCGATATTGGAGTGTCGATGCACCGACGCCAATACTTTGACTCGGCAAGTGTGGCTAGCACTTCGCCAACAGATGTCCGGTGCGCCAGCCGGCAAGAGTACGTAGGAGTCCGCTTTGTGCACCAGCATTGAGACGTACGATAGGTCTGACTGGTAGTGCTTTACTGGTTTAGAGGTGGGCGAGGCCCAACCCACCGCTTTCGTCTGCCACTACGGAGGTATCCTGGGAGGTGAGGCTCCAGAAAGGGGGAACTAAAGGTCTGTGTACACAGAGTCGGGTGGGTGAGTTGCACTTGCATGATAGCATCATAACCCACTTGCATGTCATGGCATAATCATAGAATAAAACCCTTGTCACCTATTGTATAAGTGGTATGGGAAGCTTATACAATAGGCCCTGCAAAACCACCCCTTGGTCTATAAGCTTGTGTGGGCAAGTTTATAAATTAAGGTTAATTTCTTTATATATATATTGCTGTTAATAACCGACACCCCAACGTATAAATTGGTATAGGACTCTTTATACGATGGGAGCCTTGTAGAAGATCCCTTGCTTATACATTTCCGTATAAGTTAAGGTTACCTTTCATACTTTACTTTACTACCACATGTACTATAAAATTACTAGTATAGATCCGCTGCCATCTGCTTCTTGATTACTCTCCACCTTCAAGTCCTCCCCTTCCTTTCTCTCCGCTCGGTGCCTAGGATCCATGGGGGAAGGGGTGGAGGATGATAGGACTTAGTCTTTTAGACTAACGGTTTTCGAACCACATCATTTAGGGGATCATGGAGCCCAGTATGGAGGAGCAGCCCCGCATGTCTGCATGCTTGGAGATGGGGCAGTCTAGCACCGGAGTTCAGACGACAGGGACTGTGAGCCCCTGACTTTAGTAGTGTTTTATTATTGCTTCTGCTTGAGTGACTTTGTAGTGAGGATTTGATGTATCGGGCTTAAGCCCTTATTTCAGTGTGTTTATATTTTGTGGACTCTCCCTTCATGGAGACATTTTACTCTAATGTGATTGTATTTTGTGGACTTCTGGTTAGAGTTTACCACTCTTGTGCTTACTCTACTTTTGTTTCTTTTTTGTGATCGAATCGGCCGGCAGAATCTGCAATTTGCGGTGATGACCCTTCAGGGCGTGAATGTGTCACCGCAAAGCTGGCGGTTCTCGGCCTAAGACCCCGGTGTTGAAAATAAAAAAAAGGGGTCTTACAAGTGGTATCAGAGGAAACCTCGACCAAAACATAACAGTCCACAACCCCTGTGTCACCCCCACGCGAGTTTAGTTTGGGGACAAACTAAGCAGCAGAAGCAGTGGTGTGCGCATATGAGGGCTCACATGTAAATTGTCCACTTTTCTAAGGTATTGGATCAATTACCTACTAATGTAGTTTGTTTTGTAGCCCCTAGCTCAGCTCACTCCACAAGGCGGAGCTCAGCAGACTCCGGACATTGTACCACCTCCCCCGGTCCCCACTCCATTCCTACATTCGGAGATGGGACAAACTCTGACAGTCATTTTGGAAGCCTTTAGGGCCCAACAGGATCCGGCTCCGCAACCAAACCCGGGGGCCAACTGGCTGAGCATCTTCCGAGGACTTGCTCCCCCATCCTACTTGGGGACTGAGTCGGCTGTCCGGACAGAGGAGTGGCTGGATATTATGTGTAACAGTCCAAATTTCTGAAACAGGAATTTTTGGGTGACACGGCGTGGGACACGGGCGTGTCCCAGGGCGTGTCAGAGGATACGGCCTGCGACACGGGCGTGTCGTAGGGCGTGTCGAGGTTGTGTCGACGATCAGCATTTGTCTCGATGATTTTTCGCTCGACGATGTGTCGACAGGAGGCACACGGCCCAGGATACGGGCGTGTCCAAGGCCGTGTCGTGTGCTCGATGATTTTTACTCGACGATCGTCGAGTGTCGAGATGTGAGTGTTGAGTGTCGAGAGGTTGAACACGGCCTGTGACACGGGCGTGTCACAGGGCGTGTCAAATCAGGTCGACGAACTCAGCCCGCCGAAGGTTTTCGATAGGGCGTGTCTTTGTGCCGTGTCAGGGCACACGGCCTGGGACACGGGCGTGTCACAGGCCGTGTGAAGTCTCGGGATGTTTTGGGATTTTTTTCGCCCAGGCACACGACCATAGACACGGGCATGTCTGCAGGCGTGTTGATGACACGGCCCATGATACGGGCGTGTTCCATGGGCGTGTCACTGGTTTGGATAAGTCGGTTGCCCACAGCTTGAGGCACACGGCCTGACACACGGCCGTGTCAGAGGCCGTGTCGGGTCAAAATCTGTGTTTTGGCAAAATCATGGTCGTCCATTTCTTCAGCTGGGATCCAAGGGCTGAAGCTTCTTCCTCTTTTTCTTAAAGGCCGAAAACTGAGAAGTGATTCTCATTTGATTTGGCCTTGATCTTTCTTCAAGTTAAGAGAGAAAGAGAGAGAGAAAGGAGGAGGAAGAAGGAAAGGGGGCTGCTGCTGGTGGTGCTGCTGGTTACCGATGAGAAATCCGAAGCCGACGTTACGGAGGAAACACTCTTGCGAGTTTTCAAGCAAGCTTTGTGGTCATGGCACCGAAGCGGTCGTCAAGGGTAACGACTATTCTTCCTAGCCATGTAAAGGCTTCTTTTTGGCATAGCTTTGTGATTTCCCCCACCAAGAGGTGGCTGATTTTGGGAATCTTTGGGTGGATGCTTGAAATCCCCTTTGTTAGCATATAGATCCGGAAATGGAGTACGAAATAGGCATGCTGTGTGAAGCCCATCTGGATAGGTTGGTCTGGATTGGTGATGTTGCATACGAACCGGAGAAGACTCCGTGATAACGTGTAGTTTAAGGAGTCAATGGGTTATGCCTGCAAAAAGGAGTAGCAGGAAGTACTGGGGTGGTAGCCCAGGAAAATAGCCATGTGTTGTTTTTGGGTCCAACCTGTGTATGAGGCACAAGAAGTACTGGTGTGACCAGGAAATGCCCTTTGTGATGCTGATGTCGTAGGGTGTCCACCTGTGAAGCGAGTAACAGGAAGTACTGGCATGATAGCCAGGAAAGACCCCTGACATTTGTGCTTGTGCGGTGTCCACCTGTGGAGAGAGTCACAGGAAGTACAGGGAGGCCCAGGAAAGACCCACTGTTGTGCTAAGGAAATGGGTATCGAGATATGCCCAGGCTTGAATGCCAAGAACAGGATTGGTGAGACCAACCCGCACCTTTGATATAGCCATGAGTACGTTGTACTCGTAGAAGGCAAGGCGATTTGAGCAACGGGGGGTGGAGGAGCCGACCTGCACTATGTCCGTCTGACGTGAGACCAAAAGGTGCAGTCTGTTGGAGCGCATAACAAGAGTCTTCGGCCTGCGCGGCATGACACAATGGAGGGCTACGGGACATCCCGGTGTAGGAAGACTAACTCCGGCTGCATGTCATGGAGTCAATGCTCAAGAGATTTACCGTTGGGTTGTGAAAGTTCACCTAGTGTCAACTGTGTTCACCTATGGGGGGGATAGGTGACGTGCAGCGTTTTTGCGGAATTTAAGAATGTACCTGCACAATAAAAATAAACAGCACAGCACGCAGAATACACAGGCAATTTATAGTTGTTCCCCGACTTGGGTACATCCACTTTCCCCCTTCGACCTATCTCCCAACACGGGATGACTCGGTCTCTTCACCAACAGGATTGAAATCCAATCCTTGCACTAACGGAAGGAACCCTTACACACGTAGGAGTCACCACTCCCACAAACCGGGTTGTACCCAACCCTTACAACACGGAACAAACATTCCTTTACAACAAAAGTAAAACTAGAATGTACACGAGATACAAACTTTGTTTGGAGACTAAGATGTCCCTCTTTGTTGATGACGTGTTCTTGACGTCCACAAGGAGTCCACAACCTTAGATCTCTCTTGGAGAGGATCTCCCCGGAACCGGCGGCGGAAAGATGGGCGGCAGCAAGGTTCACGGGATCGGCGGCGATGACGATGTGCGGCTGCACTTCTTTAGAGATCCAAACTTCGTAGCGAAGCTAGCTAGGTCTACCAACGGTCACACTAGGATCAATCGTCTCGATCGATTCGGATGGGGAAGACTTTCCCGATCTACAAATCGAGAGACAAGAGATCTCCGGTTAGACACGTGAGACGTTGAGCTTAGCTAGGCTTCTGTCGCAGGAGGATCTGGGCGAAACCACGATCAACCGGCGAACAACTTGTCGCGAGCGGCGGCGACGGCGACGGAGCGGAAGCGGCGATTTTAGGGTTCGTCCGTGCTCGCGTATTTCATATCTTCTTCGCTCTACTTACTGTTCAAAAATACCCATGTATTTATACACTGTAGACACTTACAATATGACCGTTGTGGGTCCCACATGTAGAAACCCGAAAACCGGTTCAAAATAGTCCAGCGGCAGAATCCGGTCCAGCAGCTTCCAGAGAAAACACCAAGTAAAAATTGGCGAGAATCGCAGGTGATTCTCGACGAATCGGCGAGAATCAGTTAGTGATTCTCGACGATTCGTCGAGAATCACTAGTGATTCTCGCCGAATCACTTAGTGATTCTCAACGAATATTACTTGGTATTCATGATCTGCTCAGCGATGGGTTCGGCGAGAATCATTAGTGATTCTCGCCGAATCTTACTTGGCACCGTTTTGAGGTAGCCGGAAAGAGTCGGCGAGAATCACTAATGATTTTCGACGATTCGGCGAGAATCACTAGTGATTCTCGCCGAATCGGCGAGAATCACTTGGTGATTCTCGTCGAATTATACTTAGACGAATTTTCGTCTTTCCACCCAAGAGCTGCTCCTTGACCCATCCTTGCTCCTTGTCTTCTCTTGCATAAACACGGCCCTGTACTTGAAAGTAAGTGCACTCCAATAGAGAGAGTACACGTAGGCCAACACACTGATCTGCTCAACGAGGGATTCGTCGTGCAGACCCATGTATATTGACCTACTGCACCCTGACATTGGTGTGCACTTAGCGTGGAATAACTGCAAGCACAACTTGAGAGGTTTCATCAAATACATTGTGAATTCATCTTAACTTGACAGGTGGCTTCCTCAAATCCAGGTAATTGTGGATACAATACCCAACAGGTTGTGACCCTGATACGGTGGTGGGCACGAGATTTGCCAGAACACCAAGAATGTGCCCTGAGTGCACGGACCGTTGGGCCGGGTGGCGAACAGTTGTGATGGCTTGTGTGCGTGAAAGCACATTTTGATGATATATCTTGCCATACTTGTGATTTACTATGCCTGCAGGGAAGGATACCGCTGCCCCGAGAGAAGGGGTAGAGTCGTTATAATTTGGTCAGCTGAACGCTGACCGTTGCTTTTGTTTGCCACCGTTGGGTGGATTGTCCCTGTACAGGTGCTGGAGAGCCGAGCGGGACGCATAGAGGTTGATGTTCCTGCTGTTGTTGCTGCTACTGCTGCTAGCCCTCGAAGGCTATCTGTGTTATTGTGTGTTTTCTTTTATTGTGGCCGGCCTGCACGCCAATTTGTTTAGGCCACTGTTTGAAAGCCATTTAAGGCCATAAGGCCAACTCTTTGGACTTGTTGTAAGATATTCCTATAGTATATAAAATGTGAAGTTTTATGCCTGGACATTCATGAGGAGTTCAAGTGATAGTCTAGGATTCCGCTAGAATGCTTTGTGATAGGTGCGATGCGCTACTCTGGTATCATCATGTACCATCACCGTCTGTTTTGTGATATATCCTGTGGGGCCCCGGCCGGACCTTCTAGAATATATCATATGAACGGATGGGGTTGTTACATTTTTGGTATCAGTCGTCTTGGTATTTCCCTCTCGAAGTCGTGGCCGACTTCTTTTGTGCGGTGGCGAGCACGTGTTTGTGCAAACCAAAGTCTACGAATGAACTCATGAATGTCCATGATAGGAATGCAACTTGATGTGTTTGAGGAACCTGCGTGTTCTTATTTTGTGTTGTTTGCTTGGGTACGACCGCTAATGTGTGTGTCTTGTCCACCTTTAGGTGACACGAAGTGAAGCTTGGCCGTCTGAGTCCCAGCGTTCTGATGAAAGTACGGCACCAGCCGTGGTGCCTACACCTCCACCGTCTGCGGAACATGTGCGGTTAGTTGCGGAGGCCTTATTTACCATGATCCAAGGCCAGCCCCTTAGGCAGGAGCAAGCGGCTGTGAGGCCAGAACAGGTGGCGGCAAGGCCTGAACCTGTCGTGGATGTGGCTTCTCGAGCGGCTGAGAAGCAGCTAACGCGGTTTATGAGTTTCCATCCGCCTACGTTTTCGGGAGCGAGAACTCCGACGCAGGCTGAGGATTGGCTATCGCGCGTCAAGCGAGTGATGACGGCGATAGGAACGGCGGAGCAGCAGAAAGTTACTTTAGTTACCTTTTTGCTTGAAGGAGAAGCTCGATTATGTTGGGATAAGATGGAGTTGCATCACTTGGCGGGTCGTCCGTTAACCCAAGTATCGATGGAAGAATTCTCCCGGCTCTTCCTCGCGAAGCACCTTCCTGCATCTCAGCGGATAGCCATGGAAAATGAATTCCAAAGGTTAACACAAGGTGATGGCAGTGTTGACGCAAACTTGCATGAATTTACTCGCTTGGGGCGGTATGCGGGTTCGATATTTACTGATGAACAGAGGAAGACCAATAGGTTCTATGAAGGACTGAGGGACGAGTTGAGGTTCCTTGTGTCAAGTTCTGTGAATCAAGGTTTTCAAGCATTGGTTAACACTGCGAGTGCGTTGGAAAAGGATATGAAAAGGGTGAAAGGGAAGAGAGCTTTGGCTGTGTCGCAACAGGAGTGGAAGGCGCCCCGATCTGGGAAACCATTTTATAAGAAGAGATGGGGCAAGAAGTCCAAGCCTAGTGGACAAGCTCCTTCATCCGTTGCAACGGGAGCAACGTCAGGGGCTACCCCCAAGCCAGATACTCGTATCTGCTTCAATTGTGGCCGAATGGGACATATTGCACGAGATTGTCGGATGCCACCAAAGAGTGAAAAGAAGGCGGGAGCATCTTATGCGGAAAAAGGAAAGGCGGTGGTGGATTCCTCTGCCTCGCAGGCGCAACCCCGGGTCTAAAATCTTGGCCTGCAAGAGGCCATCAAGCAGAGTGACGTGGTCACAGGTATGAGTTTAGTTTTGCATATGCTATTGGTTGTATACTTTGCTTAGTACCCCTATGTTTGCGGTTTGTATGTGTGACATGTTTGTCATAGGCTTTGTTATGATTCGGGACACGCTGGCGCGAGCACTGTTTGATACAGGTGCATCGCATTCTTTTCTGTCTAGTGAGTTTCTTATGCTGCTTGGGATTCCCAGTCGTGCAAAGACAGATAGCGTCAGAGTGGTGTTGCCGAATGGCTGTTGGATGCTTGCGGATCAAGCTTCTGATGTGGCGGTTCAGTTAGGAAGTCGGGATTTTCGTTTAACTGCATTTGTTTGCCAATATCGGAATTCGATGTGATTTTTGGGATGGATTGGCTTGCGGAGCAGCATGCTATGATTGATTGCCAGTCCAAAGAAATCACGTTGGGCCAGAATACCGAACATGAGACAAAGTTCGCGGGTATGCGAGGAGTGGGCGGGACATTGATGTCTGCACTCCAGGTAGTCAAAGCTGTTCGGAAGGGTGCGGAATGTTATTTTGCACTGATTCAGGCTGTGGAGCCTAAGGCCAGTTTGTGCGAGGTTCCGATTGTGGCAGAATTTAAAGATGTGTTTCCCACGGATCTCCCTGGGCTACCACCCCAGCGGGAGATTGACTTCACAATTGAGTTGGTGCCAAGTGCGAAACATGTGGCCCGCTCGCCATATCGCGTTGCGCCAAAAGAGATGGCTGAATTGAAGGTTCAACTCCAAGAAATGTTGGAGCAAGGTTATATACGCCCAAGTATGTCACCTTGGAGCGCGCCTGTGCTTTTTGTAAAGAAGAAAGACGGTGGGTTGCGGTTGTGTATTGATTACCATGAATTGAATAAGCTGACCGAGAAGAATAAGTATCTGATACCCCGGATTGATGAGTTATTCGATCAGCTGGTGGGCTCGACCGTCTATTCGAAGTTGGACCTGAAGTCTGGTTACTACTAGTTACGCATTCGGGAAGGTGACATTCCCAAAACCGCATTTGGAACGCGTTATGGGCACTATGAGTTCACGGTCATGCCATTTGGACTGTGCAATGCGCCCTCGGTGTTTATGGATTTGATGCACCGTATTTTCCGTGAGTACCTAAATCTGTTTGTGATTGTGTTCATTGATGACATCCTGGTGTACTCAAAGTCGGAAGCTGAATATGAGATTCACTTGCGGTTGGTGTTGAACACGTTAAGGCAAAATCAGCTATATGCCAAGTTCTCGAAGTGCGAGCTTTGGCTATCGTCAGTGACATTTTTGGGCCATGTGGTGAGTGGAGCGGGCATTGCAGTGGATCCAGCGAAGATAAGAGTCATACAAGAGTGGCCAATCTTGTCTTCCGTGGCCGAGGTCAGGAGTTTCCTTGGACTTGCGGGCTACTATCGAAGATTTGTGGAAAACTTCTCGCGGATCGCTCTGCCGCTAAGCACACTGACGCAAAAAGATCAGAAGTTCGTTTGGATGCAAGAGTGCGCACGAGCTTTTGACGAGCTAAAGATTCGGTTGACCACGGCGCCGGTGTTGTCTTTGCCCAGTGGAACAGACGGATTTGTGATTTTTAGTGATGCCTTAGGGAGCGGCTTAGGTTGCGTTCTTCTGCAGAATGGAAAGGTTATTGCTTATGGCTCACGCCAGCTGAAGGTGCACGAGCGAAATTATCCCGTCCATGATTTAGAACTAGCGGCGGTGATTTTTGCACTCAAGTTGTGGCGACACTACCTTTATGGAGGGAAGGTGGAGATCTATACCGATCATAAGAGCCTAAAGTATCTGTTGGAGCAGAAAGACTTGAACATGCGACAACGAAGGTGGTTGGAGTTCCTTGGGGACTACACTTTCGAGATTCACTATACGCCCGGGAAGGGGAATGTTGTCGCGGATGCCTTGAGTCGGCGAGTTCCGGCTAGAGCGAATTGGTTGCAAAGGCATGATGAACGTCTTATCCAGGAGTTGGAAGCATTAGAGATCTATTGTGTTGACAAGAGTTCCACTGCCACTACATGTTTGAACTGGACTGAGGTACAATGTGACCTTGCAGACCGAGTTCGACGGGCAACAGAGTTGGATGATGATCTCTTACGCTATGTGAATGAAGGGCCAGAGGGCAAATTCACCTGGATTGACGGTCTTTTACGAAAAGAGGGTCGTATGTGCATCCCGAATTTGGGGAAATTGAGGGAAGAACTAATGTATGAAGCGCATTATACAAAGTATTCCATTCACCCCGGGAGCACAAAGATGTTCAACGATATGAAGAAGCTTTTCTGGTGGCCAGGGCTCAAGAAAGATGTTGCCCTTTATGTCTCGAAATGCCAAACCTGTGCGATGGTGAAGGCGGAATGCCAAAAGTCGGGCGGCTATTTGAAGTCACTGCCAATTCCAGAGTGGAAATTTGATGATATTTCCATGGATTTTGTGCATGGGTTGCCAAGATCGCAGCGAGGAAATGATTCTATTTGGGTCATTGTAGACCGGCTAACAAAAGTAGCACATTTTCTCCCAAACAGGCGGGATGATTCAGTTGCATATTTGGCAAAGTTATATGTTGACCAGATTGTGCGGCTTCACGGTGTTCCTCGGAGCATCGTAAGTGATCGAGATGGGCGATTCACGTCAAATGATTGGAGGTTAGTTCACCGACTATTGGGCACGAAGTTGACTTTCAGTACGGCCTTTCATCCCCAAACGGATGGCCAAACTGAACGTACCAACAGAACAATGGAGGACATGCTCTGAATGTGCGCCCTTGACTTTGGAAAGAGATGGGAAGATCATCTCTATATGGTCGAGTTTGCTTATAATAACAGCTACCAGGCGAGCATTGTGATGGCACCATATGAAGCTCTATATGGAAGGAAGTGTCGTACTCCCTTGGCTTGGGTAGAAGCGGGCGAAGCTCGGGTTTTTAAACCAAATGAGGTTGATGAAGCAAACTCAACCATACGAACGATTCGAGAGATATTGCTTATTGCTCAAGATCGACAAGCGAAGTACTACAACGCCAAGCACCGGAACGTGGAATTTGCGGTTGGCGATTGGGTCTACTTGAAGATCAAGCCATTCAAAGGTGTCTCCAGGATTCGACGATTGAAAAAGTTGAGTCCAAGATATTTGGGTCCTTTTAAAGTGGTTGACCGAGTTGGCGAAGCGGCTCATCGGCTAGCTCTGTCGGCAGACATGGGTGGATTACATGATGTCTTTCACATCTCGGTGCTTCGGAAGGTCGTGAAAGATCCAGCTCAAGTGATCGCGGATGATCGTGTGCCGGTGGAGTATGGGCTAACAACGAAAGTTAGACCAATTCAGATCAAAGATCGAGCCGAGAAACAGTTGCGGAGCAAGACGGTCGGCATGGTAAAAGTCCGCTGGGACAATTGCGGTCGTGAAGAACTGTCATGGGAGCGAGAGCAAACCATGCGCGAAGAGTTCCCTGAGCTATTTTTGTATCTCGAGAGAGAGGATGTTATAACATAAACTTTTGTATGTTGTGACATATTTCTTGCTGGTTACTGTTGCCTTCCTGTGTCTGAATTTCGAGGACGAAATTTCCTGTAGGAGGGGAGGATTGTAACAGTCCAAATTTCTGAAACAGGAATTTTTGGGTGACACAGCCTGGGACACGGGCGTGTCCCAGGGCGTGTCAGAGGACACGGCCTGCGACATGGGCGTGTCGCAGGGCGTGTCGAGGTTGTGTCGACGATCGGACTTTGTCTCGACGATTTTTCGCTCGACGATGTGTCGAGAGGAGGCACACGGCCCAGGACACGGGCGTGTCCAAGGCCGTGTCGTGTGCTCGACGATTTTTACTCGACGATCGTCGAGTGTCGAGACGTGAGTGTTGAGTGTCGAGAGGTTGAACACGGCCTGTGACACGGGCGTGTCACAGGGCGTGTCAAATCAGGTCGACGAACTCAGCCCGCCGAAGATTTTCGACAGGGCGTGTCTTTGTGCCGTGTCAGGGCACACAGCCTGGGACATGGGCGTGTCACAGGCCGTGTGAAGTCTCAGGATGTTTTGGGATTTTTTTCGCCCAGGCACACGGCCATAAACACGGGCGTGTCTGCAGGCGTGTTGATGACACGGCCCATGACACGGGCATGTTCCATGGGCGTGTCACTGGTTTGGATAAGTCAGTTGCCCACCGCTTGAGGCACACGGCCTGGCACACGGCCGTGTAAGAGGCCGTGTCGGGTCAAAATCTGTGTTTTGGCAAAATCGTGGCCGTCCATTTCTTCAGCTGGGATCCAAGGGCTGAAGCTTCTTCCTCTTTTTCTTAAAGGCCGAAAACTGAGAAGTGACTCTCATTTGATTTGTCCTTGATCTTTCTTCAAGTTAAGATAGAAAGAGAGAGAGAAAGGAGGAGGAAGAAGGAAAGGGGGCTGCTGCTAGTGGTGCTGCTGGTTACCGACGAGAAATTCGAAGCCGACGTTGTGGAGGAAACGCTCTTGCGAGTTTTCAAGCAAGCTTTGTGGTCATGGCACCGAAGCGGTCGTCAAGGGTAACGACTTTTCTTCCTTGCCATGTAAAGGCTTCTTTTTGGCATAGCTTTTGTTGAAATTTGTGAAGTGGAAGTGGGTGACGGGACAGGCCGCGCGGCCTGTGGCGGACAGCATTGGCGGACTAGGCGGACTGGGCGGACTGAGATGTGAGGCCTGGTGATAGGTCTAGTGGGAAGCCGGCTGTCTTCTGAGCGGGTTGTTGCATGGAGTCCGCGGAATATGCGGCCTGGTGTCTGCGGATAGGGTGTTTGCTGATTGGATTTGCCAAGGAGCGGCCTGAGCGGATGGAGGCTTGCGGACTGTTGCATTGCTCAGTGGCCGCGGGTGCAAGCTTGTGCTGATAGGCGGGATGGCTCTTGTCCGCGGGAAGCTTGCGGACTAATGTGTCTGCGGTATTGGCTGTTGCGGACTGGGCTTAGAGCTTGGCTGAGGCCTTGTCGAGCTTTAGTGGCACAGCAGGCGATTTACTGTGGAGACTGATTGGCGGACTGGTGTTTGGAGTCCGCGAGGAAGCTGCTGCGTTGGACAAGTGCGAGGAGCTCGCGGACTGGTGGCGGTCTGTGCTAGGGTGTTTGGCGGACGGAAGTTTGTGTCCGCCATGCTCGCACTGGCCCTTGATGGTTCTGGACTTGGTCACACTTTGTGTCAAGTTCATGGTGTCCGCCGTATCCGCCAAGTCCGCTGTGACCGGGCGGACTGTTGCTGTCTGCCTTTGGTTATGTACTTGTGGCGGATTGAGGTGTGAGTCTTGCGGAATGCCTCGGGTTGGTGCGGACTGCCATTGAAGAGGGTGTTGTCCTGCAGTGGTTGGAGCTTTCCGGGCTGATGCCTTGTCCGCTTAGCTTGGGCGGACTAGAGAGGGTTCGTCAATGGTTGCCTGCTCCTGGCGGTTGTCCTTGGTATCCGGCTAAGTCCTTGCGGACTCAGCGGACGGTGGTTTGTATTCGCGCGGGCTGGGGCGGTGTCGCTATCTCTTGGGCGGTGACCACACTCCTCACCCTGCCTATAAATAGGACCCCCCCTGACACATCTACAGTAACCTAAGTAACTTGAGTGAACAGTAAGTTGGGGTGTGCAAGGAGCTGCAGTCTGTGTTTTCCAGTCCTCGCGGATTGTTTCAGGCTGATGGTTTGCTGTGTGCAGGTCGCGCGGATAACTTCAAGGAGCCAAGAGTTTGGCTGTGACTTCGGTCAAGTGCTTGGAAGTGTGCGGTCTCTGCGGACTCAGCAGGAGGTCGCTCTGCGGCTTGTCAGTTCTGTTTCAACTTTGCCAGCTTCAATAACATGTCCGCCGGTTTCAGGCGGGTAGGGGTGTTCCTCAGTTCAGGTTCAGCAGGAGGAGGAATAACGGTGTGTCCGCGCGGCCTCGCGGCTTCAGCGGACTCCGTGTCTATTCGGCGGTTTGCAGCATAGCTTGGGCGAGCTCAGAGGTCTCGGCGACCTCGGCGACCTCGCGGTCTCGGCGGACTCCGGTGCTGTCTGCCCGACTTGTTTTTTTGGTGCTTTCTGTTTACAGCTGTTATACTAGCGAAATCATGTCTCGCTATGTATGCCTCGGATTGTAAAGAAGTGAATGTATAAAAGACCTACTTGTGCTTCAATTGTTTGTTGGGTGTAACCTTTGATCCTTGGATTCCACTGGTTCAACGTGAGAACTGGGTAGTTACGAAGATATTAATTTGGCGTTTGGGCTATCTTGCTGACCACGTTGAGAAAATTTAACATGGTATCAGAGCCAGGTTACTGAGGTTCAGTTGCGTGAGCGGAAGTCAGCCAGTGTTGTTACTCAGTGATTGAGTGGTGATCAACCTGTGTTGTTGCTCGGAGCTTCTGAAAGGTTGCCAACAGGTGTTACAATGGAAGGGAGTTTTGCAAGAGGTCTTGGCATTGAACTCTTAACGCCGACTAACTTCAAGAAGTGGAAGTCGTGCATGAAGAGTTATCTTCTTGGCGAGGAGCTGTGGGAAGTCGTCGGTGGTGACGACAGACAGGAAGTTACTGCTGCTTTCGGTACTGCTGAGTAGGTTAGGCTCTGGAGAAGAACAAATGCTAAGACGGAGTTCATTCTGAAGAGAGCCGTGTCTCCGGAACTGTTTGATCACATCGTTGGGTGTGAGTCGGCTGCTGATATTTGGACAACCATTGATGAGTTGTTCAATAGGAAGAATGTGGCGCGGCTTCAGTTCCTGTAGAATGAGTTGGCCAGGGCAACTCAGGGAGACCTTTCCATCTCCAAGTACTTCTTAAAGATGAAGAGTTTGTGTGCTGAGCTGTCGGCACTGGATCCTGATGAACCTATCTCTGAGGCAAAGATGAAAAGGCACATTATCCGCGGCTTGCAGAAGGAGTATGTGGCCTTTGTTACATCTGTTCAAGGGTGGGCTACTCAGCCGTCGTTGCTGGAGCTGGAAAATCTGCTTGCCTCGCAGGAGAGCTTAGCAAGGCAGATGGCTGGAGTGAACCTGAATCAGGAAGGCAGCAAGGCTCTCTTCTCAGGAAAGAAGAAAGGATGGGAAGGGAAGAAGAAGAAGGTGCAGGCCGCTGGTGAGAAATAGACTTCAACTTCATATCCGCCGGAGAGGAGCAATGCTCCTAAGGACTGGAAGAAGAATCTGAAGTGCTTCCGGTGTCATCAGCGAGGGCACTTCAAGCGGGACTTCAAGGTCAAACTGCAGCCTGGGCATGCTGCGGGAAAGGAGGAAGCTTGCTCGAGAAGTGAAGAAGCAGGATGGGGCGGAGCTTTTATGACGGGCACTTGTGTCCGGGCCTTGTCTGCTGAGGACTTCAACAGCGAGTGGATCGTGGACTCCGGGTGTGGTCATCACCTCACCGGAGACAAATCAAAGTTCACCTCCATGCAGGCATACTCAGGTAATGAAGCTATTATCACTGCTGATAATACTGTTTATGCAGTAGAGAAGGAGGGGGTCGTGTCTTTGGGTAGTGATCAGGGGCCACTCACGTTAAGGAGTGTGTATCACGTACCGGGCATGAAGAAGAACCTCTTCTCGGTGACTAATGCGGTAGACACTGGGTATCACGTTCTGTTTGCGCCAACAGACGTGAGGTTCCTTCGCAACGTATCAGCGGTGAAGGCTGATGTTGCTCATGTTGGGAGGATGGTGAAGAACTTGTTTGTTCTTTCCACCAATGCTTATGTTGATAAGATGAGGGCCAATGATAGTGCGGCTATCTGGCATGAGACGCTGGGGCATGTTGGCATGGACAAGCTGAAGGCGATGGCTAGTAGGAGTCTGGTGAGGGGGTTGCCGAAGTTGTCCTCCTTTGGTGATGGGCATGTTTGTGCGGGCTGTCAATACGGTAAGGCACATCGCCTTCCGTTTGATAAATCACAAACAAGGAGCAAGAAACCATTGGAGTGTATTCATGGCGACCTGATGGGACCGACTGTTACTGGCAGCCTTGGTGGAAGCAGATACATGCTTGTCTTGGTTGATGACTACTCAAGGTATACTTGGGTGTACTTCTTAAAAGAGAAGTCGGAAGCCTTCCGTTTGTTCGTGGAGTTCAAGGAGTTGGTAGAAGGACGACTTGGCTTGCGGATTAAGAAGTTTAGAACTGATAACGAGGGTGAGTTTGTCTCCTCCGAGTTTTCTATCTTCTGCAGGAAGCACGGGATCCAACGAGAGCTTACTTGTGCTCACACTCCACAACAAAATGGGGTAGCGGAGCGGAAGGCCCGTCATCTGACGGAAACTTGCAAATGCTGGCTTCATGCGAAAGATATCCCAAGGTCCTTTTGGGCGGAGGGAATGTCTTGTGCTGCTTATGTTATCAACCGGATGTCACTCAGCCCTATCAACATGAAGACTCCTGTTGAGCTGTTGCTGAAGGAGAAGCCGAGTGTGGGACACCTTAGGGTGTTCGGTTCAACTTGCTACGTGCATGTCCCGGATGCTTCATGGACAAAGCTGGATGCGAAGGCAAGGAAACTTATCTTTGTTGGCTATGATGAGCGGAAGAAGGGATGGAAATGCATGGACCCTGTGACGAAGAAGTTCGTGGTATCAAGAGACGTTGCCTTTGACGAGCTGACGTCATATGGAGGTGGCTCGATGGAGCTAACCGGAAGTAGCAAGGTTGATGAAGCACCGGTGGTGGCTGCTGAGGGCTTGGAAGAGGAGCTTGCTGTTTCACCAGCACCTCCTGTTGCTTCGAACTCCGAGGCTGAGCCTTCTGGCTCAGGAAGCAGGGGGAGCACTGCTCAATGCTTGCCCCAGGTAGGAGTGGAGCCCGAAGAAGCAACAGAAGCCGTGAGCAAGGAGCCGTATCTTCGGAGATCGAAGAGGGTGGTTAAGCCACCGGCTCGGTACTATGATGGGAATGCAGTGAGCTTTGTCTCCTGCTTCTTTGCAGGTCCTCTGGATGAGCGAGAGCCTGCAAACTTCAACGAGGCCACTGGAGTGAAGGAGTGGGAAGGTGCCATGAAGGAAGAGATTGATGCTCTGAAGAAGAATGAAACCTGGGACCTTATGCCCAAGGTTGATGGCATTACTCCGGTTACTTGCAAGTGGGTGTATAAGTTGAAGAAGAAGGCTGATGGGAGCATTGATCGGTTCAAGGCTCGCCTGGTCGCTAGAGGATTCTCACAGCAGTATGGAGAAGACTATGAGGAGACATTCAGTCCAGTTGCGAAGATGACTTCTGTAAGAGTGGTGATCGCCTTGGTTGCTAGCAAGGGATGGAGGTTTTGGCAACTCGATGTGAAGAATGCCTTTCTTTACGGAGAGATTGACAAAGACATCTTCATGGATCAGCCGCTTGGTTTTGTCTCTTAGAAGCATCCGGACTATGTCTGCAAACTCAGGAAGGCTCTCTATGGGTTGAAGCAAGCTCCTAGAGCGTGGTATGGGAAGATTGCAGAATACTTGCAATTCTATGGATACCTTGCTTCCAACTCGGATTCAAGCTTGTTCGTCAAGAAGAAGGGAGAGCTACGGGTCTTGGTCGTACTGTATGTGGATGACATGATCATCACAGGAAATTCGGAGGAAGAAGTAGCAAGGCTCAGGGCAGAGCTTGCTATACGCTTCGAGATGAAAGACTTGGGAGAGTTGCATCACTTTCTTGGTCTTGAAGTGGAGAGGAAGGAGTGTGGGGTTCTCATTAGCCAGAAAGGATATGCTGATCGTATTGTGAAGCGGTTCGGCATGGGCGAAGGGAAGAAGTGCTCTACTCCATTGGAATCATGGCTGAAGCTTCGACGAGATGAGGGAAGGGTTCTTCATGATCCCTTGGTGTTCAGGGCTCTTGTTGGGAGCTTGATTTATCTGACGATTACAAGGCCGGATATAGCTTATGTTGTTGGCCGAGTAAGTCGGTATATGGATGAACCAAGGCAATCTCATCTAGTGGCGGCAAAGGGAATTCTGAAGTATGTCAAGGCTTCTTCTGATATGGGACTCCTCTATAGAAGGGATGCGGAGTTTGCGTTGCTCGGGTACACGGATGCTGACTATGGCGGTGATTCGGATGATCGAAGGTCTACTTCAGGTTATGTGTTAACTTGCGGTTCAGTTAGCATCTCGTGGTGTAGTAAGAAGCAGGACTCAGTGTCGGTTTCAACCACGGAGGCGGAGTATAAGGCTTCGGCCTTGGCTGCTCGGGAAGGCGTTTGGTTGAGGAGGCTTATAGAGGATGTCCATGAAGAAGTGCAAGGGCCTACTTTACTACGGGGTGACAATGAGAGTGCTCTCAAACTGGTTAATAATCCAGTGTGTCACGCCAGGACCAAGCATATAGAGATTGATCACCACTTCATCAGGGAGAAGGTGTTGGAGGGGTCTCTGCTGGTCGGGCATGTTCGGAGTGAAGATAATCTTGCTGACATCTTCACGAAGCCACTGTCGAAGGGGCCTTTTGAACGCTTGCGCAGCTTGATGGGCTTGGTCACCACTTGCCACTTCAAGGGGGAGTGTTGAAATTTGTGAAGTGGAACTGCGTGACGGGACAGGCCGCACGGCCTGTGGCGGACAGCATTGGCGGACTAGGCGGACTCGGCGGACTGAGATGTGCGGCCTGGTGATAGGTCTAGTGGGAAGCCGGCTGTCTTCTGAGCGGGTTGTTGCATGGAGTCCGCGGACTATGCGGCCTGGTGTCTGCGGATAGGGTGTTTTGTGATTGGCTTTGCCAAGGAGCGGCCTAAGCGGATGGAGGCTTGCGGACTGTTGCATTGCTCAGTGGCCGCGGGTGCAAGATTGTGCTAATAGGCGGGATGGCTCTTGTCCGCGGGAAGCTTGCGGACTGATGTGTCCGCGGTATTGGCTGTTGCGGACTGGGCTTAGAGCTTGGCTGAGGCCTTGTCGAGCTCTGGTGGCACAGCAGGCGATTTGCTGTGGAGACCGGTTGGCGGACTGGTGTTTGGAATCCGCGAGGAAGCTGCTGCGTTGGACAAGTGCGAGGAGCTCGCAGACTGGTGGCGGCCTGTGCTAGGGTGTTTGGCGGACGGAAGTTTGTGTCTGCCATGCTCGCACTGGCCCTTGATGGTTTTGGACTTAGTCACACTTTGTGTCAAGTTCATGGTGTCCGCCATATCCGGCAAGTCCGCTGTGACCGGGCGAACTGTTGTTGTCTGCCTTTGGTCGTGGACTTGTGACGGATTGAGGTGTGAGTATTGCGGACAGCCTCGGGTTGGTGCGGACTGCCATTGAAGAGGGTGTTGTCCTGCAGCGGTTGGAGCTTTGCGGGCTGATGCCTTGTCCTCTTAGCTTGGGCGGACTGGAGAGGGTTCGTCAATGGTTGCCTGCTCCTGGCGGTTTTCCTTGGTATCTGGCTAAGTCCTTGCGGACTCAGCGGACGGTGGTTTGTATTCGCACGGGCTGGGGCGGTGTCGCTATCTCTTGGGCGGTGACCACACTCCTCACCCTGCCTATAAATAGGACCCCCCTGGCACATCTACAGTAACCTAAGTAACTTGAGTGAACAGTAAGTTGGGGTGTGCAAGGAGCTGCGGTCTGTGTTTTCCAGTCCGCGCGGATTGTTTCAGGCTGACGGTTTGCTGTGTGCACGTCGCGCGGATAACTTCAAGGAGCCAGGAGTTTGGATGTGACTTCGGTCAAGTGCTTGGAAGTGTGCGGTCTCTGCGGACTCAGCAGGAGGTCGCTCTGCAGCTTGTCAGTTCTGTTTCAACTTTGTCAGCTTCAATAACCTGTCCGCCGGTTTCAGGCGGGTAGGGGTATTCCTCAGTTCAGGTTCAGCAGGAGGCGAATAACGGTGTGTCCGCACGGCCTCGCGGCTTCGGCGGACTCTGTGTCTATTCGGCGGTTTGCAGCATAGCTTGGGCGAGCTCAGCGGTCTCGGCGACCTCGCGGTCTCGGCGGACTCCGGTGCTGTCCGCCCGGCTTGTTTTTTTGGTGCTTTCTGTTTACAGCTGTTATACTAGCGAAATCATGTCTCGCTATGTATGCCTCGGATTGTAAAGAAGTGAATGAATAAAAGACCTGCTTGTGCTTCCATTGTTTGTTGGGTGTAACCTTTGATCCTTGGATTCCGCTAGTTCAACGTGAGAACTGGGTAGTTCCGAAGATATTAATTTGGCGTTTGGGCTATCTTGCTGACCACGTTGAGAAAATTTAACAGCTTTGTGATTTCCCCCACCAAGAGGTGGCTGATTTTGGGAATCTTTGGGTGGATGCTTGAAATCCCGTTTGTTAGCATATAGATCCGGAAATGGAGTACGTAATAGGCATGCTGTGTGAAGCCCATCTGGACAGGTTGGTCTGGATTGGTGATGTTGCATACGAACCGGAGAAGACTCCGTGATAACGTGTAGTTTAAGGAGTCAACGGGTTATGCCTGCGAAAAGGAGTAGCAGGAATTACTGGGGTGGTAGCCCAGGAAAATAGCCATGTGTTGTTTTTGGGTCCAACCTGTGTATGAGGCACATGAAGTACTTGTGTGACCAGTAAATGCCCTTTGTGATGCTGATGTCGTAGGGTGTCCACCTGTGAAGCGAGTAACAGGAAGTACTGGCAGGATAGCCAGGAAAGACCCCTGACATTTGTGCTTGTGCGGTGTCCACCTGTGGAGAGAGTCACAGGAAGTACAGGGAGGCCCAGGAAAGACCCGTTGTTGTGCTAAGGAAATGGGTATCGAGATATGCCCAGGCTTGAATGCCAAGTACAGGATTGGTGAGACCGACCCGCGCCTTTGATATAGCCATGAGTACGCTGTACTCGTAGAAGGCAAGGCGATTTGAGCAACGGGGGGTGGAGGAGCCGACTTGCGCTATGTCCGTCCGACGTGAGACCAAAAGGTGCAGTCTGTTGGAGCGCATAGCAAGAGTCTTCGGCCTGCGCGCCATGACACAATGGGGGGCTACGGGCCATCCTGGTGTAGGAAGACTAACTCCGGCTGCATGCCATGGAGTCAATGCTCAAGAGATTTACCGTTGGGTTGTGACCCTGATACGGTGGTGGGCACGAGATTTGCCAGAACACCAAGAATGTGCCCTGAGTGCACGGACCGTTGGGCCGGGTGGCGAACGGTTGTGATGGCTTGTGTGCGTGAAAGCACATTTTGATGATATATCTTGCCATACTTGTGATTTACTATGCCTACAGGGAAGGATACCGCTGCCCCGAGAGAAGGGGTTGGGTCGTTATAATTTGGTCAGCTGAACGCTAACCGTTGCTTTTGTTTGCCACCGTTGGGTGAATTGTCCCTGTACAGGTGCTGGAGAGCCGAGCGGGACGCATAGAGGTTGATGTTCCTACTGTTGTTGCTGCTTCTGCTGCTAGCCCTCGAAGGCTATCTGTGTTATTGTGTGTTTTCTTTTATTGTGGCCGGCCTGCGCGCCAATTTGTTTAGGCCACTGTTTGAAAGCCATGTAAGGCCATAAGGCCAACTCTTTGAACTTGTTGTAAGACATTCCTATAGTATATAAAATGTGAAGTTTTATGTCTAGACATTCATGAGGAGTTCAAGTGATAGTCTAGGCTTCCGCTAGAATGCTTTGTGATAGGTGCGATGCGCTACTATGGTATCATCCTGTACCTTCACCGTCTGTTTTGTGATATATCCTGTGGGGCCCCGGCCGGACCTTCTAGAATATATCATATGAACGGATGGGGTTGTTACATTTTTGGTATCGGTCGTCTTGGTCTTTCCCTCTCGAAGTCGTGGCCGACTTCTTTTGTGCGGTGGCGAGCACATGTTTGTGCAAACCAAAGTCTACGAATGAACTCCTGAATGTCCATGATAGGAATGCAACTTGATGTGTTTGAGGAACCTGCGTGTTCTTATTTTGTGTTGTTTGCTTGGGTATGACCACTAATGTGTGTGTCTTGTCCACCTTTAGGTGACACGAAGTGAAGCTTGGCCGTCTGAGTCCCAGCGTTCTGATGAAAGTACGGCACCAGCCGTGGTGCCTACACCTCCACCGTCTGCGGAACATGTGCGGTTAGTTGCGGAGGCCTTATTTACCATGATCCAAGGCCAGCCCCTTAGGCAGGAGCAAACGGCTGTGAGGCCAGAACAGGTGGCGGCAAGGCCTGAACCTGTCGTGGATGTGGCTTCTCGAGCGGCTGAGAAGCAGCTAACGCGGTTTATGAGTTTCCATCCGCCTACGTTTTCGGGAGCGGGAACTCCGACGCAGGCTGAGGATTGGCTATCGCGCGTCAAGCGAGTGATGACGGCGATAGGAACGGCGGAGCATCAGAAAGTTACTTTAGTTACCTTTTTGATTGAAGGAGAAGCTCGATTATGTTGGGATAAGATGGAGTTGCATCACTTGGCGGGTCGTCCGTTAACCCAAGTATCGATGGAAGAATTCTCCTGGCTCTTCCTCGCGAAGCACCTTCCTGCGGCTCAGCGGATAGCCATGGAAAATGAATTCCAAAGGTTAACACAAGGTGATGGCAGTGTTGACGCATACTTGCATGAATTTACTCGCTTGGGGCGGTATGCGGGTTCGATATTTACTGATGAACAGAGGAAGACCAATAGGTTCTATGAAGGACTGAGGGACGAGTTGAGGTTCCTTGTGTCAAGTTCTGTGAATCAAGGTTTTCAAGCATTGGTTAACACTGCGAGTGCGTTGGAAAAGGATATGAAAAGGGTGAAAGGGAAGAGAGCTTTGGCTGTGTCGCAACAGGAGTGGAAGGCGCCCCGATCTGGGAAACCATTTTATAAGAAGAGATGGGGGCAAGAAGTCCAAGCCTAGTGGACAAGCTCCTTCATCCGTTGCAATGGGAGCAACGTCAGGGGCTACCTCCAAGCCAGATACTCGTATCTGCTTCAATTGTGGCCGAATGGGACATATTGCACGAGATTGTCGGATGCCGCCAAAGAGTGAAAAGAAGGCGGGAGCATCTTATGCGGAAAAAGGAAAGGCGGTGGTGGATTCCTCTGCCTCGCAGGCGCAACCCCGGGTCTAAAATCTTGGCCTGCAAGAGGACATCAAGCAGAGTGACGTGGTCACAGGTATGAGTTTAGTTTTGCATATGCTATTGGTTGTATACTTTGCTTAGTACCCCTATGTTTGCGGTTTGTATGTGTGACATGTTTGTCATAGGCTTTGTTATGATTCGGGACACGCTGGCGCGAGCACTGTTTGATACAGGTGCATCGCATTCTTTTCTGTCTAGTGAGTTTCTTATGCTGCTTGGGATTCCCAGTCGTGCAAAGACAGATAGCGTCAGAGTGGTGTTGCCGAATGGCTGTTGGATGCTTGCGGATCAAGCTTCCGATGTGGCGGTTCAGTTAGGAAGTCGGGATTTTCGTTTAACTGCATTTGTTTGCCAATATCGGAATTCGATGTGATTTTTGGGATGGATTGGCTTGCGGAGCAGCATGCTATGATTGATTGCCAGTCCAAAGAAATCACGTTGGGCCAGAATACCGAACATGAGACAAAGTTCGCGGGTATGCGAGGAGTGGGCGGGACATTGATGTCTGCACTCCAGGTAGTCAAGGCTGTTCGGAAGGGTGCGGAATGTTATTTTGCACTGATTCAGGCTGTGGAGCCTAAGGCCAGTTTGTGCGAGGTTCCGATTGTGGCAGAATTTACAGATGTGTTTCCCACGGATCTCCCTGGGCTACCACCCCAGCGGGAGATTTACTTCACAATTGAGTTGGTGCCAAGTGCGAAACCTGTGGCCCGCTCGCCATATCGCGTTGCGCCAAAAGAGATGGCTGAATTGAAGGTTCAACTCCAAGAAATGTTGGAGCAAGGTTATATACGCCCAAGTATGTCACCTTGGAGCGCGCCTGTGCTTTTTGTAAAGAAGAAAGACGGTGGGTTGCGGTTGTGTATTGATTACCATGAATTGAATAAGCTGACCGAGAAGAATAAGTATCTGATACCCCGGATTGATGAGTTATTCGATCAGCTGGTGGGCTCGACCGTCTATTCGAAGTTGGACCTGAAGTCTGGTTACTACCAGTTACGCATTCGGGAAGGTGACATTCCCAAAACCGCATTTGGAACGCGTTATGGGCAGTATGAGTTCACGGTCATGCCATTTGGACTGTGCAATGCGCCCTCGGTGTTTATGGATTTGATGCACCGTATTTTCCGTGAGTACCTAAATCTGTTTGTGATTGTGTTCATTGATGACATCCTGGTGTACTCAAAGTCGGAAGCTGAACATGAGATTCACTTGCGGTTGGTGTTGAACACGTTAAGGCAAAATCAGCTATATGCCAAGTTCTCGAAGTGCGAGCTTTGGCTGTCGTTAGTGACATTTTTGGGCCATGTGGTGAGTGGAGCGGGCATTGCAGTGGATCCAGCGAAGATAAGAGCCATACAAGAGTGGCCAATCTTGTCTTCCGTGGCCGAGGTCAGGAGTTTCCTTGGACTTGCGGGCTACTATCAAGGATTTGTGGAAAACTTCTCGCGGATCGCTCTGCCGCTAACCACACTGACGCGAAAAGATCAGAAGTTCGTTTGGACGCAAGAGTGCGCACGAGCTTTTGACGAGCTAAAGATTCGGTTGACCACGGCGCCGGTGTTGTCTTCGCCCAGTGGAACAGACGGATTTGTGATTTATAGTGATGCCTTAGGGAGCGGCTTAGGTTGCGTTCTTCTGCAGAATGGAAAGGTTATTGCTTATGGCTCACGCCAGCTGAAGGTGCACGAGCGAAATTATCCCGTCCATGATTTAGAACTAGCGGCGGTGATTTTTGCACTCAAGTTGTGGCGACACTACCTTTATGGAGGGAAGGTGGAGATCTATACCGATCATAAGAGCCTAAAGTATCTGTTGGAGCAGAAAGACTTGAACATGCGACAACGAAGGTGGTTGGAGTTCCTTGGGGACTACACTTTCGAGATTCACTATACGCCCGGGAAGGGGAATGTTGTCGCGAATGCCTTGAGTCGGCGAGTTCCGGCTAGAGCGAATTGGTTGCAAAGGCATGATGAACGTCTTATCCAGGAGTTGGAAGCATTAGAGATCTATTGTGTTGACAAGAGTTCCACTGCCACTGCATGTTTGAACTGGACTGAGGTACAATGTGACCTTGCAGACCGAGTTCGACGGGCAACAGAGTTGGATGACGATCTCTTACGCTATGTGAATGAAGGGCCAGAGGGCAAATTCACCTGGATTGACGGTCTTTTACGAAAAGAGGGCCGTATGTGCATCCCGAATTTGGGGAAATTGAGGGAAGAACTAATGTATGAAGCGCATTATACAAAGTATTCCATTCACCCCGGGAGCACAAAGATGTTCAACGATATGAAGAAGCTTTTCTGGTGGCCAGGGCTCAAGAAAGATGTTGCCCTTTATGTCTCGAAATGCCAAACCTGTGCGATGGTGAAGGCGGAATGCCAAAAGTCGGGCGGCTATTTGAAGTCACTGCCAATTCCAGAGTGGAAATTTGATGATATTTCCATGGATTTTGTGCATGGGTTGCCAAGATCGCAGCGAGGAAATGATTCTATTTGGGTCATTGTAGACCGGCTAACAAAAGTAGCACATTTTCTCCCAAACAGGCGGGATGATTCAGTTACATATTTGGCAAAGTTATATGTTGACCAGATTGTGCGGCTTCACGGTGTTCCTCGGAGCATCGTAAGTGATCGAGATGGGCGATTCACGTCAAATGATTGGAGGTTAGTTCACCGACTGTTGGGCACGAAGTTGACTTTCAGTACGGCCTTTCATCCCCAAACGGATGGCCAAACTGAACGTACCAACAGAACAATGGAGGACATGCTCCGAATGTGCGCCCTTGACTTCAGAAAGAGATGGGAAGATCATCTCTATATGGTCGAGTTTGCTTATAATAACAGCTACCAGGCGAGCATTGTGATGGCACCATATGAAGCTCTATATGGAAGGAAGTGTCGTACTCCCTTGGCTTGGGTAGAAGCGGGCGAAGCTCGGGTTTTTAAACCAAATGAGGTTGATGAAGCAAACTCAACCATACGAACGATTCGAGAGATATTGCTTATTGCTCAAGATCGACAAGCGAAGTACTACAACGCCAAGCACCGGAACGTGGAATTTGCGGTTGGCGATTGGGTCTACTTGAAGATCAAGCCATTCAAAGGTGTCTCCAGGATTCGACGATTGAAAAAGTTGAGTCCAAGATATTTGGGTCCTTTTGAAGTGGTTGAGCGAGTTGGCGAAGCGGCTCATCGGCTAGCTCTGTCGGCAGACTTGGGTGGATTACATGATGTCTTTCACATCTCGGTGCTTCGGAAGGCCGTGAAAGATCCAGCTCAAGTGATCGCGGATGATCGTGTGCCGATGGAGTATGGGCTAACAACGAAAGTTAGACCAATTCAGATCAAAGATCGAGCCGAGAAACAGTTGCGGAGCAAGACGGTCGGCATGGTAAAAGTCCGCTGGGACAATTGCGGTCGTGAAGAACTGTCATGGGAGCGAGAGCAAACCATGCGCGAAGTGTTCCCTGAGCTATTTTTGTATCTCGAGAGAGAGGATGTTATAACATAAACTTTTGTATGTTGTGACATATTTCTTGCTGGTTACTGTTGCCTTCCTGTGTCTGAATTTCGAGGACGAAATTTCCTGTAGGAGGGGAGGATTGTAACAGTCCAAATTTCTGAAACAGGAATTTTTGGGTGACACAGCCTGGGACACGGGCGTGTCCCAGGGCGTGTCAGAGGAGACGGCCTGCGACACGGGCGTGTCGCAGGGCGTGTCGAGGTTGTGTCGACGATCGGACTTTGTCTCGACGATTTTTCGCTCGACGATGTGTCGAGAGGAGGCACACGGCCCAGGACACGGGCGTGTCCAAGGCCGTGTCGTGTGCTCGACGATTTTTACTCGACGATCGTCGAGTGTCGAGACGTGAGTGTTGAGTGTCGAGAGGTTGAACACGGCCTGTGACACGGGCGTGTCACAGGGCGTGTCAAATCAGGTCGACGAACTCAGCCCGCCGAAGATTTTCGACAGGGCGTGTCTTTGTGCCGTGTCAGGGCACACAGCCTGGGACATGGGCGTGTCACAGGCCGTGTGAAGTCTCGGGATGTTTTGGGATTTTTTTCGCCCAGGCACACGGCCACAAACACGGGCGTGTCTGCAGGCGTGTTGATGACACGGCCCATGACACGGGCGTGTTCCATGGGCGTGTCACTGGTTTGGATAAGTCAGTTGCCCACCGCTTGAGGCACACGGCCTGGCACACGGCCGTGTAAGAGGCCGTGTCGGGTCAAAATCTGTGTTTTGGCAAAATCGTGGCCGTCCATTTCTTCAGCTGGGATCCAAGGGCTGAAGCTTCTTCCTCTTTTTCTTAAAGGCCGAAAACTGAGAAGTGACTCTCATTTGATTTGTCCTTGATCTTTCTTCAAGTTAAGATAGAAAGAGAGAGAGAGAAAGGAGGAGGAAGAAGGAAAGGGGGCTGCTGCTAGTGGTGCTGCTGGTTACCGACGAGAAATTCGAAGCCGACGTTGCGGAGGAAACGCACTTGCGAGTTTTCAAGCAAGCTTTGTGGTCATGGCACCGAAGCGGTCGTCAAGGGTAACGACTTTTCTTCCTAGCCATGTAAAGGCTTCTTTTTGGCATAGCTTTTGTTGAAATTTGTGAAGTGGAAGTGGGTGACGGGATAGGCCGCGCGGCCTGTGGCAGACAGCATTGGCGGACTAGGCGGACTGGGCGGACTGAGATGTG
The DNA here is from genome assembly GCA_039583875.1 of Platanthera guangdongensis. Taxonomy (NCBI): domain Eukaryota; kingdom Viridiplantae; phylum Streptophyta; class Magnoliopsida; order Asparagales; family Orchidaceae; genus Platanthera; species Platanthera guangdongensis. The sequence continues at coordinate 166,841,233 of CM077158.1, read as the reverse complement.
AGGCCTGGTGATAGGTCTAGTGGGAAGCCGGCTGTCTTCTGAGCGGGTTGTTGCATGGAGTCCGTGGACTATGCGGCCTGGTGTCTGCGGATAGGGTGTTTGCTGATTGGATTTTCCAAGGAGCGGCCTGAGCGGATGGAGGCTTGCGGACTGTTGCATTGCTCAGTGGCCGCGGGTGCAAGCTTGTGCTGATAGGCGGGATGGCTCTTGTCCGCGGGAAGCTTGCGGACTGATGTGTCCGCGGTATTGGCTGTTGCGGACTGGGCTTAGAGCTTGGCTGAGGCCTTGTCGAGCTTTGGTGGCACAGCAGGCGATTTGCTGTGGAGACTGATTGGCGGACTGGTGTTTGGAGTCCGCGAGGAAGCTGCTGCGTTGGACAAGTGCGAGGAGCTCGCGGACTGGTGGCGGTCTGTGCTAGGGTGTTTGGCGGACGGAAGTTTGTGTCCGCCATGCTCGCACTGGCCCTTGATGGTTCTGGACTTGGTCACACTTTGTGTCAAGTTCATGGTGTCCGCCGTATCCGCCAAGTCCGCTGTGACCGGGCGGACTGTTGCTGTCTGCCTTTGGTTATGGACTTGTGGCGGATTGAGGTGTGAGTCTTGCGGAATGCCTCGGGTTGGTGCGGACTGCCATTGAAGAGGGTGTTGTCCTGCAGTGGTTGGAGCTTTGCGGGCTGATGCCTTGTCCGCTTAGCTTGGGCGGACTGGAGAGGGTTCGTCAATGGTTGCCTGCTCCTGGCAGTTTTCCTTGGTATCCGGCTAAGTCCTTGCGGACTCAGCGGACGGTGGTTTGTATTCGCGCGGGCTGGGGCGGTGTCGCTATCTCTTGGGCGGTGACCACACTCCTCACCCTGCCTATAAATAGGACCCCCCTGACACATCTACAGTAACCTAAGTAACTTGAGTGAACAGTAAGTTGGGGTGTGCAAGGAGCTGCAGTCTGTGTTTTCCAGTCCTCGCGGATTGTTTCATGCTGACGGTTTGCTGTGTGCAGGTCGCGCGGATAACTTCAAGGAGCCAGGAGTTTGGCTGTGACTTCGGTCAAGTGCTTGGAAGTGTGCGGTCTCTGCGGACTCAGCAGGAGGTCGCTCTGCGGCTTGTCAGTTCTGTTTCAACTTTGCCAGCTTCAATAACATGTCCGCCGATTTCAGGCGGGTAGGGGTGTTCCTCAGTTCAGGTTCAGCAGGAGGAGGAATAACGGTGTGTCCGCGCGGCCTCGCGGCTTCAGCGGACTCCGTGTCTATTCGGCGGTTTGCAGCATAGCTTGGGCGAGCTCAGAGGTCTCGGCGACCTCGGCGACCTCGCGGTCTCGGCGGACTCCGGTGCTGTCCGCCCGGCTTGTTTTTTTTGGTGCTTTCTGTTTACAGCTGTTATACTAGCGAAATCACGTCTCGCTATGTATGCCTCGGATTGTAAAGAAGTGAATGTATAAAAGACCTACTTGTGCTTCCATTGTTTGTTGGGTGTAACCTTTGATCCTTGGATTCCACTGGTTCAACGTGAGAACTGGGTAGTTACGAAGATATTAATTTGGCGTTTGGGCTATCTTGCTGACCACGTTGAGAAAATTTAACATGGTATCAGAGCCAGGTTACTGAGGTTCAGTTGCGTGAGCGGAAGTCAGCCAGTGTTGTTACTCAGTGATTGAGTGGTGATCAACCTGTGTTGTTGCTCGGAGCTTCTGAAAGGTTGCCAACAGGTGTTACAATGGAAGGGAGTTTTGCAAGAGGTCTTGGCATTGAACTCTTAACGCCGACTAACTTCAAGAAGTGGAAGTCGTGCATGAAGAGTTATCTTCTTGGCGAGGAGCTGTGGGAAGTCGTCGGTGGTGACGACAGACAGGAAGTTACTGCTGCTTTCGGTACTGCTGAGTAGGTTAGGCTCTGGAGAAGAACAAATGCTAAGACGGAGTTCATTCTGAAGAGAGCCGTGTCTCCGGAACTGTTTGATCACATCGTTGGGTGTGAGTCGGCTGCTGATATTTGGACAACCATTGATGAGTTGTTCAAAAGGAAGAATGTGGCGCGGCTTCAGTTCCTGTAGAATGAGTTGGCCAGGGCAACTCAGGGAGACCTTTCCATCTCCAAGTACTTCTTAAAGATGAAGAGTTTCTGTGCTGAGCTGTCGGCACTGGATCCTGATGAACCTATCTCTGAGGCAAAGATGAAAAGGCACATTATCTGCGGCTTGCAGAAGGAGTATGTGGCCTTTGTTACATCTGTTCAAGGGTGGGCTACTCAGCCGTCGTTGCTGGAGCTGGAAAATCTGCTTTCCTCGCAGGAGAGCTTAGCAAGGCAGATGGCTGGAGTGAACCTGAATCAGGAAGGCAGCAAGGCTCTCTTCTCAGGAAAGAAGAAAGGATGGGAAGGGAAGAAGAAGAAGGTGCAGGCCGCTGGTGAGAAGGAGACTTCAACTTCATATCCGCCGGAGAGGAGCAATGCTCCTAAGGACTGGAAGAAGAATCTGAAGTGCTACCGGTGTCATCAGCGAGGGCACTTCAAGCGGGACTGCAAGGTCAAACTGTAGCCTGGGCATGCTGCGGGAAAGGAGGAAGCTTGCTCGAGAAGTGAAGAAGCAGGATGGGGCGGAGCTTTTATGACGGGCACTTGTGTCCGGGCCTTGTCTGCTGAGGACTTCAACAGCGAGTGGATCGTGGACTCCGGGTGTGGTCATCACCTCACCGGAGACAAATCAAAGTTCACCTCCATGCAGGCATACTCAGGTAATGAAGCTATTATCACTGCTGATAATACTGTTTATGCAGTAGAGAAGGAGGGGGTCGTGTCTTTGGTTAGTGATCAGGGGCCACTCACGTTAAGGAGTGTGTATCACGTACCGGGCATGAAGAAGAACCTCTTCTCGGTGACTAATGCGGTAGATGCTGGGTATCACGTTCTGTTTGCGCCAACAGACGTGAGGTTCCTTCGCAACGTATCAGCGGTGAAGGCTGATGTTGCTCATGTTGGGAGGATGGTGAAGAACTTGTTTGTTCTTTCCACCAATGCTTATGTTGATAAGATGAGGGCCAATGATAGTGCGGCTATCTGGCATGAGACGCTGGGGCATGTTGGCATGGACAAGCTGAAGGCGATGGCTAGTAGGAGTCTGGTGAGGGGGTTGCCGAAGTTGTCCTCCTTTGGTGATGGACATGTTTGTGCGGGCTGTCAATACGGTAAGGCACATCGCCTTCCGTTTGATAAATCACAAACAAGGAGCAAGAAACCATTGGAGTGTATTCATGGCGACCTGATGGGACCGACTGTTACTGCCAGCCTTGGTGGAAGCAGATACATGCTTGTCTTGGTTGATGACTAATCAAGGTATACTTGGGTGTACTTCTTAAAAGAGAAGTCGGAAGCCTTCCGTTTGTTCGTGGAGTTCAAGGAGTTGGTAGAAGGCCGACTTGGCTTGCAGATTAAGAAGTTTAGAACTGATAACGAGGGTGAGTTTGTCTCCTCCGAGTTTTCTATCTTCTGCAGGAAGCACGGGATCCAACGAGAGCTTACTTGTGCTCACACTCCACAACAAAATGGGGTAGCGGAGCGGAAGGTCCGTCATCTAACGGAAACTTGCAAATGCTGGCTTCATGCGAAAGATATCCCAAGGTCCTTTTGGGCGGAGGGAATGTCTTGTGCTGCTTATGTTATCAACCGGATGTCACTCAGCCCTATCAACATGAAGACTCCTGTTGAGCTGTTGCTGAAGGAGAAGCCGAGTGTGGGACACCTTAGGGTGTTCGGTTCAACTTGCTACGTGCATGTCCCGGATGCTTCATGGACAAAGCTGGATGCGAAGGCAAGGAAACTTGTCTTTGTTGGCTATGATGAGCGGAAGAAGGGATGGAAATGCATGGACCCTGTGACGAAGAAGTTCGTGGTGTTAAGAGACGTTGTCTTTGACGAGCTGACGTCATATGGAGGTGGCTCGGTGGAGCTAACCGGAAGTAGCAAGGTTGATGAAGCACCGGTGGTGGGTGCTGAAGGCTTGGAAGAGGAGCTTGCTGTTTCACCAGCAGCTCCTGTTGCTTCAAACTCCGAGGCTGAGCCTTCTGGCTCAGGAAGCAGGGGGAGCACTGCTCAATGCTTGCCCCAGGTAGGAGTGGAGCCCGAAGAAGCAACAGAAGCCGTGAGCAAGGAGCCGTATCTTCGGAGATCGAAGAGGGTGGTTAAGCCACCGGCTCGGTACTATGATGGGAATGCAGTGAGCTTTGTCTCCTGCTTCTTTGCAGGTCCTCTAGATGAGCGAGAGCCTGCAAACTTCAACGAGGCCACTGGAGTGAAGGAGTGGGAAGGTGCCATGAAGGAAGAGATTGATGCTCTGAAGAAGAATGAAACCTGGGACCTTATGCCCAAGGTTGATGGCATTACTCCAGTTACTTGCAAGTGGGTGTATAAGTTGAAGAAGAAGGCTGATGGGAGCATTGATCGGTTCAAGGCTCGCCTGGTCGCTAGAGGATTCTCACAGCAGTATGGAGAAGACTATGAGGAGACATTCAGTCCAGTTGCGAAGATGACTTCTGTAAGAGTGGTGATCGCCTTTGTTGCTAGCAAGGGATGGAGGTTGTGGCAACTCGATGTGAAGAATGCCTTTCTTTACGGAGAGATTGACAAAGACATCTTCATGGATCAGCCGCTTGGTTTTGTCTCTAAGAAGCATTCGGACTATGTCTGCAAACTCAGGAAGGCTCTCTATGGGTTGAAGCAAGCTCCTAGAGCGTGGTATGGGAAGATTGCAAAATACTTGCAATTCTATGGATACCTTGCTTCCAACTCGGATTCAAGCTTGTTCGTCAAGAAGAAGGGAGAGCTACGGGTCTTGGTCGTACTGTATGTGGATGACATGATCATCACAGGAAATTCGGAGGAGGAAGTAGCAAGGCTCAGGGCAGAGCTTGCTATACGCTTCGAGATGAAAGACTTGGGAGAGTTGCATCACTTTCTTGGTCTTGAAGTGGAGAGGAAGGAGTGCGGGGTTCTCATTAGCCAGAAAGGATATGCTGATCGTATTGTGAAGCGGTTCGGCATGGGCGAAGGGAAGAAGTGCTCTACTCCACTGGAATCATGGCTGAAGCTTCGACGAGATGAGGGAAGGGTTCTTCATGATCCCTTGGTGTTCAGGGCTCTTGTTGGGAGCTTGATTTATCTGACGATTACAAGGCCGGATATAGCTTATGCTGTTGGCCGAGTAAGTCGGTATATGGCTGAACCAAGGCAATCTCATCTAGTGGCGGCAAAGGGAATTCTGAAGTATGTCAAGGCTTCTTCTGATATGGGACTCCTCTATAGAAGGGATGCGGAGTTTGCATTGCTCGGGTACACGGATGCTGACTATGGCGGTGATTCGGATGATCGAAGGTCTACTTCAGGTTATGTGTTCACTTGCGGTTCAGTTAGCATCTCGTGGTGTAGTAAGAAGCAGGACTCAGTGTCGGTTTCAACCACGGAGGCGGAGTATAAGGCTTCGGCCTTGGCTGCTCGGGAAGCCGTTTGGTTGAGGAGGCTTATAGAGGATGTCCATGAAGAAGTGCAAGGGCCTACTTTACTCCGGGGTGACAATGAGAGTGCTCTCAAACTGGTTAATAATCCAGTGTGTCACGCCAGGACCAAGCATATAGAGATTGATCACCACTTCATCAGGGAGAAGGTGTTGGAGGGGTATCTGCTGGTCGGGCATGTTCGGAGTGAAGATAATCTTGCTGACATCTTCACGAAGCCACTGTCGAAGGGGCCTTTTGAACGCTTGCGCAGCTTGATGGGCTTGGTCACCACTTGCCACTTCAAGGGGGAGTGTTGAAATTTGTGAAGTGGAACTACGTGACGGGACAGGCCGCGCGGCCTGTGGCGGACAGCATTGGCGGACTAGGCGGACTCGGCGGACTGAGATGTGCGGCCTGGTGATAGGTCTAGTGGGAAGCCGGCTGTCTTCTGAGCGGGTTGTTGCATGGAGTCCGCGGACTATGCGGCCTGGTGTCTGCGGATAGGGTGTTTGGTGATTGGCTTTGCCAAGGAGCGGCCTAAGCGGATGGAGGCTTGCGGACTGTTGCATTGCTCAGTGGCCGCGGGTGCAAGATTGTGCTAATAGGCGGGATGGCTCTTGTCCGCGGGAAGCTTGCGGACTGATGTGTCCGCGGTATTGGCTGTTGCGGACTGGGCTTAGAGCTTGGTTGAGGCCTTGTCGAGCTCTGGTGGCACAGCAGGCGATTTGCTGTGGAGACCGGTTGGCGGACTGGTGTTTGGAGTCCGCGAGGAAGCTGCTGCGTTGGACAAGTGCGAGGAGCTCGCGGACTGGTGGCGACCTGTGCTAGGGTGTTTGGCGGACGGAAGTTTGTGTCTGCCATGCTCGCACTGGCCCTTGATGGTTTTGGACTTAGTCACACTTTGTGTCAAGTTCATGGTGTCCGCCATATCCGGCAAGTCCGCTATGACCGGGCGGACTGTTGTTGTCTGCCTTTGGTCGTGGACTTGTGGCGGATTGAGGTGTGAGTATTGCGGACAGCCTCGGGTTGGTGCGGACTGCCATTGAAGAGGGTGTTGTCCTGTAGTGGTTTGAGCTTTGAGGGCTGATGCCTTGTCCGCTTAGCTTGGGCGGACTGGAGAGGGTTCGTCAATGGTTGCCTGCTCCTAGCGGTTTTCCTTGGTATCTGGCTAAGTCCTTGCGGACTCAGCGGACGGTGGTTTGTATTCGCACGGGCTGGGGCGGTGTCGCTATCTCTTGGGAGGTGACCACACTCCTCACCCTGCCTATAAATAGGACCCCCCTGGCACATCTACAGTAACCTAAGTAACTTGAGTGAACAGTAAGTTGGGGTGTGCAAGGAGCTGCGGTCTGTGTTTTCCAGTCCGTGCGGATTGTTTCAGGCTGACGGTTTGCTGTGTGCACGTCGCGCGGATAACTTCAAGGAGCCAGGAGTTTGGATGTGACTTCGGTCAAGTGCTTGGAAGTGTGCGGTCTCTGCGGACTCAGCAGGAGGTCGCTCTGCAGCTTGTCAGTTCTGTTTCAACTTTGTCAGCTTCAATAACCTGTCCGCCGGTTTCAGGCGGGTAGGGGTGTTCCTCAGTTCAGGTTCAGCAGGAGGCGAATAACGGTGTGTCCGCACGGCCTTGCGGCTTCGGCGGACTTCGTGTCTATTCGGCGGTTTGCAGCATAGCTTGGGCGAGCTCAGCGGTCTCGGCGACCTCGCGGTCTCGGCGGACTCCGGTGCTGTCCGCCCGGCTTGTTTTTTTTGGTGCTTTCTGTTTACAGCTGTTATACTAGCGAAATCATGTCTCGCTATGTATGCCTCGGATTGTAAAGAAGTGAATGTATAAAAGACCTTCTTGTGCTTCCATTGTTTGTTGGGTGTAACCTTTGATCCTTGGATTCCGCTGGTTCAACGTGAGAACTGGGTAGTTCCGAAGATATTAATTTGGCGTTTGGGCTATCTTGCTGACCACGTTGAGAAAATTTAACAGCTTTGTGATTTCTCCCACCAAGAGGTGGCTGATTTTGGGAATCTTTGGGTGGATGCTTGAAATCCCCTTTGTTAGCATATAGATCCGGAAATGGAGTACGTAATAGGCATGCTGTGTGAAGCCCATCTGGACAGGTTGGTCTGGATTGGTGATGTTGCATACGAACCGGAGAAGACTCCGTGATAACGTGTAGTTTAAGGAGTCAACGGGTTATGCCTGCGAAAAGGAGTAGCAGGAATTACTGGGGTGGTAGCCCAGGAAAATAGCCATGTGTTGTTTTTGGGTCCAACCTGTGTATGAGGCACAGGAAGTACTTGTGTGACCAGGAAATGCCCTTTGTGATGCTGATGTCGTAGGGTGTCCACCTGTGAAGCGAGTAACAGGAAGTACTGGCAGGATAGCCAGGAAAGACCCCTGACATTTGTGCTTGTGCGGTGTCCACCTGTGGAGAGTGTCACAGGAAGTACAGGGAGGCCCAGGAAAGACCCGCTGTTGTGCTAAGGAAATGGGTATCGAGATATGCCCAGGCTTGAATGCCAAGTACAGGATTGGTGAGACCGACCCGCGCCTTTGATATAGCCATGAGTACGCAGTACTCGTAGAAGGCAAGGCGATTTGAGCAACGGGGGGTGGAGGAGCCGACCTGCGCTATGTCCGTCCGACGTGAGACCAAAAGGTGCGGTCTGTTGGAGCGCATAGCAAGAGTCTTCGGCCTGCGCGCCATGACACAATGGGGGGCTACGGGCCATCCTGGTGTAGGAAGACTAACTCCGGCTGCATGCCATGGAGTCAATGCTCAAGAGATTTACCGTTGGGTTGTGACCCTGATACGGTGGTGGGCACGAGATTTGCCAGAACACCAAGAATGTGCCCTGAGTGCACGGACCGTTGGGCCGGGTGGCGAATGGTTGTGATGGCTTGTGTGCGTGAAAGCACATTTTGATGATATATCTTGCCATACTTGTGATTTACTATGCCTGCAGGGAAGGATACCGCTGCCCCGAGAGAAGGGGTAGGGTCGTTATAATTTGGTCAGCTGAACGCTAACCGTTGCTTTTGTTTGCCACCGTTGGGTGAATTGTCCCTGTACAGGTGCTGGAGAGCCGAGCGGGACGTATAGAGGTTGATGTTCCTACTGTTGTTGCTGCTACTGCTGCTAGCCCTCGAAGGCTATCTGTGTTATTGTGTGTTTTCTTTTATTGTGGCCGGCCTGCGCGCCAATTTGTTTAGGCCACTGTTTGAAAGCCATGTAAGGCCATAAGGCCAACTCTTTGAACTTGTTGTAAGACATTCCTATAGTATATAAAATGTGAAGTTTTATGCCTGGACATTCATGAGGAGTTCAAGTGATAGTCTAGGCTTCCGCTAGAATGCTTTGTGATAGGTGCGATGCGCTACTCTGGTATCATCCTGTACCTTCACCGTCTGTTTTGTGATATATCCTGTGGGGCCCCTGCCGGACCTTCTCGAATATATCATATGAACGGATTGGGTTGTTACATTATGTACGAGATGCTGACCAGGATACAGTACCCTTGGGAGGAGAGAGTGCCCTTGGTGATCTCCTGCCTTGAGTTGCATGCAAAGATATGGTCGAAGACCTCGCTAGACACGACATTTGCTGACAGGGAAATAGCAGAGATGTCTTGGGAGGAGTTCAGGGGCGCGCTGTAAGAATACTTTGTTCCACAGTCGGCCAGGGAAGAGCTGGACGATAGGTTTTTGCATTTGAGATAGGGGAACAAGACAGTGGTGGAGTACCACTGATAGTTCAACCATCTGGCTCAGTTTGCGGACTCTTATCAGTTAGATGAGGTAGGATATACCAAAAGATTCTACAAGGGTTTGCGAGAAGAGCTGAGGGAGAATCTACTGTTTGTATTCGACGGGCCCATTTCCTGGATACTAGAGATGGCAAAAAGGATAGAGGCTGATTGGAAAGCTACTCGGGGCCGGAAACGGCCAACGGAGGATCCGGGTCGAGGAGCAAGGAACGATCAGAGACCAGCCCGTATAACGGAAGGGAGGAGGGTCGAGGACCATCCTCGTCAGGAGGCAAGATAGGAGAGAAGGAAGCCAGTGGTGGTGGCTCCACCACCTCTTCAGACACGGGAGGGACAGAGACCCGGGGGAATGGCATATCCCCCTCCGGAATGCTTCAATTGCGATTAGGTGAGGCACATCAGGAGGAACTGCCCCATGAGGGGGGCACCCCCACCAGCACCACCGACTGCTCAGCCAGCGCAATATTTTGGAGGCCGAGGTCGTGGCCGAGGACGTGGATACCAGGGAGGTGATCGTAGACAAGAAAAGGAGAAGGTGTATGCTTTGGACCTGGCACAGCCTCGCAACCCAGAGAAGGTCATAGAAGGTACACCAAGATGCTTAATTATTTAAATAGAATCCCCCTTTCTCAGTTGTCGAATTTGTAGAACTGCGCTAGATAGAATAAATAGGAAAGAAAACCCGTTATAGAATACTAAGACATTTAACCGTCCCAGGTATAGTCTTCATCAGCGGCAAGCCCGCCTATACTCTGTTCGACACGGGTGCCTCACACTCGTTTGTGTCAGAGGCCTTTTTGGAAGGGCTGTAAGGAGTGGAGCGGTTTACAGGCCTGATGAGGTTGGTGCGTCTACCTGATAGATCGGAGATACTCACCTCTGCCCACTGCAATATGGAGGCGGAGATTGGAGGAAAGTCATTCGAAGTATCGGCAACGATCTTAAGGATGCCAGTCTTCGAGTTGATCCTTGGCATGACTTGGTTACACTAGAACCATTCCCAAATTGATTGTGAAGCAAAGAGGATCACCGTGAGGCACGGGGACTCTGTCATTATCATCGAAGGTATAAGACCTGCCTCTCGTATACTCTTATCTTCAGTACAGGCCGTGAAGGCCCATATGTAGGGAGAGGAGGTTTATCAGATTCTATTTGAGATGGTGGAGGTCAAGGTGTTTGTGGCAGACATTCCGGTGGTGCGAGAGTTTGCTGACGTCTTTCCAGACAAACTGCCAGGACTACCTACGCACCGAGTGCAGGACTTCCAGATACAGCTTGTGCCGGGGGCCAAGCCGGCATCTAGGGCCCCTTACCGGATGGCCCCGAAAGAGTTGCCAGAGTACTGAAGTCAGTTGCAGGAACTAGTAGAGGCAGGGTTTGTCCGGCAAAGCTCTTCGTCGTGGGGAGCCCCGGTGCTATTTGTCAAGAAGAAGGACGGAAGTCTCCGCTTGTGTATTAATTATCATGCTCTGAACAGACTGACGGTCGGGAACACATACCCGTTGCCATGGATTGACGAGTTGTTCGATCAACTGGAAGGAGCTCATTTCTTCTCGAAACTTTACTTGAGGTCAGGTTATTACCAACTACGAATTCGAGAGGAGGACACCCCAAAGACCGCATTTAGTAGTAGATACGGACTGTTCGAGTTTATAGTGATGCCATTCGGGCTCACTAATGCGCCGTCAGCATTTACAAGCCACATGAACAGGGTATTCGAGGAGTATTTGGATGTATTCGTCATCATATTTATTGACGACATCTTCATCTACTCAAGGACGGAGGAAGAGCATACACGACACCTGACTTTGACTCTATATAGGCTACGGGAACACCAACTGTATGCGAAGTTCAACAAATGCCAGTTTTGGCTAAAGGAGGTGGCCGTCTTAGGTCATATCATCAGCGGTGCTGGGTTGGCAGTAGACCCGGCCATAATTCGGGCAGTTCAGGATTGGCCACCGTTGAAGAGAGCTACGTATGTACGGAGCTTCCTGCGACTTGCCGAATATTACCGGAAGTTCGTCGAAGGATTCTCCCGGATTGTAATCCCTCTTGCATCCCTGACAAAGAAGGAATCCCCGTTCATTTGGACGCCACAGTGCGAGGCGGCCTTTGTGGAGTTGAAAGGTCGGCTTACCTCGGCTCCCATTCTCTCTCTTCTGTTGGGAAGGGAGGGATTCCAGGTGTACATAGATGCCTCCTACCAGGGGATGGGTGCCATTCTGATGCAGAATGGGCACGTGATAGCCTACGCCTCACGACAGCTGAAGATACATGAGAAGAACTCTCTGGTGCGTGATCTAGAGATGGGTGCAATGATCTTTGCTCTGAAGATTTGGTGACACTACCTTAACGGGGTTCTCTGTGCATCTTCTCCGATCACAAGAATTTGAGATATGTGGACACACAGAAGGAACTCAACATCAGACAGAGAGGTTGGGTGGAGTTCCTGTTAGATTACCAGTACACCATGCACTACCATCCCGGCAAGGCGAACGTGGTGGCAGATGATGTGAGACGGAGAGGAGATACCTCATGGAAGGGTCCACAGCTGATGTCTATGGAGCCAGTCCGGTCCTTTAGAGATATGCAGATATCCCTAGTGTCCAAGAATGATCCAGAGCTGTACATGGAGTATCTAGCATCGACGGTTGCCATAGATGATATTCGGGACCGCATCCGGAACGGACAGAATACAAAAGCATGAGCAGAGACGATATTCTAAGCCTTAAAGGAGGGTTCGACTGGAGATTATTCACTGAGGGATGGATTGTTATATTTCAGAGGCAGGGTCTATATACCTGCAAGAGGTCAGATTCGAGTGGACATCATGGCGGAAGCACATTGTAGAAGATATTCTGTACACCTGGGGATCACCAAGATGATGGCAGACTTGAAGAATACGATGTTCTGGCCGGGGATGAAGAAGGATATTACATACTTCGTGACACAATGTGAGGCTTGCCAGCTAGTGAAGGCAGAGTGCAGAAACCCCGCGGGATTGCTACAGCCACTTCCGGTGCCACAGTGAAAATTTGAGGACATCGCGATGGACTTCATTCATGGCCTTCCCCGATCACAGATGGGAAATGATTCGATTTGGGTCATCATCGATCGTCTAATGAAGGTGCCCAGATTCATTCCAATCAGGAAAGATGACTCGGTTGGGGTACTGGTGCGGAGATTCGTAGAGCAGTTCATTCATTACCACGGGGTGCCCAGGATGATCGTGTCAGATCGGGATGGTCGGTTCACATTAATGGAGTGGAGATCCGTGCAGGCTTACTTAGACATGCGACTGACCTTCAACACAACATTTCATCCCCAGACGGATGGGCAGACATAGCGCACCAAGTGGACACTAGAGGACCTCCTAAGGCTATGCATCCTGGATCGAAACGAACCTTGGGAGAAGCTTTTACCACTGGTCGTGTTCTCCTATAACAACAGCTACCAGTCCAGCATAGGGATGACTCCTTATGAAGCTTTGTACGGAAGGAGATGCAGGACTCCACTTTCATGGTTTAGGACGAGGATCCGAAGGCGTTGGGGTCGGATTTTTTCGAAGACACCGAAGCCCAGGTGCGACTAATACGTGATAGGATGCTGGAAGCACAGAGCCGACAAGCTAAGTACTACGACGCCTGACACCGTCATGTAGAGCTTCAGGTGGGAGATAGGGTTTTATTGAAGATTTGGCCCATGTACGGAGTTTCACGAGTGCGTGGTCGGAATAAGAAGCTTAGCCCTAGGTATATGGGCCCTTAAGTATCCTGCAGCGGATTAGGCCCCTAGTTTACAGGCTGGAGTTGCCACCGGAGCTGACGGGTTTACACGACGTGTTCCATATCTATTCGCTTAGGAGGGCGCTACTATGCCCAGAGCAGCAGAGTTTGACCACAGATGGACTGGTAGCTTCAGACCGGTCAGTTCACTTGGAGCCGGTTTGGATCGATGACCGAGGAGTACGGAGCTTGCGTCGCAAAAAGGTTCCGTTAGTCAAAGTCCCGTGGAGAAACCACGACCTGGAGGAGCATACCTGGGAACCGCAGGACCTGATGCGACAAAAGTATCCAGAGCTGTTCAGTCAGGTATACCTCACAACCTCTCAAGATGTTCAATTTACTTTCATGTTTTACACTAGTAGGGCTGCTCTAGGAAGAGTAGAGGCTAATCTTTTGTTTATTGGGATCTTGACTTTGCCAATTGGGCGAGTTGGTCATAGATATAGGTTTCCCTTTAAAGCCCACTTAACAAACATGGCGTCGAGATGTAATCTTACACTTCCTATGGGATGTTACAACCTTCCTTTTCTTCGACGGACATGCCCGTAGGCTTAACCTTGATTTTGGGGACGAAATCTTTTTTTTGTTTATTGGGATTTGTAACATCTCATTTCCAACTAGACCACTAAGAGTGTTTTTGTCATGACTAGGTCATGACAAAACCCTAGGATGCTCAAGAAGACCAAGTGAGCTTAGGCATGAAGTTGGAAGTCAACCTGGTCTGCAAATAGTAGAATTCTAAACAATAGTTTAGGATGACCATGGTGCTACACCTTGACCCCAGGACCCTACCACAACACCCCCAAACATTTTGGGAGGGTCATTAGAGCCATAAGGATCCATTGGGGTCAATCAAAGAGACTAAGTTGACCCAAGTCAACCCTAACACTAAATGTGTCAAACTAGCCTACTTAGGGTCAATTGAACTTCCCCTAGCCATGTGAACCCCACCCATGCCTTCCTAAACCTAAAATGAGGTCAATGGGTCACTAAGGACACATTGGGTTCAGTCCTAGATGCCAAGTTTACCCAAGTCAACTCAAGCCCCTAATCTAGTCAAAGAACCCTTACTAAGGGTAGGTGACCTCCAAAGTGCAAGCTAACCCTACATAACCCTTCCTAGACCTCAGGGGAAGCCATGGGGTCACCAAGGACCCCTTGGGGTCAATCAAGGAGACTAAGTTGCCCAAAGTCAACCCTTGCCGTAAAAAGGTCAAAGTGGCCTAACTAAGGGTCAAGTGACCACCAAGGTGCCCAACCAACCCTACCCAAGCCTTCTTAGACCTTAGGGGAGGCCAATGGGTCACTAGGGACCCATTGGGGTCAACCCTATTGGCCATGTTGACCAAGGTCAACTCCACCTTAAGGTTAAGTCAAATTAACCAAACAGGCTAACCCAAGCTCAAGCCCATTCCCCCCCCCCCACTTGGGCTAACTTTATTTTAATTAATCATAATGATTTTAAGGGCTGCAAATAGGCTAGAGTGATCAACAAATTTGGCCATGTGGGGGCAGGAGAGAGAAAACTCCAAATCCCAGTTAATGGAGGAGAGAGAAAGTGGAGTTAAGGTCATTCATGCCATGGGGAAGCCAAGGGCCATCCTTCTTTGCTTGATTCATCTCCCCTATCAGCCCTGAGAAGAACATGAGACTATCCAGGCCCTTCCACTGGCTGGATGCATTGAACCACCAAGGCCGAGAGGTGGCTTTCAAGGCCATTAATGGCCATTGATGATCCAGACTCTCCCCTCCCCTACTGAGTCTTTAAACACCTTCAGTGGGCTGAGAGGAGGATTTCCCATGCCTTACCAGAAGAAACCGAGGCACCCCACTATGTTGTTGCAGAAACCGAGCGGCGCCGCCTTCAAAAATGACTTCCCGGCGATTTTCGCGACTTCAGGCCGCCGGCAAGGTCCTCCTCTACTCCTTCTTACATGGGTAGATCTTAGGAATCTCTATGGCCAAGGTTCGGGCTCAATTGAGCCCGATCCATTGGGAACTTTTTATGGTTTTTCCACAAAAATGGAACCATCGGGATCGTCGGAATAGGGCTCTCCGGCGGCAGAGACGCCGCCTGGCGGCAGCCACCACCTCAACGGAGGTGATGGTTGCGGTGGCCGGGGGAGTGGCTGGATGGCCGGCGGCAAGCGTTTGAAGTCGGCCGAGGAAAAATGAATCCTGGCCGTCGGCTCAAGGAAGAAGATGACGGGATGCCGTCGGTCGCGCGCCAAGATTCACGCTCCATTTAAATATCAAACTATAGGATATATTTCATGATGCTTTAATTATGTCACACATATTTGTAATTAATGGTTTTAATATTTAAAAATATCTATGCTCCTCTACTAAAAAAGCCACCAACATGAAACTTGTAGCCCTAGGTGTCTATTTTATTTTAAAATTTATTCGAACCAATTTGGGTGCCTGGTTTTACCAGGGCACTCATTTTGGTGGGACCTACACCTAGGTCTAGGCAGACATTAAATTGAGTGCCACACTTCATCCTTTGTCCAAATTAATTGAACTTTTGGCAGGGAGCCTATCCTTTCCAAAATTCAGAATTTTTAGAGAATAGGTTTCTATAGTTTTTATGAAAAATTTAATAATTCAAGAATAAATTAATTAAGTGTCCTAAACTCCTCAAAATACCCCCAAATTTGGGTGGGAGGTCTTAGAGGGCATGTTAGGTCTCTGGTAAACTTTTCATCTCATTTGGAGATGTTTTGGTTAGGTATTGATCCAACCCTAGATTGACCACTTTTTCGGGTTAAATAGTTCAAGCATCCCCTTTGGGTTTTGAGTGGTCAAATCACATCAACAGAGGTTGATATTTTGGCCACTGACTTTTTACAGTATAACACACCCTCCAATGGAATTTGGGGTGGTTAAGTGTAGGGTAGCCCTATAACCCTAGGGCAAGTCTCTTAATGGCGATTCTTAGGGTTTGAAGATCATAGGGTTGAATGATCATGGTCGAATGATCACTGACTTTTTTATAGTATGGTCCTCTGGACAAAATTTTAGGGAATATGGAAGCCTTAAACCCCCTCAAAACCTTAACCCTAGTTAGGGCAAAAAACTTGTAGTGAATGAGAATGTCACTAAAACTCATTGAAAAGTGATGAGTTTTGGGTTGAGTAGTTTTTGAAGATAGTATAAGCTCTGGAGATTTTATCATGAATTTAGGATTAATATTTTGGATATTTCATTAACAATTTAATAATTTGTGCTATTTACTTTGGAATTTATTAGGAAGTAACTACTTGCTGGCAACTGATGAAATTTAGCCAGAGGACTTTTTATTATGTTTTTAAGCTCTGTGAATTTTTATAGAATTGTTGGATGAATATTCTTAAGGTTTGCTTCATTAAGTATGATTTCCCATGAAAGTTTAATTTAATTTATTTTGGAGTCTAGCAAGCCTCAAAAATTATGATTTTAGTACAATGTTCGTTTCTGAACAATATTAAGATTCTGTAATTTTTATGTAATTTTCTGATGAATAATTTTGGTACATCATTCTTTACACATTACTAAAGGAAATATTTTGGTTAAATTATTTAGAGGTCAAATATTCTCTGAAAAATTATGGAAATTAATACCTAGTCATACATCACTGTAATTTAGTGATCAAAATTATTGGGTGGCCATTACTTCAGTAGATCATATAGTTCTTGTTCAAATTGCCCATGACCAAACATTTGGAAAAATTCAATAAATATTAAATTAATTAGGAAAATTATGAATCTCTGATTTTAGACTAAATTTGCTATGATAGACCTCTGGTAAATTTAAAAGGAAGTTTGGAAGACAATCCGAAGTACCTCCTTCATACACCTTATATAGTATAGGGTGGTCTACATATAGTAACTGCGAAAACTGAACTAAAGAGGGTAGTGAATTTTGGAGAGTTGAATCCTCGGTAGGTTGCTGGTTTGGGTAAATAAAGGAGTTCATCATTGGAAGACAGGATTTGTAGAGTGAGAGGATGACTAGTGTTAGGTGGTGCTCGGGATCGGCGAAAGATCGTCCTTCCCGTAGGGAGGAAGTGTTTAATGTACTAGGGCTAGATTCAGAAAAATTAATTAAGGGTCGGGAAATCGGGTAGCGACCAATAATAATAAGTGCCTTGCGAAAGGGAGCTTTGGGTGTAATCCCATCGTAGTTTCTAGTGCATTCGAGAGCCCTTCACGGAATATACCTTGGGCAGTCCTGGGCTAACGTAAACTGTAGGAGTGATAAATCTTAAAGAGCAACTAGAATAAATAGGGGTTCACTTTCACACACCCCGATGTCTTGGGAAGTTGGTTTGACTCGGTTGATATTTGCGAGGGGCAGGATTGCCCGGCGAGCTTTATCTTGGTAGATGTTGTGACGGACGGGATGGTCCGGGGAGCTTCGGCTCGGTACTGATACATAAGGTTGCATGTGCATAAATAAAGGTGGTGGGTCTTCGGTATTGGAGTGTCGATGCACCGACACCAATACGTTGACTCATCAAATGTGGCTAGCACTTTGCCAACAGAAGTACGGTGCGCCAGCCGGCAAGAGTACGCAGGAGTCTGCTTTGTGAACCAGCGTTGAGGCATACGATAGGTATGACCGGTAGTGCTTTACTGGTTTAGAGGTGGGCGAGGCCCAACCCACCGCTTACGTCTGCCACTACGGAGGTTTCCTGGGAGGTGAGGCTCCAGAAAGGGGGAACTAAAGGTCTGTGTACACAGAGTCAGGTGGGTGAGTTGCACTTGCATGATAACATCATAACCCACTTGCATGTCATAGCATAATCATAGAATAAAACCCTTGTCACCTATTGTATAAGTGGTATGGGACGTTAGTATAATAGGCCATGCAAAACGACCCCTTGGTTTATAAGCTTGTGTAGGCAAGTTTATAAATTAAGGTTAATTTCTTTATATATACATTGCTGTTAATAACCGACACCCCAACGTATAAATTGGTATGAGACTCTTTATACGATGGGAGCCTTGTAGAAGATCCCTTGCTTATACGTTTCCGTATAATTTAAGTTTACCTTTCATACTTTACTTTACTGCCACATGTACTATAAAATTGCTAGTATAGTTCTGCTGCCATCTGCTTCTTGATTGCTCTCCACCTTCAAGTCCTCCCCTTCCTTCCTCTCCGCTCGGTGCCTAGGAGCCATGGGGGAAGGGGTGGGGGATGATAAGACTTTGTCTTTTTGACTAACGGTTTTCAAACCATATCATTTAGGGGATCGTAGAGCCCAGCATGGAGGAGCAGCCCCGCAGGTCGGCATGCTTGGAGATGGGGCAGTCTAGCACCGGAGTTCAGATGACAGGGACTGTGAGCCCCAGACTTTAGTAGTGTTTTATTATTGCTTCCGCTTGAGTGACTTTGTAGTGAGGATTTGATGTATCGGGCTTAAGCCCTTATTTTAGTACGTTTATATTTTGTGGACTCTCCCTTCGTGGAGACATTTTACTCTGATGTGATTGTATTTTGTGGACTTCTGGTTAGAGTTTACCACTCTTGTGCTTACTCTACTTTTGTTGCTATTCTGTGATCGAATCGGCCGGCAAAATCAGCGATTTGCGATGATGACCCTTCAGGGCGTGAAGGTGTCACCGCAAAGCGGCGGTTCTGGGCCTAAAACCCCGGTGTTGAAAAGAAAAAAAAATTGGGTCTTACACAGTTACCTTATCAGTTACAACTTTAAGAGAAGTATCAAAATATTTTCTCTGCTCAACCATCATGGCTTCAATCTTACTCAAGATATTATTTTCAGACAGAACTTCAGTTTAAAGAGGTAGAGAAGGTAGAGCTGGAGTAGTCCAGGTGACAATTTCTTCAATGAGTACTATAGAGGTAGAAGTTTATTTTCTCCTGACTGTAGTGACTTCATCTTCACGATCTTTGGCTAATATGATGGGAATGTTGAAATGTAGACTAGGAAGAGCTGGTTCAGCATCTTCAGCAAGAATTTCTTCTTCAGTATCAAAAAGAATAACTATATTTCCATCTTTCTCCCCCTGCACAAGAGACTGGGACTTTGGAGATGGTTCAAGTTCTGATGGATGTTCTGAATGAGGAGACTGGTCCGGTTTAGTAGAATGTTCTGGATGGGATGGTTCTGGTTGAGAGGAAAGAGGCTCTTTGGAAGTGAGCTCCTCAATCATCTTGTTAATATCATCATCTGTAGATAGAATTTGTTCATTCACTTGAGCATCTGTTAGAACTTTTGAGTCATGTAAATCTACAGCAATAAAATCTGAATTATCTGCTTGAAGAGAGGTGTATCTGGCAGCAGTAGAAGTAGTTGTGTCTTCTGGGAGAGAAGAGTCTTTTATAGCAATAGATGTAGATGTATCTTCTTCTAGATTTGTATGTATAGCAGGAGCAGGTGAAGTGGAGACATGGGTTGGAATTTCTGTATAAACTGGAGTAGGAGTTGGGATTTGAGTAGGCTGATCTTGGACAGATTGAGCAGGCTCCCCCTCAATAACAAGATCAGTTATTTGATGAGAAGGGGGAGACCTTCATCTTCTTCTGTTCTTGGTTCTTGGTTGGATTTTTGAAGCTTGATCTCCCATCTTTGGATGGAGGAGATGGAGACTTTCATCATGTGGTGAAGGGCCATGCCCTTAGCCATTGAAAACACTTCTAGTTTCATCTGATTTAAGTAAAGAGATAATATTCTGCCATAATTGGGGCTCTTGATGCTTGCCTTGATTCTTTCGAAAAGCATGATCCCCACTGAAACTTCTTCCTGCAGATAACGACAGTCATCATATCGAAGAACTCTGTGGTGATGTAGCTGATAGAACTCGTCTTGTAGAGGAGGACTTTTATAACAATATCTGTGAGTAATTTACTTTCTACATTCATATGCTGTCGGTGGTTAGTAATAGCAGTGTCGGGAAGACAACAAAATCCATAAGCCCTTTTATAGGCTGAGCATGTTAGGTCGTCTTCCATGTCGATAACTGGCAGCCACAAAAATTGTGAAATTGAGTTAGAAGTCATCTTGATTTTGAAGTCACGAACCTTAGATTTCAGCACTTTCCCATTGCGCTTGATCTTTGCATGTTGGTAGAATTCCTCTACATCAGAAATTAAGACTTTGCAAGGATGTTCTAGAACGTAAGATAATCCGGCGGTGTAGAGAAAGATTAGAACGTTTCTGAAATCGTCCGAAATGTCACCGATTCTGGTGGAGATGAGTTCGCTGCCGATGCCTAACTTGGGTGAGGAAGCCATTGATTTGAAGAATGAAACGTCTGCTGGCCGGCGAAGGGAGAAGTAGGGTTGTTTCAGCAGTGCGGCAGAGACAGAGAAGTTGAAGAGTAAGTTGACAGAGAAGTAGGGTTGTTTCAGAGAGCATCGTTTTGAAATTCGAGAATAAGAAATTTTTGGACAATCTATATATATTTACCCTAAATCTTAATGATTAATGAAATAAATAATGGTAAATTATCGGGAGTAAGGTGGCTGAATTTGCACAAGGGCTAATATCAAAAATTTGAACTTGATACTAATTTTCCATCTGATTTCTCGAGTGGGATAATAGTTGTCGAGAAGAATAAAATTATTACTCGAGTAGAAGTTTTGTTCTCGAGTAGACGAAGTCTCGTTCTGGAGTAGAACTATTTTTTCAGAGAAGTAAGTCTAGTGTTCTCGAGTACTGTTGTTCTCGAGTAGAGTTATTTTTCCCGAAAAGTAAATCTATTGTTCTCGAGTATAAAAGATGTACTCGACAAATGAAGTCCCGACTTTGAATTTTCTTGATTTTTGAGAAGTAACCCGATTCTGAACTTGCTGTGTGGCACTTATCCTTCATTCTTATTTGTTTAGCATTCCAAGTTCTGTTTTGAAGAATGAGAACTTTGCCTCATCCAGTAGCTTCGTGAAAATAACTGCAACCTATCTTTCAGTTGGAATATATTGGAGACTGATATCTCCGTACTCCATATGCTCCGGATGAAGTGGTACCGCAGCTCTATGTGTTTTGTCCGACTATAAGAGACTGGGTTGTTTGCTATTGCAATTGCACTGGAGGAGTAACAGAACATAGGAAAGTCCTTGACCTCCATATTGTATTCTTCACGTTGATTTTTGATCCATAGTAATTGTGCGCAACAACTGCCAGCAGAAATGTATTCTATCTCAGCCATTGAAATTGCGACACAATTTTGTGTCTCGCTGCTCCATGAGCTGAGCCTTCTTCTAAGGAATTGACAAGTCCCGAAAGTGCTCTTCCTGTCATCTTTTCTTCCGGCAAAATCTGCGTCTGAAAATCCAATTAGTTCGCCATCATTACTTCTTGGGTACCATAAGCCAAGATTTGGTGTACCTTTAAGGTATCTCAAAATCCGCTTTGCAGCAGCATAGTGAGATTCCTTAGAGTTCACTTGAAATCTAGCAAACACATATGTTGAAAACATTATGTCTGGTCTACTTGCAGTAATATAGAGCAAGGATCCAATTATGCTTATGTACTTGGTTTCATCAAAAGGTTTCCCTTTCTCATCCTTGTCCAGAGACTTAGCTGAACCCATTGGGGTCCTCATAGAGGTAGCGTTCTCCATTCCAAATTTCTTAATTAACTTCTTAGTGAATTTCATCTGAGAGATAAAAATTCCATCTTCAGATTGTTTCACCTGAAATCCTAAGAAATACTTCAGCTCTCCTATATTGCTCATTTCGAACTTCCCTTGTATAAGTTTGGACAACTTTTTGTAGAGGTTGTCATGCGTAGAGCCAAATATAATGTCATCAACATAGACTTGCAATAGCAAAATCTTGCCTTTTATTTCCCTAAGAAATAATGTCTTATCAATCTTTCCTCTTGTGAACTTGTTCTTAAGTGGAAAGTTACACAGCGTCTCATACGAAGCTCGAGGAGCTTGTTTCAAACCATATAAAGTTTTAAATAAGAGATAAACTTTCTCAAGATGGTTAGAATCAACAAAACCTGGAGGTTATTCCACATACACCTCTTCCTTTATGTCACGATTAAGGAAGGCCAACTTCACATCCATTTGATAGACAGTGAAGCCCTTAAGTGCTGCATATGATAGGAACAAACTGATTGCCTCCATCCTTGGCACTGGTGCATACATCTGATCTAAGTCGATTCCTTTTTCTTGTCTATATCCCTTGGCGATGAGTCTAGCCTTGTTCTTTATAATTGTTCCATCCTCATCCATCTTGTTCATGTAGACCTACTATGTTACGATAACGTTCTTGCCTTTGGGTCTTAGAACAAGCTTCCAGACTTGACAACACTTGAATTAATTTAGATCTTCTTCCATTGCCATTACCCAAGATGTGTCTGAGTTTGCTTCCTTAAACCTTTTTGGTTCAACATGCGAGAGGACACTTAAATATAGATTTTCATTAGTTGTACCTCTACGGGTCCTGAAACCATCATGGGGTTCTCTTATGATTTGATCCATTGGGTGCTCCTTCAAGTGTCTGAGCTCTAGAGTTCTTGTATCTGAAGCTTCCTCTACCACTGGTGTGACTTCATCAACTTGGATGACATCTTCATCATAGTCATCAACCTCTCTAATTGGGGTTGGAGTGGTGACCTTGAAGAACTTTTGAGCTTCTTCAGTTGGCTCATCCAAGTTTAATTCCTTTAGTCTTGAACCTACATCTTCAATAAACACACTAGAAGAGCTGCCTTGTAGTAAGCTCATCTTATTAATTACAACATTGATAGATTGTTCCACAACTAGGGTTTTCCTATTAAAAATCATATATGTCTTACTATGGCTACTATAACCTACGAAAATACATCAAAGCTCTTTTCATTAAATTTTGTGGTATGATATTTCACATTATTAAGTATGAAGCATTTACTACCAAATATTCTAAAATATGAGATGTTCGGTTCCCTACCCTTTAGTAGTTCGTAAGGTGTCTTATTATGGTTCTTGTTTATGAGTGCTCGATTTTGCACGTGGCATGTAGTGTTGACGGCTTCAGCCCAGAATTATTCTGGTAGTAAGGCATCACTCAACATGGTTATACAAGCCTCAATGAGTGTTCTATTCCTTCTATTGGCTACTTCATTCTGTTGAGGAGTAGGAGGAGATGAAAACTCATGAAGGATACCAAGACTTTCAAAGAATTCTATCATGGCCCCAGACTTGAACTCTGTTCCATTGTCACTTCTGATAGTGACAACGAAGCAGTTGTATTCATTCTGAACTTGCTTGACAAAATTAGTAAAGATATCAAAAGTATCTGACTTGTGTTTTTGGAAGAACAACCATGCAAAGCGAGAGTAATCATCAACAATGACCAATGTATAATCCTTACCACCCAAACTTCTCTAAGTTGCAGTGGACCGAAAAAGTCCATATGAAGTAGGTGTAAACACCTATTAGAGTCTTTGCCAATAATAATTTTAAAGGTAGCCCTTGTTTGCTTCCCTTTTACACATGCGTGACAAGGTCTATCTTTAATGCACTTAACATTAGGTGCATCACGTACTAAATTAAGAGAAAACAATTTATTAATAGTTTTGTAATTTATATGTGCTAGTCTGCTGTGCCATTGGTCACCAAAAGACACACTATCTTTCACAATGGTGTAGAAGAGTTTATGCAAATAAAATTTAAGCAAAATATATTTCTACTACGAGTACCTGATGGAATCGTTTCCATGTTGTCTACCGATTTTATCAAGCACTTGTCTGTATAAAATTCTACTATGTATACTTTATCACAAAGCTGGCTTATGCTTATAAGATTGTGTTCCAATCCTTCAACATAAACCACATCTGAGAAGGATACACTACCATTAGTAATCAGACCTTAGCCTTTTGTAATTCCTCTGTTAGAACCTTCGAAGATGACTTTTGGTCCGTTCATGACTGGAGAGTAATTCTATAGTAGGCTTCTCGTCCCGATCATATGTCGTGAGCATCCAATGTCCAAATACCATATAGGATTTTTGGTGGCCTTTGGACATACCTGCATTCACAAATCAGTTTGCCTTAGGAACCCAGACTTGTTTCAGTCCTTGGTCTCTAGTTAGCATACTCCCCCTACATGTGTTATAATTGTGAGCGATCTTTCTCACATTATTTGTAACAACCCCATTGATATGGAAGTTGGCCGGGGCCCCACAGGATAATATCGGTAGGGGATGATACCAGAGTAGCGCATCGCACCTAACAAGCAATCTAGCAATAGAGAATGCAAAACATTTTATATACATATAGGAATGTCTTACAATAAGAACAAGTGTTGGCTTTGCCTTACATAGCTTTCATACAGTGGCTACAATAGGGCGCGCAGGCCGGCCACAACAAAAGAAAACACACATCTCAAACATAGCCTTCGAGGGCTAAACAGCAGCAGCAGCAACACCAGCAGGAGCATCAACCTCTATGCGTCCCGCTCGGCTCTCCAGCACCTGTGCAAGGGACAATCCACCCACCGGTGGCAAACAAAAGCAACGGTCAGCGTTCAGCTACCAAATTATAACGACCCTACCCCTTCCCGGGCAGCGGTATTTATCCCTGCAGGCATATCATAAGATGGCAATATATCAAAATTGCTTTCACGACACAAGCCATCACAACCGTTCGCCACCCGGCCCAACGGTCCGGCACTCAGGGCACATTCTTGGTGTTCTGGCAACCTCTTGCCCACCACCGTATCAGGGTTATCACCCAACGGTAAATCTCTTGAGCATTTACTCCATGGCGTGCACCAGAGTTGTCCTCGACACCGGTGGCCCGTAGCCCCCCATTGTGTCAGCGCGCAGGCCGAAGACTTTGCATGGTCCAACAGACCGTACCTTTGCACTCACATGCGCAGGTCGGATCCTCCACCCCCCGTTCTAAATCGCCTTGCCTTCTCCGAAGCGTACTCATGGCTTTCAAAGGCGCGGGTCCACCAATCCTGTTCCTGGCAAAGCCTGGGCATAAGCCTTACACCCATTTTCTCACACAACAGCGGGTTTTCCTGGGCACACCAGTCCTTCTTCTTCACAGGTGGACACCGCACAAGCACAAATGTCAGGGGTCTTTCCTGGGCATACCAGACTTCCTGACTCGCTTCACAGGTGGAACCCTATGACATCAAGCATCACAAAAAGGGCCTTTCCTGGTCTCACCAGTACTACCTGTGCTCTTCACAGGTTGGACCCAAAACCATCACAAGGCTATTTTCCTGGGCTACCACCCCAGTACTTCTCTACTCCTTTTCGCAGGTAAACCCGAGACTTCCTTTATCACGAGTCTTCTCCGGTTCGTAGACACACCAATCCAGACCAACCTTCCAGATGGGCTTCAACAGCAAGCCTATTCCGTTCTTTCCGGATCTATATGCACAACAAAAGATTTCCAGAATCACCCAAATGACTCCAAAAGCAGCCACCTCTTGGTGGGGGAATCAAACGATTGCCAAAATAGAAGCCTTCACATGGCTAGAGAAAAGTCTTACCCTTGGATCGCTCTGCCATGGCTTGAAAGCTAGCTTGCAGACTCGCAGATCGCCTCCGCAACGCTGGCTTCGGATCTCTCGCCGGTAAACCGCAGCACCACTAACAGACCCCCTTCCCTTCTTCCTCCTCCTTTCTCTCACTCTTGCTCTCTCTCTTGAGAAAGTGAAGGCCAATTCAAAGTGAGGATTCTTTTCTGAATTCGGCCCTTAAGGAAAAAGAAGAAGAGCTCAGCCCTTGGATTCAGACTGAAGAAATGGACGGCCACGATTCTGCCAAAAACACACATTTTGACCCAACACGGCCTCGACCACGGCCGTGTGCCTGGCCGTGTGCCTCAAGCGGTGGTCAGATATCCAAACCAGTGACCGCCCATGGGACATGCCCGTTTGGGCCGTGTCACCAACACGCCTGAACGCCCGTTTGTGGCCGTGTATGGGTGAAAAAAATCCCAAATTGAGACTTCACACGGCCTGGGACACGCTTTCCCCTTCCCAGACATCCCCAGACACGCCCTTCAAATCATTCGGCGGGCTAGCTCGTCGTTCCGAGCACGCCCTTGACACGCCCGTCACAGGCCGTTCACCTATCTCGACACTCGCCGCCTCGACACTCGACGATTCGACACTCGACACTTCGACACTCAACGACACGGCCATGGACACGCCCGTGTCCTAGCTTGCCTCCTCGATTCGAGCGAAAATCTCGACACCTCGACTGTCGACACTGAAGCCCTGCGACACGCCTTTACTGTCCACCTGGAGCAGGCCGTCCACCCGTTTCATGGCCTAAGAGGAGTTACATAATATCATTAAACACCTTTTTTGCCAACACCAATGAAACTTGTTGTATCTTTGAGTTCCCCTACTTGACCTTTTGAGAGTGTGGTCAGTAGGAGCAACTTGGAAACAGAAGCACTCACATGACTTTCTTTAAGGGCTTTTCCATAATGAGTTTAACTTTTGATCCTTCTTGATGTTACTTTAAGGGTTATAGCTCTGAAGAGTGATCTCCTCAAGTTCCTTGAAGACACTTTCAACAATGTTCTGGGGACTAGTCCATCCTTGGTACAACTTGGGCTTACATAAGTAGGCCTCAAAGGGACCATAGGTTGAATCCAAACTCGTTAGTTGTAAAGATGACCTTTTTTAAATGAAGTGATCTTGAGGAGCTTTCCCCTCCTTCAAGCTTTCTTGGCCGCCTTATTTTTCCGTTGAGCTTTATTTCTTCTAGAAGATTTACTAGGAGCTCCACATGGCCTAGATCACCTTTTGCTTAGAGAATAGCAACAAACAGAATTTTCTTGGGCTTGAAGAAACTAACAAGTTCTTCAGTTGCATTGCTTCCAATTCCTTGATGAATTTCTCCTTCATTGGTGCTCGAAGCTTTATTATATTCCTCAGCATTGAAATCTCTCTGAGTGAGTCCGTCTTTACGACTTCCTCTCTCAGAGTGCTCTCTTCAACCTTGAGAGATTTAATCTCCTTGGCCTAAGTTTTAATAACTTTTTGACATTTGCCATATGACTTGATCAATTCCTTGTATTGAATCATGAGTTCAGATTTATCATCAGACAAACAGTCCTCATGATCATGGTCAGAAGCATTTGATTCTGAGAGAGGGGTGTGAGAGTTTACCTTCCCAGTATACTGGGTCTCTTCTTCCTCATATGTCTGTGTCATGAGCCCAAAGTAGGCTTCCTCTTCCTCACTTGGCTCAAATGAGTCAGAGTCACTGAGAGACTTGGCCTTCTTTGCTACCAGGCCTCTTTTAGTTTTCTTCTTATTATAAGAAGATTTCTTCTACTCTCTTCTTCTACCCTCCTTCTTTTTATGAGGGCAATCAGCTATGATGTGTCCTGTCTTATTGCAACAACAACAAGCAATGTCAGAAGAAATATGTTTGTTTGGTTTTGAGTGATACCTATCTTGGTTACTTGAGCCTTTCCTGTGACGATCACCATCATGACATGATCTTTTGGACGATGCATATTTGCCTCTCCACTTTTCTTCTTATTCATGAACTTCTTGAACTACCTTGAAAGAAGAGAAAACTCTCCTTCAGATAGCTCTGAGCATGAGGTACTTGGCTCTGAAGCTTCTTCTTCACTCTCTTCCTATGCGGGAGCAGGAGATGCAACTTTTGACTTCCTCGAGATGTCTGTCTTTAGAGCAACAGACTTCTCCTTGGATGACGATCGTCTTTTCTCTTCTTCAGCTTTTCTTGAGTTTATTTGCAACTCATATGACATAAACTTTCTAAAGAGATTCTGGGGGTCAGTCTCTGCCAGCTTACCAAACTCCTGGATTTAACAGACTTTGTTATCCCATTCCTTTGTCATGGATCTCAGAAATTTGTCATTCAGTTCTCTATTAGTGAAGATCCGTCCATAGACTCTTAGGCCATTGACAATCTTGAAGAAGCTTTCAAAGGTATCAGTAATAGAATCCTTGGGACCTTGTCTGAATACTTCATATTTCTGATTCAGGAGGGATCTTCTATCATCGCTTACCTCTTCAGTATCTTCCATCATGATGATGAGAGATTGCCACATTTCCTTGGCGGGTTGGCAGTGAATCAGATTCTTCAACATAGAATCATTGACTGCACTTGCGATGATATTTTTGGCTTTCTTTTCTAAAGAGACAAGTACAATCTCATCTCTGTCAAGATCCATAAGCTTCTTTGGAACTTGCTGAAAGATATTGTACCTAATCACCTAGAGGGGGGGGGGGTGAATAGGTGACTTAAATCTTTTTAACTTTTTAGGCAGAATTCAGATTATAACACAAAATTATATCTACTTTATCACAGCACACAATCAGCAATCACAGAATTCCACAAGCACACAGTAGACACTCAGATTTATAGTGGTTCCCCAAGGTTTGGGTACATCCACTTTCCCCCTTCGCCTATCTAGCAGTGTACTAGATTCGGCCAAACTCCTCCACTATCTCAGAACCCCAAAACAGGTTCCTACAGCTCAGGCCCAAGGCCCTACAACTCGGCTTCTTCACAAAGCTTACACTCAGCCACCAAGGCCTACACTCAGCCACCAAGGCCTACACTCAGCCACAACAGGCCTACACTCAGAGATACAACTCTCCTACACTCAGGCACTCAAGCCCTACACTCAGCCTTTATAATTACAGGCTTATAAATTTAGATCCCTAAGGATCCTACAAGAAAATATGAATACAAAAATGTAATCTCTACAACTCAGAGACAAGAGAGAAGAGTTGAGAGTTTCTTGATGAGTTCTTGGATGAACTCTGTCGAGATCAATCTGACTTTGCTTTCTTCAAAGCTTCTTGAATGTAGAACATAATAAGACTGATCTCCTCTGCATTTGATCCTTGATCTCTGCTACTTAAGATTCAGAACAAAATCTGAACCCTTCTTCTCAGCCTGGTTCCAACGGCTGACTTCTTGGATGGAGCTCTCTCTCTTCAACTACTTAGATCTTCACTGGATTCTTCAATGAATAGCTAGATCTTCTTTGTATATTGATCACTTGAACTTATGTTCAATCCACTTAATCATTATTTTTCTGTAGACAGTGTAAGCCTATTTATAGGCCTTCTTCATGGTAACCGGCTGGTCTAGTTCATAACTGATTTCTGACAACTCTAACAGGTGTAGTAGACCGGCTGGAATGGCAGCTCTCAAGTCATCCAGTCAGTTCTTGAAAATTCTGTAACTGTCTGAAAGTGTCGAGACTGTCTGTCTTTAAGTGTCGACACTTATAGACTAAGTGTCGACACAAGTTGTCTAAGTGTCGACACTAGCCTACAAGGTGTCGACACAACTCCTTGTGTTGTAGATTTTATATCTCGACACTGCTTCTTCTTCATGTGTCAACACTGATATTAAGTGTCGACACAACACTTTGTTCTTCAACACTTTGTTGTATTCTTCTAAGTGTCAACACAACTCCTTTGTGTCGACACATCTTCATGTATTGAACTTGTTAAGTGTCGACACTTCTTCTTGGTGTCGACACATGTCTTCAGTGTTGATACTTGCTGAGTGTCGACACAGCTCCTTGTGTCGACACATTCTTCTTCTGTTGAGACTTTTGCTGAGTGTCGATACATCTCCTTTATGCCGACACTTGTACTTAGAATATTCTTGAACTTTGCTAAGTGTCGACACAGCTCCTTGTGTCGACACTTTCTTCAAGTGTTGAGTCTACAGCTGAGTGTCGACACATTCTTTCTTGTGTCGACACTTTCTTCAAGTGTTGACTCTTCTGCTGTGTGTCGACACATTGCTCTGGGTGTCGACACTTATACTTAGTCTCTGCTGACTTTTGCTGAGTGTCGACACAGCCTCCAAGTGTCGACACTTTCTGATGTAGACACAGTTCCTCTGGGTGTCGACACAACTGTTAAGTATCGACACTGCTTCACTGCACTTTTCTTCATTGAGTGTCGACACAGCTCCTTGTGTCGACACTTTCTGTCTGGTGTCGACTCTGCATCCCTGGTGTCGATACAATGACTCCAAGTGTCGACACTACTTGCCTGGGTGTCGACACAAGTCTTCTTAAGTGTCGACACTTTCCCTCTGGGTGTCGACACATGGACTTAGAAACTTTTTCATCTTTCCTGCAAATACTTAACCTGCACAAGTAAACTCAAAACACATCAAATACATTTTGATGTATATCATTAAGTTGGGTGAGGCTTCTTCAAATCAGGTACATTTAAACTAATGTACCCAACAATCTCCCCCTATTTGGAGAAGTCATAACCCTTAGTCAATGATATACACCATACAGAACAAAATCATAGTATGATGTAAAGCAGGATTATGTAATCAGGAAAGAAACATAACATGTATTAAATAAACATGCATACACAGATATCATCACAGAACAATTATGCAATAGATTTAGTATATAACACATTGTTCCAATATCTTGATATATTCATTTTCCAAAAGTTTACAAAATGTTTAACAATAAAAATATTACAATTATAAACTGAGAAAAATTCTATTCTATTTTTTTTCAGCCTCCTTGATCACTATCCCTTTTCCAGTTTGTACTTTAGCTTGAACAGGAGCTTCAGCAACTTCAGTACCAGCAGGCTTTTTCCCTTTCAGCTCCTTCTTCTTTAGCTCTTTTGCTTTAATCTTTTGCCTCTCAAAATAATGATATGGCTTGGGAAAGTACTTGCTAGGCTCCTGAGCAGTAGGAGGTAGCTTTCCCATCTTGGCCTTCCTTCTATATTGCACTATTGCTTCTTGCCTTGTCTCATGTTTCCTCCATTCTAGTTCAGAAAACCATTTATTTCTGTCTTGTATATTATCTTTTGCAGCTTTCCATGCAGTTAATATAATGTTTCTTGAAGTGGGGCTCCACTGCTCAAAGTCTGGTCTTAGTTCAGCTTGCTCCCTGAACCTCTTCTTAGACAGTCTAGCTTCATCTTCTTTCTGCAGAGCTTCTTGCATAGCTTCAGAGACTGGCTGAACAACTTTTTTTATAATGACATTTTCTTTTCCCTCAGGTGGGCTATACATTGAGTGTATATCAGCTTGAACCATATCAAATCTGGAGGAGGGTAGATGACTTGAGCCACTTCAGGTTGCTCCCCTCCTAGATATGTAGGATGTATTCAAGATTCTGCAACATTATCATCATCACAAAGAGGAGGATATCCAAGAGTAGCTCTGATAGAATTAGAAATCCATTTAGTATGATCAGAGCTGACTTTGACTAACACCCTCTCCCCTTTTATGACTTCTCTAACCATGTGATCTCTTAGATCATCCTTTTGAAATCTTATTTGTGCATTAAGATAATTAACTCCATCCTTGTAGAAAGGTTTTAACCTTTGGAGTTTTTTAGATATCAGCTTCTGAGAGTCTTGAATTGTAGTTGTAACAGCAGTTAAGCTCTCTTGCAGTGCTTTATCAAAATCTGCCTTAGCAGTAGCAGTAGAAGTAGTTAGTCCAGCAGCTATGTTCTGCATCTCAGTGATAATAGCATTGTGAGATTCTGTCAAGTTATCATTCATCCTGATCTGATTTTCCAGTACATAGCCTTGCTTTAGTGCAATGTCATCTACTTGAGCCTTTATTTTCTCTTGATGAGTTGCTAAATAGACTACTGCATTTCCTCCCTTGTGGAAGTAGTCAGTCATCTCCTTTTTATTAAGATTCATTTCAAATCTTATAGACTTTATTTCCTGGGCCAAATCAAACTGTAATGATTTTTGCCCTTCATCCACATACTTCTCAATGGCTTGTCTGTGCTCATCTAGCTTAATTTGCATAGCAACCATCAGAGCACTGTAATCTACAGTTGGAGTTTACTGTAGTGCTGGTTGTGGTGCTATGGTTTGCAATGCCTTCTTATAATTCTGACTTCTTCTTTTGAAAACTTGAAACTTCCTTTTCTTAGCCCTTGTTGCCTCCTCATCTTCAGAAGCAGATGTGCTGGCTATGTCTACCCTCTCCTTAGGGCTTGGAGGTAACTCCTTCTGCACTTCTGGTGCCTTCTCAGGTTCTTGCCTTGCAGGTTCTTCCAGAATCTGCACTTGCTCCCCCTCAACTGGAGCATTCTCCCCCTCAGCAGCAGCAGTTTCCTTGTCAAAATCAATTTGATCCAGATTGAGGAAGAGATCTTCCATAGTAAATTCTTGTGCAGAATGGGCTGGAGAAACTCTTGGCTCATCTACCACTAGATCAGATACAACTTGAACTTCAACAGATGTGTCTTCCATGACAACATCTGGGAGTTGGCTATCCAGCTGAGTTTGCTGATTAACATTACTTAATGGATCAGATAAAACAGTATCCACTTTAACGAAATCTAAAGCATTAAGCTCAGTGATTACCTCAAGAATGATGTTTGTAGCTTGCTCACTCTCAAGAGGAGTTGACTCTTCTACAACTAGTGGCTCCCCCTGGATTTGATCCTAGTGTAAGGGGCTAGCTGGTGGTAGCTCCCCCTGTCTCACTACAGTATCTTGTTGAGCTGGAGACCTCCCAGCATTTCCTTCTACATCCTCTTCTGGAGTAAAGACAACTTGATCTTCACTATCAAAGCTGCTAGATGAAACCTGAGCCACTGGAGCAGTTTTCTTCTTCTTCTTTTGGGGAGTAATTTTCTCTGGTGTGATTTTATCAGGGGTTGGCATCTCCTTAAACAAAACCATGTCCCATCTGGAGAAGATCCTCATGTCAATTTTCCTCAT
This sequence comes from Platanthera guangdongensis, assembly GCA_039583875.1. Taxonomy (NCBI): domain Eukaryota; kingdom Viridiplantae; phylum Streptophyta; class Magnoliopsida; order Asparagales; family Orchidaceae; genus Platanthera; species Platanthera guangdongensis. The sequence goes on along the minus strand of CM077158.1, from coordinate 166,808,562 downwards.
ATGATTGATTTTACTGCCAGCAGCTTGACCCATAACCTCTGGTATGCTACCAGCTAGGTATAAACTTAGTATTCTTCCCAAATTGGGCTTTTTCAGACTTTCTTTAATCTTCTCAAAGACAATAACAGACCAATCTGTTTTCAATATGAAGATTATCCTTGTCATAATGCTGAACATATGGGCTGATACCATATTATGCCCTCCAGGCTTACTTAAGATTACCTTGCCAGCAATTTCAGAAAGGAATTTCCCCTGGCTGTTCATCCCCTTTTTATTGAATACAGATCTAATTTTCATTTTGGAATCTAGACCACACCATGTCAATGCTTCTCTGGTCTTAGAAGAAGTTACTTCATCTTCTTCTTTAGTTCTTGGTAACTGTAGTACTTTCCTCAAACTTTTTGGTGAGACTTTAACCTTTTCACCATGAACCCTGAACTTGATCTTGAATCCAGTGTCGGCTAGGGTTGCTCCATTGAGAAATTCCAAGACTTCTTTCTTCCAGATTTTAGTCGGCTCTAAAACAAGATATTCTAACCCTGAGTTTGTGACTAGGGTTATCACAGTCTTTATCTCCGGGTCTGCATCACCAAACGCGTCTCGCACCAGTTCATAACCTTCATTGACGTTGTCCTCGAGCTTTGGCGCCATTAGGGTTTGAAGAATTTGACTGGAGAGAAGAGAGGTGTCGACACACAAGTTTAGTCTCGAAACTTTTGAAAGCGTGTCGATTGACTAAGGCAAAATCCTATTTATACCTTTCTAGGTTTGAAGATGAAAAGGCGGGTCAGCTAACTTAAATTGTGTCGACACTATTGAGAAGTGTCGACACAGACTTATAATGTCTCGACACACTGTGTCGACCCAAGTTTAGTCGATAGATAATATGTGTCGACACTTGTTTATGTGTTGACACCACTTAACTCGACAAATAGTCGAGTCTTTACTTAGATAATTCTAAGTAAACACTAAGTGTCGACACCACCTTGGATGTGTCGACACTGACTCTGTATGTGTCGACACTAATATTCTGAAGTGTCGACACTAACTTCCTAGATGTGTCGACACCTTTTCCCTGAAGTGTTGACACCACTTTTCTGTGTCGACACAGATATCTCAGTGTGTCGACACCTTTTTACTTAGCCATTTCTATAAACTTATTCTAAGTTTATCATACCTAGTTCAATTTTAAACCTATTGAACTTAGTTTCTTCTAAGGGCTTAGTATACATATCAGCTAGTTGATTATCTGTTCTAACATATTCCAGTAAAATATCTTCTTTCTCTACATGTTCCCTAAGAAAATGATATTTTATTTCAATATGTTTGGTTCTACTATGGGAAACAGGATTATTTGCAATTGAAATAACACTTGTAGAATCACAAAAGAGTGGAGTTCTACTTACCTGAATTCCATAGTCCTCAAGCTGATGTTGTATCCATAGAAGTTGAGCACAGCAACTTCCTGCAGCCAAATATTCTGACTCTGCAGTGGAGATAGCCACACTTGTTTGCTCTTTGCTACTCCATGAAATCAGTCTTCCACCTAGGAATTGACAGGTTCCAGTTGTGCTTTTTCTGTCTTCTTTGCATCCTGCAAAGTCTGCATCTGAATAACCTGTTAGTTTAAAATCCCCATTCCTAGGGTACCAGAGGCCTAGATAATGAGTGCCCTTTAGATATCTCAATATCCTTTTGACTGCAGTCAAATGAGACTCCTTAGGGCATGCTTGATACCTTGCACAGACACATGTAGCATACATGATATCTGGTCTACTTGCAGTCAAATAGAGTAGGGAGCCAACTATCCCTCTATACAAAGTCTCATCTACAGGTTTCCCTGCATCATCTTTGCTAAGAGACATACTTGACCCCATAGGAGTCTTCATGGTACTGGATGAATACATACCATACTTCCTTATGAGTTCTAGGGTGAACTTAGACTGGCATATGGATAAACTATTCTCAGTCTGTCTAACTTGGAGACCCAAGAAGAACTTAAGCTCCCCCATACTACTCATCTCAAATTGTCCTTGCATTAGTTTTGCAAACTTTTTGCAAAGACTACTTTCAGTAGACCCAAATATTATGTCATCTACATATATTTGGACTAGTATTACTTTGCCTCTGGATTCCCTAAGGAATAGAGTCTTGTCTATTTTCCCCCTTGTGAACTTATTCTCAATGAGGAAACTAGATAGGGTTTCATACCAAGCCCTAGGGGCTTGCTTTAACCCATACAATGCTTTCCTAAGTCTATAGACATGATTAGGTTGAGTTGAATCAACAAAACCTGATGGTTGTTCCACATAGACTTCCTCTTTTAGAATACCATTCAGAAAGGCTCACTTTACATCCATTTGGTAAACTTTAAATCCTTGAAAGGTTGCATAGGCCAGGAACATCCTTATGGCTTTCAGTCTGGATACTGGAGCAAAGGTTTGATCAAAGTCAATACCTTCTTCCTGCCTATATCCTTTAGCAACCAATCTTGCTTTGTTCTTAATGATGACTCCATGTTCATCCATCTTGTTCCTATAGATCCACTTGGTACCAATTATGTTGTGGTCTTTACGTTTAGGAACAAGTTCCCAGACCTTGCACCTCTTGAACTGATTCAGCTCTTCTTGCATTGCCTCAATCCAATGAGGGTCTAGGATGGCTTCTTCAAACTTCTTTGGTTCAACTTGGGATAGAAAACTGGAGAAGAGTACTGATGTCACAACCCGTATTTTCTCAACAATAAAATCGTATCAGAGCAGGAGAAAACACGTGCTGTGATACCACGTCGTGCAGGGGATAACTGCACACGCTCAGGCAAAACTCCAGACCTTTGTTTTTAAGGAAAACGTTGATTAATTATGGTAGAAAAATAGTTATGTTGAAAAGGCCGTATCCCTCGGCACGGTAGATCGGCTAGTCCACATATCACCGTATTTTTATACGCAGCGGAAAATATTTTGGTTCAAATAAGTTGACATCCTAAACGAGCATAGGTGTACCCAGGGAACGACCCATGGTACGCACGACTCTAAGGTGAATATAGTATACATAAAAAGGTAGTCTTTACGCTATAAGGAAAAAAATAGTGCTTTAGTTTTACAAATATGAAATGCATGAGTACATATAGTAACATTTTAGGGTTTAAAATAACTGGAATGCACCCTAGCATAAATCCTTCCCAGAAGAGCAAGAACCACCAGGTAAAAAGTAACAGTAGTGAGAGCAGCAAGCAGTCTAGCACAGAAAATCTAAAGTCTATGGGCGTCAACAACTGGTACGAACCCATAGAAAGAAGAAAAATAGCCAAGTCTAAACAATGCAACTACCTCAACTCGGAGGTGGAAACAAACAGCCACAGGAACCAGCAGCACTAGAAGCCCAAGTCTATCAGCTAAACCAGCTACAGCTCTGATCCTGAGGCATTCAAAAGAAGAACACCTCAGAAGCAAGTCACAAGTAGAGCAAGAGTAAAAGCAGACTACACAAACCTCCAAGTAGAGGAGAATGAAAGAAAAGGCGACTGCAACAAAACGGTCAACATAGTAAAAAAAAGGAGCAACAGTAAAACTAGTCGAACAAGATATGCTAAGCATTATATATAAAAAAGAAAATGAGCAAGCAACAGCAACCGAAGTCCAATCTTTCATTAGCAATTACCATGCCGAGGGAGTAACCCCAACGCGCACAGCCTATCCGAGTATAAAATACTATGTCGAGGGAGGACCCCCAACGCGCATAGTTCATCTGAATATAAAACACTATGCCAAGGGAGGACCCCAACGCGCATAATTCATCTGAATATAAAACACTATGCCGAGGGAGGACCCCAACGCGCATAGTTCATCTGAATTTCCTTAGTTACATAATTATACAAGCAGTGTTCATTTACGCTCATTCATCACCATAAACTCCAGGGATAGCCGACCAAGTGGGCTGCATAAGGGCGTTTCAAAGAACAGCAAGATTTGAGATTTAAAACTTACGGGACATCAAGTCACAAATTCCAGAAATAGAGGGGAAAACAAGTTAGGAGTTCAGAACAAACATCTCTACCGTCGAAATATGATAAGCTCAACAAGTGTAGAAACAAAAAGGAAGGTAGGAATTTAGAATTAAGAACAAATGGAAAGCAAGAACACTACTTGCCTCGGTTTACCGGAAAAACTCTCCAAATCTCCACGCGTCGCGCTAGGAGCTAAAATCTGGACGAAAGATGACTGGAGAAACGGTTAGGGCCGAAAACCCTAGCGAGAAAAACTCGAGGAACGGGGAAGAAATTACCCCGAGGGCGTAGCTCTCGACGAGAGCCTTCCAGATCCACGATCGGCGGGAAAAACCGAGCACCGGAGCTCCGTCGGTGATCGCCGGGAGAGGCACGGACGGCAAACTTCTCCGCGCGCGCCGCTCTGGGACGGAAAGCAGGAGAAACCTAGGTCGGCTAAAGATAAGGAGAAGCAGGGTATAAATACTCAATAGCTGCAAGGACCGAGTTCAACTACATCGGACCGGTGGTGCCGATGCACCACAGAACAGCGGTGTCGACACGCCTGTGTCGACACCGGCCGGCAGTGTCGACACAGCAGTGTCGACACCCACCAGCCAGCGGTGTCGACACACCTGTGTCGACACCGGCCGGCAGTGTCGACACCGCAGTGTCGACACTCGACAGCCAGCGGTGTTGACACACTGTGTCGACACCGACCGGCAGTGTCGACACAGCAGTGTCGACACCGACAGCCACCGGTGTCGAGACACTGTGTCGACACCGGCCGGCAGTGTCGACACAGCAGTGTCGACACCGACAACCAGCGGTGTCGACACACTGTGTCGACACCGGCCGGCAGTGTCGACACCGCAGTGTCGACACCGACAGCCAGCAGTGTCGACACAAAGTGTCGACACCAGACTGCCCCGCTCGACGACTCGTCGAGCCAGCACGGCAAGTGTGGAGCTCGACGATCGTCAACCTCCAAACAACGCCCAGAAAAACTAACCATCGTCAAGCTCGAACCCAGAGGATAAAATAAGATAAAATCGACAAAGCAAGCTTGGTTCGACGAACTGGACGAGCAAGACAGAAAAAGACAATCAATTAAGCTTTCCAAAAGTGAAAAATTTTAGTTTCTGCCAAAGATTCAAGAATTCGGCCGACTGAATCGACGAGACGCGAAAGCGCACTATCTGCGATGCGCCACCAACTGAACGCCAGAGTAACGCCCTTACGTCACAAAGATGCCAACCAGGGGAGAAAATAATGCCGAAAAAAGCAGGGGCGTTATAGTCACCCCTCCAAAAGGGAAGTTTCGTCCCGAAACTTGAAACACAAACGAAAAATAAGAGGACAGAGAACGAGACAAGACAGAAGAATTCTTGAAACTAGAATACTAACCAGAGAGTTTAAGAGAACAACTGAGGATGAGATTCTCTCATCGCGGATTCCAATTCCCAAGTTGCACCTCTTGCATCCTGATTTCGCCAGAGAACCTTAACCATTGGAATTGTTTTCTTTCTTAGCATACGGTCTTGCATCTCCAGAATACGAACCGGTTCTTCAACATACGAGAGATTAGGCTGCAACGGGGGTACCGATACAAGGACATGCCACTCACTGCGGACACACTTTCGCAACTGGCTCACGTGGAACACGTCGTGAACACCAGGGAAAGAATCAGGTAACTCTAGTCTATAGGCAGAGACTCCAATGCGCTCCAAAATCTGAAAAGGCCCCACATATCTCGGGTCTAGCTTATGGTTTCTTCCAAATCTTTTAACACCCGGCATCGGGGAGACCTTCAAAAACACCATGTCCCCAACCGCAAACTCCAGGTCAACTCTGCGCTGGTTCGCATACTTCTCGTATCGCTCCTGAGCTAACCTCAGCTTTTCACGAATGTGCCTTACTGAAGTACTCATATCCTCCAGCACTTCTGGTCCGAGCAACGGCTTCTCGCCCACTTCTGTCCAAAACAAAGGAGTTCGATAACGCCTTCCATAAAGAGCTTCAAAGGGCTCCATCTGCAAACTTTCCTGATAACTATTATTGTATGCAAACTCCATTAATCCGAGGCGTTTATCCCAAGCTCCGCCATGGTCCAGGATATAGCATCTAAGCATATCCTCCAAGATCTGGTTCACTCTCTCCGTCTGACCATTTGTCAGCGGATGATAGGCAGTAGAATATCTAAGGTCAGTACCTAGAGCTCCCTGTAAGCTTTGCCAGAATCGAGACATGAATCGGGAGTCTCGGTCGGACACAATACTCGTCGGTACACCATGAAGTCTGATAACTTCATTCAGATAAAGCTCAGCTACCTTTTCCATGGAATAACTAATCTTGAAAGGCACAAAATGGGCACACTTAGTTAGCCTGTCCACAATGACCCACACTGCATCATGCCCTCGGGGAGATCTGGGAAAACCGGTTATGAAATCCATTGATACACTCTCCCATTTCCAACTCGGTACATCTAAGGGAGTTAACTTACCACCCGGCCTTCTGTGATCAGCTTTTACACGTTGACAGGTATGACATTCAGACACAAATCTTACGATGTCATTCTTCATGCCTGACCACAAAACAATCTGCTTCAAATCTCTGTACATTTTCGTGGAGCCAGGATGATATGAAACACTGGAACCATGCGCTTCACTGCATATTTTTGATCGGATGTCCCCAACAGCAGGAATACAGTATCTGCCACGGTACTTTAAGGTACCCACATCGTCAATTGTAAAGTCGGGTAATTCCCTTCTCTCAGTCCTACTGCGGAGGTGCGCAAGTCAGGATCGTCCTTCTGATGAAGCTTAGTGAGGGTAATCCACGAAGCCTCATCCACCTCTAGGCTACTCGGCAAAGCGCTATTCCCTACGGTTATGTCCATGAGCAAGAACTCTTCGACAAGGGATTGCACCGAGAGGTTAAAGATGTGTGCATGCTTCCGGCTCAGCGCATCTGCTACAACATTAGCCTTGCCGGGATGATAAAGGATGTCCACTTCGTAGTCCGCAACATACTCTAACCATCGGCGCTGGCGCAAATTCAGTTCCTTCTGAGTAAAGACATATTTCAAACTTTTGTGATCCGAATAAATTTTGCATGACACTCCATATAGAAGATGTCACCATAATTTCAAGGCATAAATGTCGCCAGCAAATTCTAGATCGTGCGTAGGGTAATTCTTTTCATGCACCTTCAATTGTCTTGATCCATACGCAATCACCTTGCCGTCCTGCATCAGCACGCAACCGAGTCCAACTCACGAGGCGTCCACATAAACAACATACTCCACTCCTTCCACAGGCAATGCCAACACTGGAGCAGAACACAAACGCCTCTTGAGCTCTTGAAAAGCTCCCTCACAGGCATCACTCCAAACAATAGCTACGCTCTTTTGTGTAAGCCTGGTCAACGGCGCAGTGAGGACAGAGAACCCTTCCACAAATCTTCTGTAGTAACCTGCCAACCCTAAGAAGCTACTTATCTCTTTAGGCGATGCAGGTCTCTCCCAGTCCAAAACCGCAGCTATCTTTGCAGAATCCACTGAGATACCTTCCTTACTTACAATGTAGCCTAGGAAAGACACCTGAGATATCCAGAACTCACACTTGCTAAGCTTCGCATACAGCTTGTGCTCCCTCAAAGTAGACAAAACCAAGCGCAAGTGCAAGGCGTGCTCATCTGCATCTCTAAAATATACTAGGACATCGTCAATGAACACTACCACGAACTTATCCAGAAAATCCTTGAACACCCTGTTCATCATGTCCATAAAAGCTGACGGTGCATTCGTCAATCCGAAAGACATCACCAGAAATTCAAAGTGACCATAACGAGAACGAAAAGCAGTACGCGGAATGTCTGACTCCCGGATCATCAACTGATGGTAACCTGAACGGAGGTCAATCTTCGAGAACACAGAGCTACCCCGCAACTGATCGAACAAATCGTCGATCCTAGGCAACGGATATCTGTTCTTAATTGTTACCTTGTTTAGCTCTCGATAATCAATGCATAGTCTCATCGTCCCGTCCTTTTTCTTCACGAAGAGCACTGGTGCACCGCAGGGAGAAGAGCTGGGCCTAATAAAACTGCATTGCAATAACTCATCCAGTTGAGTACGCAGCTCCTCTAACTCACGCGGCGCCATGCGGTACGGTGCTTTGGTAATAGGGCGAGTGCCTGGCTTGAGGTCTATAACAAACTCCATCTCTCTCTCAGGAGGAAGTCCAGGAAGGCTATCTGGAAAAACATCCGGAAACCCGCACACCACAGAAACGTCCTCTACCCGAGGCTCAACCGGTGCAGCTCCCAGAACAGAAACAGAGACAAGAAAAGAATCACAGCCAGACTCTAGAAATATACGAGCACGCACCGCAGAAATGATCGGAGACTCCAGACGCGGCAAACCATACACACTCATGGGCTGGCCATTGCTACCCTTGAAATCCAAGCGCTTGAGCTTGCACTGAATGATAGCATCATAGCTGGACAACCAGTCCATGCCCAAAATTACGTCAAAGTCCACCAGATCTAGCACCTTCAGATCCGCAATCGCCAGAAACCCGCCTAGGGAGATGGGGCACTTTTGGATACCCTGGCTTGACCTCACCAACTCTCCTGAAGGAAATTTGACATCTTTGGAGGTGTCTAACTGCTCGAGAGCCCAACGATGACGGTCCACAAAACTTCTTGCCACAAAAGAATGAGTAGCACCCGAATCGAACAAAACGCGCGCCCACTTATTCTTCACCTTAAATTCACCTAAACACACAGCGCGCGCGAAACTAATATGCAGAAACCATAAATCCACTAAAAGGAATAACTAGCCAAGTCAGAGACTAACCCGCGATCACCTGAGTCGATGATTGGGCCTCCTCCTTGGTCAGCACATTCAACTTTCCTTTTCCTTTGTCCGCGAGAGGCGGGGGCGGCGGTGAGGTCTGCAACGGGCTTGCATGCAGCGCAGGCTGGCTCTGCGGGCAATTAGCCCTCATGTGTCCTCTTTGGCCATAGAGATAACAAGCTCCAGCCTTCTTGCGACAATGGGCCACATCATGTCCACTCCTCTGACAATAAGAACAGACAGGACACCCCTTGGGAGCATCTTGGATCGCATGCACCTGAGACAGCTTCTGCGCATCCAATCTCTTAAAACACCTATCGAGAGAGTGCCCCGGCTTACCACAGAAGCTACACACCTCCCTTCTATCCTTCTTCACTGCAGGGCCAGGTTCCCTCGCACTTCCTCCATCGTCAGATTTTCTCTTGTCCTTCTTTGCAAGCGATACCCAATTCTTCGCATTTTCTATCGCCTCAACCTTTAAGGCAGCTTCAACTACTTCGGCAAAGGTCTCCGACTTGTAGGCACTAACCAACTGCTGGATATCATACCTCGGACCACCCAAAAAAACACTTCACTCTGCCTTCTTCAGATGCTATCAGATCTGGGGCGAAACGACTGAGCTTGCCAAACTCGACTTCGTACTCACCAACAGTGAGTTGCCGCTGCTTCAGGTGTAGGAAACTATTCATGAGGCGGTCTCGCTCGACCGATGGTAGGAACTTCTTTAGTAACAAACTCCTGAATGATTCCCATGAGCACCCCTCCGAAAGGTTCTCTTTTTCTCTGATCCACCAACTCTTCGCAAGGCCCTTGAGTTGATAAGCCGCAATCATCACCTTTTGATTGGGAGAAACGCCAGAGTAGGAAAACATTTCTTCCATGACAATAATCCAGTCATCCAACGCCATGAAGTCTGCCCTACCGTCATAAGACAGGGGTCCTAAACGCTGGAAGTGAGAAATGAAATTCATCTCAGGCGGCAACGCAACTGGGGGAACTAGAGCAGCATGGGGGATAAGAACCGCTTGAATCACAGTAGGACCCTGTGCTCTGGACTGCTGCCTAGAGATGACAGCCAACATCGATTGCATCTGGGACTGCATGTCCACCATCTGCTTTGCCAGGGTCTCATTACTTAGCCTTAGCGCTTTGATCAGCGCTTCGTTCTGGGCACCTGAAGACTCACCCTCTGACTGGGGGGTCGACCTCGTCGCAACGCGCTTAAGCGGCATTCTACAGAACAAACGAAGATCTAGTCAAACCTTGCCTAAGACACCACAAACTGGGAAAGCATTCCCTAAAACACACTATTTCGGATTCACATTGACCGATACGAACAAAAGGGCTTATCAGGGACCTAGCTTAGGACACTGAAGCTAGAAACTAGCATAACCTGACACAGCTCAGATCCGGAACGGACAAACTCAGATCAGGTCGAAAAAGAACCGATACTTGCTCCAACTGTTACCTTGCTCTGGGAAATCATAAAATGATGTTTTGCTTCTAGCTTGTGCCTATAATATGAATGCATGAATGTATAAATTTCATCCCAAGGTATGAGTGTACATATGTCATCATGCAGATCTTTAACTTGGCACGTGTGCTTATGCAATGATATGCTATGTATGTAGTGCTATGCTTACTATAATAAGGCCTTAATGCATGCTATGAGCGGCATATACATTCAATATTATGCATCCCATACTACATAACATTGTATGCAACGAAGAAAGAAAATGCGCTAATGGGCATCCATGTGATGATGGTTATGCATCCCATACTACATAACCGTCACATGTTGCCACCTATGGTGGATCCATATACAAACACATATTATGCATCCCATACTACATAATATGCCTCGTATACTTCTTATCATGCTATGAGTGTAGTGTTTGTGCTTCCATCAAAATCTAGTGATGACATATTGGTGTGTGTATGCAATGCAATGATACAACTAGGGTTTTGCTTAAGGGAAAGTTGTTCGACTGGTTTGGTCAACCAACCAACCCTCTTGCAAAACCTCCCTCTGATACCAACTGTCACAACCCGCATTTTATCAATGATAAAATCGTATCAAAGCAGGAGAAAACACGTGTCGTGATGCCACGTCGTGCAGGGGATAACTGCACACGCTTAGGCAAAACTCCAGACCTTTGTTTTTAAGGAAAACGTTGATTAATTATGGTAAAAAAACAGTTATGTTGAAAAGGCCGTATCCCTTGGCACGATAGATCGGCTAGTCTACAGATCACCGTATTTTTATATGCAGCGGAAAATATTTTGGTTCAATTAAGTTGACATCCTAAACGAGCATAGGTGTCCCCGGGGAACGACCCATGGTATGCACGACTCTAAGGTGAATATAGTATACATAAAAGGTAGTCTTTACGCTATAAGGAAAAAAATAGTGCTTTAGTTTTACAAATATGAAATGCATTAGTACATATAGTAACATTTTAGGGTTTAAAATAACTGGAATGCACCCTAGCATAAATCCTTCCCAGAAGAGCAAGAGCCACCAGGTAAAAAGTAATAGTAGTGAGAGCAGCAACCAGTCTAACACAGAAAAGCTAAAGTCTATGGGCGTCAACAACTGACACGAACCCATAGAAAGAAGAAAAACAGCCAAGTCTAAACAATGCAACTACCTCAACTCGGAGGTGGAAACAAACAGCCACAGGAACCAGCAGCACCAGAAGCCCAAGTCTGTCAGCTAAACCAGCTACAGCTCTGATCCTGAGGCATTCAAAAGAAGAACACCTCAGAAGCAAGTCACAAGTAGAGCAAGAGTAAAAGCAGACTACACAAACCTCCAAGTAGAGGAGAATGAAAGAAAAGGCGACTGCAACAAAACGGTCAACAGAGTAAAAAAAAGGAGCAACAGTAAAACTAGCCGAACAAGATATGCTAAGCATTATATATACAAAAGAAAAGGAGCAAGCAACAGCAACCGAAGTCCAATCTTTCATTAGCAATTACCATGCCGAGGGAGGAACCCCAACGCACACAGCCTATCCGAGTATAAAATACTATGCCGAGGGAGGACCCCAACGCGCATAGTTCATTTGAATATAAAACACTATGCCGAGGGAGGACCCCAACGCACATAATTCGTCTGAATATAAAACACTATGCCGAGGGAGGACCCCAACGCACATAGTTCATCTGAATTTCCTTAGTTACATAATTATACAAGCAGTGTTCATTTACGCTCATTCATCACCATAAACTCTATGGATAGCCGACCAAGTGGGCTGTATAAGGGCGTTTCAAAGAACAGCAAGATTTGAGATTTAAAACTTAAGGGACATCAAGTCACAAATTACAGAAATAGAGGGGAAAACAAGTTAGGAGTTCAGAACAAGCATCTCTACCGTCGAAATATGATAAGCTCAACAAGTGTCGAAATAAAAAGGAAGGTAGGAATTTAGAATTAAGAACAAAGGGAAAGCAAGAACACTACTTGCCTCGGTTTACCGGAAAAACTCTCCAAATCTCCACGCGTCGCGATAGGAGCCGAAATCTGGACAAAAGATGACTGGAGAAACGGTTAGGGCCGAAAACCCTAGCGAGAAAAACTCGAGGAATGGGGACGAAATTACCCCGAGGGCGTAGCTCTCGACGAGAGCCTTCCAGATCCACGATCGGCGGGAAAAACCGAGCACCGGAGCTCCGTCGGTGATCGCTGGGAGAGGCATGGACGGCAAACTTCTCCGCGCGCGCCGCTCTGGGACGGAAAGCAGGAGAAACCTAGGTCAGCTAAAGATAAGGAGAAGCAGGGTATAAATACTCAACAGCTGCAAGGACCGGGTTCATCTACACCGGACCGGTGGTGCCGACGCACCACAGAACAGCGGTGTCGACAAGCCTGTGTCGACACCGGCCGGCAGTGTCGACACAGCAGTGTCGACACCCGCCAGCCAGCGGTGTCGACACACCTGTGTCGACACCGGCCGGCAGTGTCGACACCGCAGTGTCGACACTCGACAGCCAGCGTTATCTACACACTGTGTCGACACCGGCCGGCAGTGTCGACACAGCAGTGTCGACACCGACAGCCAGCGGTGTCGACACACTGTGTCGACACCGGCCGGCAGTGTCGACACAGCAGTGTCGACACCGACAGCCAGCGGTGTCGACACACTGTATCGACACCGGCCGGCAGTGTCGACACCGCAGTGTCGACACCGACAGCCAGCGGTGTCGACACAAAGTGTCGACACCAAACGGCCCCGCTCGACGACTCGTCGAGCCAGCACGGCAAGCGTGGAGCTCGACGATCGTCAACCTCCAAACAACGCCCAGAAAAACTAACCATCGTCAAGCTCGAACCCAGAGGATAAAATAAGATAAAATCGACATAGTAAGGTTGGTTCGACGAGCTGGACGAGCAAGACAAAAAAAGACAATCAATTAAGCTTTCCAAAAGTGAAAAATTTCCGTTTCTGCCAAAGATTCAAGAATTCGGCCGACTGAATCGACGAGATGTGAAAGCGCACTAACGGCGACGCGCCACCAACTGAACGCCAGAGTAATGCCCTTACGTCACAAAGATGCCAACCAGGGGAGACAATAATGCCGAAAAAAGCAGGGGCGTTACAACTGCATTCAGATTTCTGCTCCTTGTTAGTACCCCTTGTCTTGGATCACCAATGATTTGTTCTGCTGGATGATCTCTTAGATGCCTATTGGCTGGAGGCATCCTGACTTCAGGTTGAACTTCTTCAGTTTCTTCATCTTGCTACACTCCTTGAACTTCATCTGTATTAGGTACATGTAGTACTCCCCCTGGACAGCAGTCACTATATTCTACTTGCTGTCTTGTAGAAGGTTCTTCTTCTATAGTGAGCTTGTCCATCTTCTTAGTTATACCTGTGGAGCTGCATATACTACTAGACAACTCATTGTTAATAAGTCTAGTTTCATCAAATACTACATGTACAAATTCCTCTACAACTTGAGTAAACAAGTTATAGACTCTATAAGCCTTACTGTTGTTGTTGTACCCAACAAAAATTCCCTCTTGGGACTTGGCAACAAACTTAGTCAAGTAAGACTTTCCATTGTTAAGTATAAAACACTTACAACCAAAGATCCTGAAGTAGGATAGGTTTTGTTTTCTGCCTTTCACAACCTCATAGGGGGTCTTGTTGTGGCTTTTAGTAATGGTATCCCTATTAATTACATGGCATGCAGTATTCACTACTTCAGCCCAGAAATATTCTGGTAGTGATGTATCACTTAATAGGGTCCTACCTGCCTCAATCAAGATTCTATTCTTCCTCTCAGCAATGTCATTTTGCTGAGGTGTTCTTGGTGAAGAAAACTCTTGAAATATCCCAAATTCTTCACATAGTTTTGCCATACTATCAGACTGAAATTCAGTACCATGGTCACTTCTTATTTTGACCACTGTACTAGCTAGTTCATTCTGAATTTGTTTGACAAAACTATAGAAGACACTAGGTGTTTCAGATTTCTGTCTAAGGAAGAACACCCAGGAAAACCTTGAGTAGTCATCTACAACTACAAAGGTATAGACCTTCCTACCTAGGCTGTGAACTGACATTGGACCAAAGAGATCCATATGCAAGAGGTATAAACACCTCACAGCATCTTTGTTTTCAATGCTTCTAAAGGTGGATCTAGTATACTTGTCCTTTTGACAAGCTGAGCAAATACCATCTTTAATACACTTAACATGAGGATCATTCCTCACTAACTCTTTGCTAAAGAGTTTTCCAATTGTCTTGTAGTTTAGATGGGCTAGCCTCTTGTGCCATTTGACACAATGAGAGACTATCTCATCAGCTACTAGACACACTGGAGAACCATTATTCTCAACCATAATGTCTAAGCAGTAGACATTTCTTTTTCTATAACCAGTCAAAATGATCTCTTGATCATTTGACCTCCTGATATGACAACCATTTTTAACAAATGAGATATCATATCCCACATCACTCAATTGACTTATACTAATAAGGTTATGTTTCAAACCTTTAACATAGGCCACTTGAGTAATTGTAATATAGGAGTTAGATATGTTACCAAAACCCTTGATGATCCCTTTTTCAGAACCACCAAAGGTGACTTTTGGACCATCCTTGATGGGTGTGTAGTCCTGTAGTAAACCCCTTGTTCCAGTCATATGTCTGGAACATCCACTGTCCAAGTACCATATTGGGGCATGGCCACTTGGACTCACCTGCAAAACAGATTAGTGAACCTTAGAACCCAAAGAATTCTTGGGTCCTTGGTACTGGTTAGTTTGCTTCCTAACAAAGCTACCTGCAGGTTTTCCAACAGGCAGTTTGCTACTCACTTTGGCACTAGCATTGTGCCAACAGTCCATTGCAAAGTGGCCTACCTTGCCACAACACCAACACTCAAACTTATTGTACCTTTGCTTAGGTATAATATTAGCTATTTTATCTACAGCTGGCTTGTTGAGAGCTGGGGCTTTGCCCTTGGACTTGGACTTGACAGTCCTTGCAGGTTTAGTAAATCCCAGTCCAGCTTTACCTTTGTGATGAACAAATTCATCAATTAAAGGTAGAACTGACTTAGGTTTAGAAAACCTAGCAACTAGATCTCTCTCCTTCTGAAGACTAATCTCCAGACTCTTGATTTGATCATTCTTAAATGATATAGTTCCCATCTGAATCACAGTTATGTGCTTCAGTCTGGCTATCTCATTTAGCTTTTGATCAAACATCTTTTCATAATCAGTTGCAACCATTTTGAGACTTGCAATCTCCTTAGCTTGACTCTTGGCCAAGGATTTGCATTTCTTAAATGCTTGCAACAGAACTTTATATTCATCTATCAACTGATGAATATTCTCTTCAGACTCAGATGCACTCCAATCACTTGATGATGATGAATCTGATTCTGAACTAGCACAAGAAATTGAACTTAAAGAACAATGTTGTACCTTACTATGTCCTGGCTGCTCCAGGATTTTGTCACTTTCTGTCAATGCCATTAGCCCTTGGCATTGACTGTCCTCTTGTTCATATATAGAGTTCATGATCTGAATGAACTCTTCTTCTTCTTCAACAAACAGCCCTATATATGCCTCAGCATCTGACTCAGTTTCTGATGAAGAAATATCTGACATGATCTTATCCTTTTTGGCAACAAAAGACTTTTCCTTCTTGCCCTTGTATTGAGTCTTTTTCTTGTCATTAGACTCCTTCCTTTTCTCTGGACAGTCTGCAACAACATGTCCTTGTCTATTACAGCAATAACATACAATTTTTGAAAGAGTTGCCTTGCTAGACTTGGTCTTTTTCCTGTCTTTCTTTGAAGACTTTTTATTCTGATAATAGTCTTCTTTACCCTGTGAAGTAGATGTCTTTGTCCTCCACTGTTTCTTCTTTAAGAACTTCTGAAAATGTCTTGTGAAGGCAGCAAAGTCCTCATCACTTTCACTACTTTCAGACTTTCTGCTGGCTGACTCATCTGACTCAGTTTCAGCTGCTTTTGGAGGTGGAGTTGGTGACTTAATTCTGTACTTTTTGGGGGCTTCTGTTTTAAATGCCACTGTCCTTTCCTTATGTTCACTTCTTGTAGATTTCTCCTCTTCTTTCCTCACCATCAACTGCATTTCATAAGACAGCAGTTTTCCAAATAGTGTTGGTGGAGGAATTTCTGCTAACTTTGCCATTTCCCTAATGGCACAGATCTTGGTGTCCCAATCTTTTGTAAGGGACCTTAAGAACTTATCATTAAGCTCATAGTTACTGAACTCTCTTCCATAGGACATTAACTCATTCACAATCCTATAGAACTTCTTATAGCATTCAGTTATGCTATCAGCCCTACCTTGCCTAAAGCTTTCATATTCTTGGTTTAGCAAGGATTTTTTGTCTTGCCTCACTTCTTCAGAACCCACCATATACACTATCAAGGTATCCCACATCTCCTTAGATGTCTTGCAGTGTATCAAATTCTGAAAGGTAGCATCATCTATAGCACTCACAATGATGTTCTGAGCCCTTTTGTCCATTGTGGCGAGAACAATCTCATCCTTTGTCATTTCAGAGAAATCCTTAGGTGTTCTCTGATTTGCATCTAAGACTAAAACCTTCATGGGCACATATGGCCCTTCTTTCACTGTGATATAAATCCTAGGGTCTGAGGCTTCCATAAACAGTCTCACCCTTTCCTTCCAGATACCAAAGATCTCTTTTCTACATATGGGTAGCTTCATGGATCCCAATTCCTTATGATTCTCAGTGGAACCCATGGTTCTTGATTTTCTTGATTCTATAATTTACTTAGACTGAATCTGCCAACAAGATCTACACAGAGAGTTATATCCTTTTTTGAGTAACCTCCCTCTGATACCACTTGAAAGATATTGTACCTAATCACCTAGAGGGGGTGGGTGAATAGGTGACTTAAATCTTTTTAACATTTTAGGCAGAATTCAGATTATAACACAGAATTATATCTACTTTATCACAGCACACAATCAGCAATCACAGAATTCCACAAGCACACAGTAGACACTAAGATTTATAGTTGTTCGCCAAGGTTTGGGTACATCCACTTTCCCCCTTCGCCTATCTAGCAGTGTACTAGATTCGGCCAAACTCCTCCACTATCTCAAAACCCCAAAACAGGTTCCTACAGCTCAGGACCAAGGCCATACAACTCAGCTTCTTCACAAAGCTTACACTCAGCCACCAAGGCCTACACTCAGCCACCATGGCCTACACTCAGCCACAACGGGCCTACACTCAGAGATACAACTCTCCTACACTCAGGCACTCAAGCCCTACACTCAGCCTTTATAATTACAGGCTTACAAACTCAGATCCCTAAGGATCCTACAAGAAAATATGAATACAAAAATGTAATCTCTACAACTCAGAGACAAGAGAGAAGAGTTGAGAGTTTCTTGATGAGTTCTTGGATGAACTCTGTTGAGATCAATCTGACTTGGCTTTCTTCAAAGCTTCTTGAATGTAGAACACAATAAGACTGATCTCCTCTGCAGTTGATCCTTGATCTCCGCTACTTAAGATTCAGAACAAAATCTGAACCCTTCTTCTCAGCCTGGTTCCAATGGCTAACTTATTGGATGGAGCTCTCTCTCTCCAACTACTTAGATCTTCATTGGATTCTTCAATGAATAGCTAGATCTTCTTTGTATATTGATCACTTGAACTTATGTTCAATCCTCTTAATCATTATTTTTCTGTAGACAGTGTAAGCCTATTTATAAGCCTTCTTCATGGTAACTGGCTGGTTTGGTTCATAACTGATTTCTGACAACTCTGACAGGTGCATTAGACCGGCTGGAATGGCAGCTGTCAAGTCATCCAGTTAGTTCTTGAAAATTCTGTAACTGTCTGAAAGTGTCGAGACTGTCTGTCTTTAAGTGTCGACACTTATAGACTAAGTGTCGACACAAGTTGTCTAAGTGTCAACACTAGCCTACAAGGTGTCGACACAACTCCTTGTGTTGTAGATTTTATATCTCGACACTGCTTCTTCTTCATGTGTCGACACTGATATTAAATGTCGACACAACACTTTGTTCTTGAGCACTTTGTTGTATTTTTTAAGTGTCGACACAACTCCTTTGTGTCGACACATCTTCATGTGTTGAACTTGTTAAGTGTCGACACTTCTTCTTGGTGTCCACACATGTCTTCAATGTTGATACTTGTTGAGTGTCGACACAGCTCCTTGTGTCGACACATTCTTCTTCTGTTGAGACTTTTGCTGAGTGTCGACACATCTCCGTTATGTCTACACTTGTACTTAGAATATTCTTGAACTTTGCTAAGTGTCGACACAGCTCCTTGTGTCAACACTTTCTTCAAGTGTTGAGTCTACAGCTGAGTGCCGACACATTCTTTCTTGTGTCGACACTTTCTTCAAGTGTTGACTCTTCTGCTATGTGTCGACACATTGCTCTGGGTGTCGACACTTATACTTTGTCTCTGCTGACTTTTACTGAGTGTCGACACAGCCTCCAAGTGTCGACACTTTCTGATGTAGACATAGTTCCTCTAGGTGTCGACACAAATGTTAAGTGTCGACACTGCTTCACTGCACTTTTCTTCATTGAGTGTCGACACAGCTCCTTGTGTCGACACTTTCTATCTGGTGTCGACTCTGCATCCCTAGTGTCGACACAATGACTCCAAGTGTCGACACTGCTTGCCTGGGTGTCGACACAAGTCTTCTTAAGTGTCGACACTTTCCCTCTAGGTGTCGACACATGGACTTAGAAACTTTTTCATCTTTCCTACAAATACTTAACCTGCACAAGTAAACTCAAAACACATCAAATACATTTTGATGTATATCATTGTGTTGGGTGAGGCTTCTTCAAATCAGGTACATTTAAACCAATGTACCCAACACTTGCTTTGTTGGGTCAATGGTGGAGACTGTCATTGGAACATAGGGTCCTTCTTCCACCATCATAAAGATCCTTGGATCCACAGCTTCCATGAAGAATTTTATTCTTTCTTTCCACATTGGAAAGTTAGTCTTTGTGCATAAGGGAAGCTTAGAAAAATCCTTGGATGTGTCCATGCTTGTATCCTTTTTAGACAACTAGGGGCAGATATGTTCAAGGTGTTAACCTTTTGATGAACAACCTCCCTCTTATACCAATTTAAAATGTTTAAGTTGTCTACCTAAATCACCTAGAGGTGCGGTGAATAGTTGAGTTCTGCGTCTTTTTGCAGAATAATAATTTGTACGAGCGATGCATAGAAAGTAAACAAGCAACCACAGACGACACCAATAACTATAGTTGTTCCCTAACCTTGGGTATTGATGCACTCTCGATAATTGTACCGATCTCTGTCAAGTAATTAAAGTGAGGAGTTTAATCCCCAGATATCGATCTCTCGAGTAGTACAAGTAGGGAGTGTGATTTCTCTATATGAAAAAGAGATTGCAAGAGGGAAAGTAACTAAAGGGGTTTTTTTGAATGGGATTCCTAAGTTAACAACAAAAAGAAAACTATAGCGGGTCGCCGTCACCGTGTCGCTTGGGTGTAGTACTACAGAGAGTAGTATGGACGATGGAAGAACAGCGAGGGTCGCAATCAACTCTTCACAACGCACGCTTCTAGCAATCGCTAGAACGACACAATCACAACAAACACAAGAAATACTGAAACTTAACAACACAAGAAATTATTAAGACATAACAACATAAAGACATGCTGAAACCTTAAACAAAACATTGTTCTCAAGCAATAATCTCACTAACACGAGTTCAGAATGAAGAAACCACAAGAAGAGGTGGAGAAATACAACCGAGCGCACGAAGGCTTTTCGAGAATCACGGCTGGATTCAAGGGTTGTCAAACCTTGTTCGAGCTTGGTATTCGGATGACGTCCCGGAACCAAGAAGGGCTATCACTTCCTTCGAATATCCCGTCTTTTTCGCGAATAATCGCATGGATAGTTCTGACCGAAGAACTCCACAAGTGCAGCAATAAAGAGCTTGGGTGGTAGTTTGGAGTTCGGAGAAGATGAAGGTGGCCGGAGATGCAACTATTGTAAGCTTTTTGAGGAGAAACGGTGGCCGGATCAACTCCCCAAGGAGGAGAGATAAAACGGCAGCTGGAGGCAAGTTTTCCTGCTTTGAGGAGCAGAAATGCCGGGGGAGCGGAGCTAGAACCTTGGAAAGAGGAAATCTGCAACTTAAATAGAAAAGTCAGAAATATTGGTCACGCACGGTTTGGTGCACGACCGTGCGCAAAGCATGTGATATTAACTTTCAGGATAGACACGAGGAAGGAGAAGCGTTGACCCGTGCGTTTTCCTTCGCGCACGAGCGGTTCCGCCCGTGCGTGAAGGACATCGCACGGGTAGCGACAAAGTGCTGGAAAATAGAAGCACACAGGAAAACAGTGCATTTTACTCATGCACGGGCGCAGCCGCCCGTGCGTGAACAACGTGCATGATTAACCACAGAACGAAAAAAACTGGGAAGCTACAGGAAATCCGTGCGTATCGTTCGTGCACGGTTTCGAAGAAACCATGCGTCAACTGTGTGTGAAGATCGTCGAACTCAGCTCGACGAAATTCGTCGAGCTCGGCTCAACGTTCTTCCAGCTGACTAAAACGCACGATCCAACACAAACCGTGCATGCAGAAATACACGACCGTGCGTTTTCCTTAAGATAGGATTCCTGTATTTGGTAAAAATGCACCACCTACATAAATAAACCAAAACTGGAGCACGGTTCCAAGCACCAAAAAAACAAACAAACAAACAAAACAAGGGGGGGCACCATGTGCTTACCGCCAACAATAGAATGTGCAAATGCACACCCTCGGGCCAAAACAATACAAAAAATGGTCCATGACCGAACGATGCAATTACAACCGATTTTCGGTTGAAATGCAGTACACGAGTGAGAAAACCATCCCAGATAAGTCCGAAAAACCCTATAAATATCGGACTCATCACACCACCAGACTTAAACATTTGCTCGTCCCGAGCAAATCATCTCTCTGCGGACTCGAAAATAGATAGCTGACTTAGAAATTTCAAAAATAAGGTAAATCGAGAAATCGAATACTCATGGGTACAGAGAATATAATAGATAAATTTTTTAATTGTGCAACGAAGTTTATAAATTTCGACAAGTGTAAATAAGTATTGTAACTACTCAAAAATAGAATTCTGGAGAATCGTTTGGTCATGCGTAGGAAGAAAGTAGGCAGTCCACTAAGTTGTGCATTGCCAAAGACCGGGGCTCGGGACCACCTCCAAAGGAATCCACCAATGTCGGGGACCATATGCTTGCCCGTTCACACTCTCTCCATAGGGCTAGTTTGACTCAAGCGTGAATCCACTGGACTTTAGGAAGATAATGGGGCTTAGGCGTATACGTAGGTAAGGATGCAAAGGTAAACAATGGCTACGCACAACCCAAATAAGCTCATACAAAGAATAAATCTCTCGCTAAGCAATACAAACAGGTGCTCTACACCACCATACTTGGACTTGACATACGGGTGCGTGCACCGCCTACCATCATAAAATCTCAAATGAAATTTTCATTTAAACTTTTTCTTCTTTCATTTCAATCTACTTTCTTTTTCTCATTTTCTTTTCTTTTTTTTAATTTTTTTTATCACATTCAGCAACAATATCATGAAATTTGCACCTCGCAAACACAAAACAGCATCTCAGCAACAACACCAAATGCAATAAGTGATATACTAATTGCTTGAGCAAGGAGCGTGCTACTGGGATAGGCTTTTAGGCTTTGGTGATCATGGAGTTGGGTTAAATCAAAAGGTGAGGTGGGCACAAATTAGGCTAATAAGGATTACGTTAGGAATGGGTACAAGGCTCAACCGGGCCAAAATGATGGCCTACATCACACTCACGCTTGACTAACCATGCACCAAAGCTTCGAGAGTAGCTTGGGGCAAGTTCTTAGCCACCGAGAAAGAAGATACTTCCACCCAACTCGAGCAATACGAGGCTAGTGGCGGCTACCCACATTCCAACACTACCGTTCAATTGCTCCAGATTCCACAGGTTTGAGTAGTACAAACATTATTTACAAATGCCGAAAAGCATAAATCCACAAGCATAAAGAAAAATTGAATCTATACTATTTCTATACATCATGAGTCCTTGATTAGGAGCACTGCACGAGTTTCACACTACCCTATCCTAAAATCCTAAGCCAGCACCACTATCTTAAAGGTAGCACAAAAGAAATAAATTAAACTTGGGCCGAGCGCGTGCTTAAGTGCGCGCTCATGCGGTGTAGGTGCACCATACTGTCATGAAAAAAATACAAACTAAAAATGAAAATACACTTGTGGTATGCAAGTGCATGCACAAAGGTGACTCACAAAACTTCCCCCACCAGACTTATACTAAATAATATATCCATGATTTGCAATAAAAACAAAAAAAAATGAAAGTTGAGGGAAGAAGTTACCCCATGCCCGGCAAATGAGCATACCAGAAGATTGGCGTTAAACTTCAGCAAACAGTCCACGGCCTAAACAAATTCCACCTGCAAAATAGAATATCTCCAACCACAAAAAGCTATACAAAATTAAGCACAACAACTAAATTACAGCAAATTTAAAACAAGCAGGAGCATTGGGTCATCTCCCATAAGCCGTTGTCTTTACCGTCCTTAAGGTGGACCAAATACCTGTATTAGCAGTTATATAAATATTATTCCAAAGCAAGAGTTCAGAAAGCATGAAAAAGGGTCCAAAGTTACACACAGCGTGAAGATAAATAAAACAAGAAACAGAAAGAAAGGGGTCCCTGAAGATCTTACACTCTTCAGCTGAACGCTGACTTGTGATAGAACCCCCCAATCACGAGAGAGGATGGCGATGTGAAGGCTTTAGGGAACAGGGAAGACCAGTCTCCCCTACCCCTAGCCTCGTCCTTCTTGCATCGGAGGGCAAAATCAGAAGCTTTGCGTATAAGAAGTTCTTTTCTTTTCAGATTAATAGATGGGGATCGTCATGGTGGTATATCCACCCCAACTAAATCTTCAACATGCCTATCTTTCGCATCGGGGGGGCATCCTTTCCTCACCCACGGCGGGTGAAAGATCAGCCCAAGTCACATGTTTAACAGTTTTACAGCATTCATTACGCTTAATCAATGTTTTTAAAGTTGTTTCCTGCACGCTCCCATTAGCCGTGCACAACCCTCATTCCTTTTCTTCAGCAACTTGTTTCACGTCAAACAATTCCTCCTTCGCTTCTTCGTTAGCAATCATCAACACATCTTTAATTTGCACATCCCGGTCATACTTATTCAGCTCACCATCTGTCTCATCAGCTCCAGATAAATCATCAGATAATAAAACATTTAACTAAAGCATTTTTTAGGTTCACTTGGGATTAGAGTGGGAAGTGATGACGATAGCGGCAAATCAGCCTTGGAAGCCAAGGTGATACCGCATGCATTAAAGCACAGCGTCGTTTCACTGGATTTCAGGAATGGAACCACAACAATAGGCTTTGAATCATTTCCTATGGGTCCCAACACCTAGAAGTCGGTAACAAGCACATCCCCGTTAAGTTTCACCTCAACCTCTTTAAGCACCCCATCAATTTTAACCATCGACCCATCAGCTAGCACAAGTGATTTCTGGATATTAGTTTCGACATTTAAATTTAGCTTCTCAACATCTTGTAGTGCAAGAATGTTGCATGACGAACCTGAATCTCAAAGAGCTACCGTCTCAATTTCATTAATCGCATACTTGACAGCCACTTCATTAATACTGCACTCCTCTACCTCTCCAGCACTCTTCCCTTGCTCACAGGGATTCTTTTCTGTATCGCTTGGGACAGCGCCGCAAGTACGCTCGGAGAACACATGGGCAAGTTGCCCCAGCTGTGTCTCTAAGTTCCTCATAGAGGCAGTTTGAGTGGCCATGTTAGATTGGGCCATCTCAACAAACTTTTCCATCATTTCTTCTAGTGCACTCCTACGTGCCCCTTGCCCGCTCTGATTATAACCCGGCTGCGGAGGTCACGGTTTGCTATTGGAGGCCTGAGCATAAAATTGATGCTAGCCTCCCTGTCATCTTTGACTTGGGGCATTTTCGTTCCACGAGAAATTCGGATGATTTCTCGCGTTCGGGTTATACGAATTATCATAGGGCGCGGCGCGGTTTTGACTCTTTATAAAATTAAAACATTCATCAAAGGTAATACCTGCCGGTTCTGCAAATGACTCTTCAGCTGGGCATTCAAAAGCATGGTGGCCGGGATTTCCACATCCCTGGCATGATATGGCCCCAACCGGAGCCGAAGGAGTAGTCGATCTGGTCAGCATCCTTCTTCCATCCATCATAGGTTGGCTTGCTTCGGCTTGCTGCATCACCGCATTAACATCAAATAGATTTTTTGCCCCCTAGGGGAATTTATTCCTGCAGTCCAGTAAGTGCTATGGGAGGCCGTGTCTCAAAGAAGCCGCAAAGCTTCTTTAGGAGAAAGGTTCATAATTGTGCTGCAAGTGGCTGCGTCGATCATAGCCCTGTAGTTCGGCTCGACACCAAAATAGAAAATTTCTACAAGATTCCACGACTCGCAACTGTGTTGGAGACAATGGCGCTGCAGGTCAGCGAATCACTGCCGTGCCTTAGACAATGTCACTTGGTCCAGCTACCGGAACCTAGCAATTTCCCTTCGGGCATTCACAATTTTGTCCACTAGGTGGAACTTCGCCAAAAACTTAGAGGACAGGGCCTCCCATGTCGTAGAGGTCCCAGGGGAAATTGTGTGAAGCCAGGTCTTACCCCTATCCCTCAACAAAAATGGGAACAGCTTTGGCTTAACTACCTCATCAGAAATTCCAACATATTTGAAGGTGCCATAAATTTTTGAGAACTTTGCCAGATGGTGTTGCGGCTCCTCACTCGGCAAAACAGAATACAGCGTATTATTTCTGATCATGTTCAGAATCGCAGGCTTTATCTCAAAATGGTTGTTGGCAATGGCTGGTTTGAAGCTTGGATAAACACTTCCCACAATTGGGGTAGTGAAATCACGCATCATCCTAACACGAGGTTTGACCACCTCCTGGCCCTCAACAACTCTATCACCGTGGCCATTTCCTACTTGGCCCAAGTCTTCCATTCTACTATCAGCAGCAGCAGCACGCATGCGAGCTCTCCTTGCTCACGCGGTCTCAAGATCAGCTCCTAAATTTTCACCCCTATTACCAGGGTTAGGATCTGTCATACAACAAGAAAAAATCTATCAAATCGTCAGACACTTGCAAATTTTTCCACAAGAAAAATTCACACAATGGTTGCACTCCCCGACAACGGTGCCAAAAACTTGATGCACTCTCGGCAAGTGTACCGATCGCTGTCAAGTAATAAAAGTGAGGAGTTTAATCTCCGAATATCGATCTCTCGAGGAGTGCAAGTAGGGAGTGTGATTTCGCTATATGAAAAAGAGATTGCAAGCGGGAAAGTAACCAAAGGGGGTTTTTTGAATGGGATTCCTAAGTTAGCAACAAAATGAAAACTATAGCGGGTCGTCATCACCGCGTCGCTTGGGTGGAGTACTATGGGGAGTAGTATGGATGATGGACAAACAATGAGGGTCGCAATCACCTCCTTACAACGTACACTTTTAGCAATCGCTAGAACTGCACATTCACAACAATCACAAGAAATACTGAAACTTAACAACACAAGCAATGATTAAGACATAACAACATACAGACATGCTGAAACCTTAAGCAAAATAATGTTCTCAAGCAACAATCTCACTAACACGAGTTCAGAATGAAGAAACCGCAAGAAGAGGTGGAGAAATACAACCGAGCGCACGAAGGCTTTCCAAGATTCACGACCGGATTCAAGGGTTGTCAAATCTTGTCCGAGCTCAGTCTTCGGATGATGTCCGGGAACCAAGAAGGGCTGTCCCTTCATTCAAATATCCCGTCTTCTTCGCGAATGATCACTAGGCTAGTTCTGACCAAAGAACTCCGCAAGTGCAGCAATAAAGAGCTTGGATGGTAGCTTGGAGTTTGGAGAAGATGATGGTGGCCAGAGACGTAACTATTGTAAGCTTTCTGAGGAGAAATGGTGGCCAAATCAACTCTCTATGGAGGAGAGAGAAAACGGCGGCTGAAGGCGAGTTTTCCCGCTCTGAGGAGAGGAAATGGCGGGGGAGCGGAGTTGTATCCTTGGAAAGAGGAAATCTGCAAGTTAAATAGTGTTGAAGTTGGTGACCAGGTGGTCTGGCGGTCTGTCTTGGAGGGTTGGAGACCGCGCGGTCTGGAGGTTTCCCTTCAGCAGGTTGGTGGCTATGCTGTTGTTGTTTGGTAGTCGGGCGGTCTGGCAGTTTGTCTCAGCCGGCTTGGAGACCGGACGGTCTAACGGTCTACCCTGGAGATCTCTCTTTCTCTCTGGTGGTAGCCGTGCGGTTAGCCCTTCTGTCTAACCGTGCGGCTTGTGCGGTTTGTTCTGTATAGACCGCTTAGTCCTGTAAATTTTTAGTCCCACATCTCTTATTTGTATTCTCTCATCTCTCCTCCATTCTATATAAGGGAGGGCATACCTTTGTAAGAGATATCTTTTTGGATAATAAAACTTTGAATTATTCAAAATTCCGGCTTGTTTTTTGTCGTTTGTTCGCTACTTTAACATGGTATCAGAGGACTCGATTTTCTCCTCCTGATTCTGTGCTCCCTCTCTGACCTCGCGACCTGTCCACGCGGCTTGCTTTTTCTTCTCGCGGCCTGTCCTCGTGGCTTGTTTCTTTCGCCTGCTTGCGCCCTGTTCGCGCGGCTTCTTCTCTCCTTGTTGTTGCCCTTTGTGTGCATGACATCTTTGTTTCTCCTTCTTCTTGCTGCGACCTGTTTGCCTCCCAGTGGACTTTTCTCTGTTCGTGTGGTGTCTCTTTCTTCTGTTTGCGCGGGCTGATTTCTAGCCGCTCGACTTCTTTCCCTCTGCTTGCTTCTGCGGCTTGGTCGTGGTTTTTCTGGCCGCTGCAGTTTTTTTATTCCTCCCTTCATGGATTTCATATCCTCCTCAAAGCCTTCGCCTCGGTGGTCACATCTTCTGGTAGTGCCCACGTTGTTACTCAAGAAAAATGGCTGATCGACACCGGTGCTACAAATCATATGACCGGCACTCTCCAGTATTTTTCTCTCCTAGAAACACATGATCGCTTGCCCCCGGTTATTCTCGCTGATGGCTCTTCATCATCAGTCCATGGGACAGGGATAGTTCATGTCACTCCGTATCTTCACTTGGCGGATATTCTATACGTGCCCAAGTTCCCGTGCAACTTATTATCTGTTACCTCTCTATGCAAGCAATTACAGTGTTCCGTCACATTTACTTCTACTTCTTGCTCTTTTCAGGATCCGGACTCCCAACGGACGAGTGCTACTGGGACTGAGAGTGGTGGCTTATACTTACTGGACAACATTTCTGCTTTCTCCCCTTCTCCTCCACATCCACAGATATTCTCCAATGGAATCTCTGCCTTGGTCATGCTCCTCCACGTCTTCTTCGTCAACTTCTGCCCCAACTTCCTCCACAAAGTCCTCCACTCAACTGTGAGGCCTGTAAGCTGGAAAAGCATCACCGCTCCTCCTTCCCTCCAAAGCACGTTCGTGGATCTACCCGTCCGTTTGATCTCATCCACTCCGATATTTGGGGTCCTTCTCCTACTGTTACCATTGGTCGAGGTAGTTCATATTTTGTCACGTTCATTGATGATTTCTCTCGCTGTATGTGGGTGTATCTGATAAAAGATCGCTCTGAATTATTCTCTCTATGGACATCCTTCTATATCATGATTAGAACTCAGTTTAATGTTTCTATCAAAGTTTTTCGATCTGATAATGCCAAAGAATATATCAGTCATGACTTTTCTACATTCTGCATGAAAAATGGGATTATTCATCAAACTAGTTGTGTCTATACTTCACAACAGAATGGTGTGGCAGAACGCAAAAACCGTCACCTCCTCGATGTCACTCGCGCCTTGATGACCCAGATGCATATTCCTCGCTCCTATTGGTGCTATGCTATTCTCCTTGCCTGCTACCTTATCAATCACATTCCCTCCACAATTCTCCATGGAAAAACCCCATTCTCCATTCTGTATCCGGGCAAGGAGCTGTTTCCTCTCCCTCTCCAAATCTTTGGATGCATTGCCTTTGTGCATGCCCCTTCTGCCACCAGTGATAAGCTCTCCCCTCGCTCCACCAAATGTGTCTTTCTGGGGTACTCCACCACTCAGAAAGGCTATTATTGCTTTGATCCCGTCCTTCGTAAGCAGTTCGTCTCTGCTGACATCACCTTCTTCGAGAATACCTCCTACTTCTTGGATGACTCCTCTCCTCTTCTCCCAGCTTCTGATTCTCCTACCGTTCCCTTCGTTCCCTCATCTCCTACTACGCTCTCCACCCCTACACCGTCTCCACCCACTCCTCTCCCTCCACCTCTCTCTCTCCCTTCTCCGCCACCGTCTCCCTCATCTCCGCCACCGTCTCCCTCATCTCCGCCGTCGTCGCTCTCTACTCCCGGGCCAGCTTTCTCTGCCACGGATGCTCCGGATGCCGAGGGACCCGCTGACCTGGATCTTCCAATAGCTCCTCACAAAGGGGTGCGGACGTGTACCCTACACCCCCTTGCTGCTGTTGTTTCATATGATCGTCTTACCCATTCTCGCAGGGCATTTGCACTGGCTATCTCTGCCACTGCCACACCCCGCTCCTACCAGGAGGCCCTTGCTATTCCTCATTGGAAGCTGGTCATGGATGAGGAAATGACAACCCTAACTGAGCGGGGTACATGGACTCTTATTCCTCCTCCCTTCGGCACTGATGTTGTTGGCTGTCGCTGGGTCTTTGTGGTCAAATTTGTCCTAGACGGCACTGTGGATCGTTATTAGGCTCGCCTTGTTGCTAAGGGCTTTACTCAGACCTATGGGGTTGATTACTTTGACACCTTCTCCCCCGTGGCTCGTCTCAGCACTATCCGGGTCCTTCTCTCTAT
Source organism: Platanthera guangdongensis (assembly GCA_039583875.1). Taxonomy (NCBI): domain Eukaryota; kingdom Viridiplantae; phylum Streptophyta; class Magnoliopsida; order Asparagales; family Orchidaceae; genus Platanthera; species Platanthera guangdongensis. Next base: position 166,779,192 of record CM077158.1, on the reverse strand, counting down.
GGCAGTAAATAGGGATTGGCCGATTTCCCAGCTGGATGTCAAGAATGCCTTCCTTTATGGTGATCTTTAGGAGGCCGTCTACATGGAGCAACCTCCTGGGTATGTTGCTCAGGGGGAGACACGAGTATGCCGGCTGAAGAAGGCAATCTATGGCCTCAACCAGAGCCCTCGAGCTTGGTTTGACAAGTTCAGCAGCATCGTGGTGACCGTATGTTTTGCGCGAAGCTCTGCCGATCACTATCTATTTATTCGCAAAACCCCTTCGGGGCTGGTTGTTCTTGCTGTGTACGTCGATGATATTCTTCTCACTGGCGATGACCAGGACGGGGTAGCCCTGACAAAGCGACATCTTCGTCAACATCTGATCACGAAAGATATGGGCTCTCCAAAGTACTTTCTGGGGATCGAAATCTCTCGGAAGCCCGACTCCTTAGTTCTCTCTCAGCGTAAGTATGCCCTTGATCTTTTAAAAGAGGCAGGATTGACTGGAGCAAAACCTGACCGATGCCCCATGGTAACTGGAGAAGACAAAACCTGGACAGATGATTCGCCTCCTCTTTTAGATAGTTCGCGGTACAGGCGTCTGGTTGGCAAGCTCATATATCTCACAGTGACCAGGCCCGACATTTCCTATGATGTGGGCAAGGTGAGTCAATTCATGCAAGCACCTAGGGAGTGCCATCTACAGTACGCCTTGCGGATATTGGAGTATGTCAAAGCAGCGCCTGAGAAAGTATTACTTTTTCAGAAGAATGGTCATCTGAGGGTTGAAGCATACTCAGATGCAAGTTATGCTGATGACAAAGGGGATCGCAAGTCAACCTCAGGTTTTTGCACCTATGTTGGGGGAAATTTGGTGAGCTGGAAGAGCAAGAAGCAGTCTGTTGTCTCCAGGTCCAGTGCAGAAGCTGAGTATCGCAGTATGGCGTCGACCACTTGTGAGTTAAAATGGCTGCGAGCTCTCATGCTAGATTTAGGAGAGGTCTACAACCATCCTCTACCTATGTTCTGTGATAACAAGCCTGCCATATACATCTCCAAAAATCCGGTCTTCCATGAAAGAACAAAACACATTGAGGTAGACTGTTATTTCATTTGTGAAGAGATCTTAAAGGAACAAATTTGCACTCCCTTTGTCACTTCTGATAAAGAGCTGGCTGACATCTTCACCAAGCCAGTTTCCGCCTCGTTTCTTCATATTTGTGACAAGCTGGGCATGATCGATATATATGCTCCAGCTTGAGGGGGAGTGTTGAAGTTGGTGACCGAGCGGTCTGGCGGTCTGTCTTGGCGGGTTGGAGACCATGCGGTCTGGAAGTTTCCCTTCAACAGGTTGGTGGCTGTGCTATTGCTGTTTGGACGCCGGACGGTCTGGCGGTTTGTCTCAGCCGGCTTGGAGACCGTATGGTCTAACGGTCTACCCTGGCGATCTCTCTTTCTCTCTGGTGGTAGCAGTGCGGTTAGCCCTTCTGTCTAACCGCGTGGCTTGTGTGGTTTGTTCTGTATAGTCCGCTTAGTCCTGTAAATTTTTAGTCTCACATCTCTTATTTGTATTCTCTCATCTCTCCTCCATTTTATATAAGGGAGGGCATACCTTTGTAATAGATATCTTTTTGGATAATAAATCTTTGAATTATTCAAAATTCCAGCTTGTTTTTTGTCGTTTGTTCGCTACTTTAATAAATAGAAAAGTCAGAAAAATTGGTCACGCACGGTTTGGCGCACGGCCGTGCGCAAACCGTGCGATATTAACTTTCAGGATAGATGCGAGGAAGGAGAGGCGTTGACCCGTGCATTTTCCTTCGTGCACGGGCGGTTCCACACGTGCTTGAAGGACATCGCACGGGTAGCTACAGAGTGCTGGAAAATAAAAACACACAGGAAAACCGTGCGTTTTACTAGCGCACGGGTGCCGCCGCCCATGCGTGAACAACGCGCAAGGTTAACCACAGAATGGAAAAAACTGGAAATCTATAGGAAATCCGTGCTTTTCTTTCGCACACGGTTTCGAAGAAACCGTGCGTCAACCGTGCGTGAAGATCGTCAAACTTAGCTCAATGAAATTTTTCGAGCTCGGCTCGACGTTCTTCCAGTTGACTAAAACGCACGATCCAACGCAAACCGTCCATGAAAGAAACGCACGACCGTGCGTTTTCCTTAAGACAATATTCCTTCCTTTGGGAAAAATGCACCACCTGCACAAATAAACCAAAAGTGGAGCACAGCTCCCAGCACCAAAAAAACAAATAAACAAACAGAACCATGGGGAGCACCATGTGCTTACCCCCAACAACAGAATGTGCAAATGCACACCCTCGAGCCAAAATAGTGCACAAAATGGTCCATGACCGAACGATGCAAATACAACCGATTCTCGGTTGAAATGCAGTGTACGAGTGAGAAAACCAGCCTAGATGAGTTCGAAAAATCCTATAAATATCAGACTCATCAGGTACATCCACTTTCACCTCACCGATCTAGCAACACACAAGACTCGGCTACTCCACTATTATCTCAGACTGAAAACAATCCTGCCACTCGGAGCAACACCCCTACAAGTCGGAGTCAAACACTCCTACAAAAATCTCGGAGAACAAAGCTCATATAACTCGGAGAGGAATCTCCTACAGAAATAAAAAGTTGTACAAAAAAATATACCAATAGTAATATTTAAGATCTGAATCTTCGGCCCTTCTTCCTTCTTGAAATATGAAGCTCTGTCAGAAAAGGATTGAAGAAGACAAAGGCAAAATCTCTGGATCTGAAAAATTTAGAATCAGCACGATCAAGGAATAGATGTGTCGATTTTGAAAATATTTATTCGTTGAAACTTCTGGTTCCAAATCTCTTGGATCAGAGAAAGTCAGCGGTGAAGAAGACGTCAACATCGGCGGTGCTTCCCGATTTACAATGAAAATTGCGATTCAGAATACTTAGATTTCTCTTGTAAGGGTTAGTCGATTATGATAAGTCCTTTTATAGGACCTACTTAACGGTTATAATCACATTAAATGATAGCCACGTGGACCAATCAACCCTTAATGAAATTTGAAATTGAATCCGTCAAAACTTAGGAAGTTTTCGAAAACAGAACTTCATTTCTCGAGAGAGGTAAGTGTTTTCGAGAAAAAAAGTTTGTTTCTCGAGAAGAGGTATGAAGTTCTCGAGAAAAACACTTAAGAAAAATATAGAGGTGGAATACTTGTATCTCGAGAAATGATGGACCTGATACTTGAGAACGACTCATCTGTTACTCGAGCACAATAATGCATCTCGAGAAAGAATCTCTAGTTCTAGAGAAAAGAAATTCTCGGTCTCGAGAAACAACATCTGGTTCTCAAGAAAAATACTTAAGAAAAATGTAGAGGTGGAATTCTGGTATCTCGAGAAATAATAGACTTGTTACTCGAGAATGACTCCTCTATTACCGGAGAACAATAATGCATCTCGAGAAACAATCTCTGAGTCTCGAGAAATAACAAATGGTTCTGGAGAAAAGATTCTGGCCTTCTCGAGAGAAGTACTTCGAGAAAATTTTGACTTAAACTAAAGTAACACGAGAAGGAGAATTATGATATACTCGAGTACACATTGCTTTCTTGAGAACTACACTAGGCTTTCTCGAGAACAACTTCTGCTACTCGAATACATTTCTGAGCTTACTCGAGTACTAAGAAATAATTCTACTCGAGTGTTACAAGGTCTTCTCGAGAATAATACTTAAAAAAATTCTATAAGTCTAAAAATTGATTTTCTTCAAGAAATCCAGCAACCAGCTTTTGTTCCATATCTTTAGTGCTTGAAAAAAGAAGTGTGTCTCAAAAGAAAGGCTACACATGAGTCAACACCATGGATCACACTATGACGGATTATATTGTGTGGTCCTGTGTTTAGTTACTCATTGTAGACTGACATTGGTGTACACATGGCCATTAAATCCTGCAAACACTTAACTAGAAAAGGCATCAAATACAAACTTAATTCATCTTATTTCAAGGGTGACTTCATAAAAATCTGGGTTATTGTGGATACAATACCCAACAAACATCAAGGGCACTGAATCTCATAACCCTCACTTGTTTAGTTTAAGTGATTCTAAGAGAAGAAATGTAAGTGCTCAATTGTAAATCTCATCTAACCTTGCTTCAAAGGATGTTACTAAGGAAATGTCTTTCGCTGTATTTGAAGAGAATATTGTTATGGAAAATGTTGAAGTTCTTATATAAACTGATGTGGACAAACTCATTGCTAATATTGAAGGGGAGACCCTAGGGGAGGGTGAACCTATTGAGGAGGAGTGCAAAACAATCAGTGCAACTATTAAGGGGGAAACTCACCCTGAGCTCTTTACTCAAGTAGTTGAAGCTAGAGTAGAAGTATCTGACAAAGAGGACAAAGGAGATGATGTCATGTGTCCTACTGAGGATCATTAGAAGTGGGGTGTTGAAACCGAGAATTCGGTCTCTTGTGGAGTTCACACTTGGGGAAGGGGTGATCGCGTACTTCTCTCCTGCGAACTAAACGACTAAGGAAATGAAATAGGGAACAGACCCAAGGGCTCGGCGTGGAGGTCCCCCCATACACCCGAAAGATCTTAGAGTGCTTCCCCTCCTTTAGACAAGAGACGAGCTAAGGATACCTCAGAAAGCGCTCGAAAACCGGGGCACAAGAAAAGCATGCCTTCTAAGGTAACCCCTTTGGGTCTATTTATAGATTTATGAAAACAATCTGCCAATAACCAATCTCTGCTATTCTAAATGGCCATACGCAGTCCAAATTGGTCTGCCAACAACGTAACCCCGCTATTCTAGTAAGCTATTTGTACTCCCAGAAAGGGCATCTAGGTAATTTCAGCTATGGTCCCTACTGGATGAATGATTTGTGAGAGCTCCACTCGGCAGAATGGGAGAATGCCGGGAGCATAATACATTCATCGCCTTGAGGCTCTTTTGAGGGGCGAGTGCCTGGCTGGATGTCCACTAGCCCATCTTGGTGAGAACTAATCTCGCGTGCTTGCTGAGGCGCGAGATCCTTTCGCTTATACTGATGGAGCATACACTCGCCGAACGGTCAAACCGTCCCTCACAGGGCTGTGTGAATACCCTTCTTTAGGCCTTGGATGAGTGCAAACCAAACTGCATCACTAGGCGTAGGCTGATGGGGGATCTGCTCATCGAATATGGGGTTGTACACAATCCTCGCTCTTTGCGAGCTTCAATAAAGCTCAGAAATAATCATCCAACCCCACATATTGGATGAGTGGATGCTGATCTGGAAGGGAATCTTCTGTGGGCCCCGCCATGGCCATATAAGTATTTGGGTAGTGGCAAATGACCTGCCATAACCCTCTGTCGTCGTTCTCGCCTCCCATCATGATGTAGCTTTCCAAGTATTCTCTAGACCGCCTCCACACTGTCCAAGATAAAAATAAGGCCTTGATGGGCTCACTGGCCCCCTGGCTTTCTTGGAGAGCACCCAGGTCATCCCCAAAGATGAAGAGAGCTAAAGCGGTCCGGCGCGACCTGACCAAGTATGAGTTTACCTCTCAAAATCATTCCCCACCGAAGATGTCCTTGGTATTTGCATTCGCTTACACTGCTCATCCCTTTTCATTGCCGAGATAAAATGTTGATTCGTCGTATCTATTTGCAGATCCCGCCGGTGGAGAAGGAGGTTAAAGAGGTGAGTGCTAGATCAGACTTGCTGGGGAATTGGCATGGCCAGGCTGCCCTCGAGAAGAGCACCCCCCTCCAGCTCGATGTTTCTGTGCAAGAGAAAAGTAATCCTTCATATAACTATTAGCTTTTTATCCTTCGGCTTAACTGTCTTTTCTTTTCATCTCCCGCTTTTGGAACTTCGGGGTCGGGAAACTCGGTGTCGAGATCCGCCATTCGTGGGATGCTTGTAGGTCTCGCCTCTGCTCCACCCCCGATGGACGCTATCCCCAAACTTTTCGCTGAGTCTGTTATCATCCCACCAGGCCTAGATAGGAGAAATATATCCTTCGAAACGCCCTTTGTGGGGAGGCCCATCACTTCTCTCCATCCTTTTGATAAGGATGTGGGTGCCGGATCAGGTAACACTTACTTTTCCCTCAGGATATGTCATAGTTAGGCACATGTAACACTTTTTATAGCAAGTTTTCGTGAGATCTCCACCGACATTGATATTGATGAGGAGGAGATCTCACCCCTTCCTTCTTCGGATTCAAATGCCGATTACCTAGGCAATCCAGAGGATGCTGTTTGGATGAAGCAGCAGGTGGCCGAGATATTCCGGAAACAATCGCTGCTGCTTCGCGGGATTGCCAATCAGGTGTGAGAGAATCAGGAATTTGCTAAGGAGCGGCTTATTACCCTGGAGAATAGCAATATACAACTAGTTGCTAATCTGTCACGAGAGGTCGGTGGCGGGACCGAATATCCTGGCCTTCACATTACGCCGGTTGAAGATCAAATATATCTCGCGCAGCGAGAACACCATAAGATTTGCTTTATTCACTCTGCACGCGCCATGCTAGGAGCGGGAAGGGGAGGTCGGGGACGGTGAAGACGGCTCCCTGGTGGGCCTACCGGAACTAGCCTTCTGCTCCTGTTATTATTTTGTAAATTCTGTAATAATAACTGTTGGCCTTTATGCCGAATGCTGACAATGCGTTATGGTTGTATATTGCTTGATCCTGCTTTCTTTCCCATCTTATATCACATATGTGCATATATTCTATTCTTGTGGATGCTCTTGCATTGTTCTTCTTGCTTGAAACCGCGGTGCGAGTGTGACAGTGTGGGATCTCGCCTAAGGCCATGGCTGGACATGGGGCGAGATCTAAGAATGTGCTATCCATATTTATTTGATGTTAGGATCATTTTTCGCACAAACGTTTTCTATAAATAGGGCGTATACCTACCACATTAATCATTGCCATCGATAGATCCTACTCGCCACTTTTCGTTCTTTTTGCACTCGCTCTTTGCTCTTTGTGATTCTTCTAAGCGAGATGTCAGGGGAATTCGACGACAGGAACAAGTGTGTGGCGGCATTCGCCGACCCCTTCGTCAATTACAACATGTCCATGGAAGAATACCACTCCATAGTCAACCTTTACATCATGTTGGGTTTCACCGCACGACATCTATTGGACGACGAAGCCATCAACCACTTCTCGCCTATCGAACTCGCATTCCCCGTCGAGCATTTTGAAGTAGGACTCCATCTCCCGCTATGGCCTGAAATCTGCCAGTCCTTCCGCTACTTCAGGGTAGTTCCATCATAGCTGAACCCCAAATCTATCATACTGTTGGTTGCATTCTCCTGCTATATGTGGTCAGAGCGAATGGAGTTCAGCCTCCCGGTCTCCCGCAAATTGTTTAACTTTCACGCTAATAAGGACGGGATTGCCTTCTTCTCCGACAACAATTTTAAGGCGAAAGGTCTCACCAACAAAAACCACAATTGGGTCAAGAAATTTATTTTTGTCTCCGGGGACTTCGACAACCTTACCCTCTTACCGATCTAGCAAGAAGAGTCCACCTATCGCCCCTAGTCTCGGTGGCCACGAGTCCAACCTTCACCATTTTCTTTTAGGGAATGATTTTGACATCGTCTTCCTGAGGAGGAACGTCGACACACTTCTGCCAGTTCTTGACGGGGAGGGCAATAAATGCATTCGCCATATCAGGGGGCATCAACTCTGGAAAACTTTCTTACTTATAATGCTTATGCAGGGGTGCGAGATCTTCACCTTAAACATCCATTCGCCGAAAGTGTCGTCCCCTCATCTAAGCTGGCACGTGCTGCGGTTTTCGCTGCGGCCTGCAGGAGCTCTTGAAGCCATTGTCCTGATCCAGTGGAAAAAAGAGGAATCTTGTTGTACCGGCACCCCCGTCTCCTTCCAAGAAACTAACATCCAAGAAACTGGCAGTCACCACGAGACCAAAAGCTGCCGAGAAGCTAAAGGCCGCTGAGAAGACCAGAAATGCCGAGAAGCGCACCGCTGCTGATCTTGGCAAGGTCAAGGTGATTATTGTCGACTCCCCTAAAAGCTGTGTCGGCGGTGTGGTGAATAGGGCGGGAGAGGCCGGCGGGACCTCGGCACGGGAGAAGCCGGAGTCCAGGGACCGTAGGACCTTTGGCCTTGGCGAAGATGTGCTGAACGACAACGAAGATCCCTGATTTGTGTGGGATCGAAATATCAACACGACATCTATCTCCACCGTGTGCCCCTCTTGTCAAGAGGGCGACACTGTCTCGGCCCCAGCCTATGCGTTGGCCTTCGGCATGTATGGGCGGGACAATGCCGCCTACTATGGAAGGGCATTGACGAAGTCACTCGCCTATGAGAGCTCACGGGCCCAATTTTATGCCTTCGAGCTCGCGCATATGTCAGTGTGCCGTAGTATCCGCCTTGTGTGACACTGGCGGACTTTAGCGCTCCTCGATCCTCTCTCAACTCGGAGGTGAAAAAGTTGAAGGAGGAGCTCGCGACCTCTAAGAAGGATCTCGCACCGCGAGAGGCGGGAGTGGCAAATTCATACTCTTTCTTGTATATTCGGCAAACTTTTACTCTTCCATTGATCCTTCGTTTTGTAGGATGTCGCAACAGTTGCCGTGAAGGACGCGCATATCCCCCATCAATAGGACGCGAAGAGGCGGATAAGGGACTAAAACCAAAAGTGGATTGACTCGCTGATTCCTCCTCCCCCAGGCACAGAAGGAGGCCCTGCTGCACACTCAACATGAGATCGACTAGATGTTGCGGGAACATGCCATCATGGGTGCTAGGTACGCGCTCCAGATGATGCAACAGGCTGGCTTCCTCAACAATGATGGAGAGAAGGTGCCTATTGAGATCTTGATGCCGGAACTCTTCCAACCTATTCCTGAGCCCGTGCTGAGCTGGGATAAAGATTCTGATGAGAGCGAGCATTCAGTCTCGTTGTCCCGAGGTTCTTGCCCCCTCCCTCTTTTATTTTGCTCTCGCTTGTATGTAACGCCCCCTATGCGTCACATAGCATATAGCAGTAGGTCCGGCCGTGTCCCGACGCCATAAAACACTGACAGACCGGGTGGTTACTCAATAGAAACCATCCAACCAATCACAACGTCCTACACAGAGCATTCTAGCGGAAGCAGTCTAAATAGTTGCAATTAAAAGAACCCAGCAACAAGCATGAATGTCCACTAATAAGCCAAAAAGGAATGAAGTACATACACAAGTACTGGCCTTAAGACCTTACAAATGGTTTACTCAGATTACATGTTTTCCATACCACGGCACGCAGGCCGGTCATACATGAACAAAAGCAAGTAAAACAATCCAATTAGTCCTTCGAGGGCCGTCTTTGCAATTTGGGCTTTAGCCCGCTATTGATCGCTTGGTCCAGCAACACCTGCAAGCACAATCCACCGCACGGTGGCAAATAAAAGCAACGGTTAGCAATGCTTACCAAATTATAATGTTCCCGCCCCCAATTCAGGGCGGCGATGCTCCTTCCCTGCAGTTTATTAGCATAACCAAGCAGTATATAAATATATATTGCATCACAGGCGTTGGCACGCACGGCCACATGCCCCGTGCACTCAGGGCACATTCTCGGTGAACGGTCGATGTCACGTCAATTTAAGCCATAGACATTCTGATCTCACCGCCGCCACTTTGACAACCAAACTATGAGCAATTTGTCTTCCCAGCATGTGTCACGTCATTTTAATCCATAGACCGCCGAAGACCCTCATCTATGACAATGGCAAGTACCACGTACCTTTAGGTCGCTTTAACCAAATGACATAAAACGGGTACGATTCCATCTAACCCGTGCTCACATCGCAACGACAATTTAAGACATATACGCGTGTCAAACTTCTCCCGAGTCCCGTTTCCGTTACACACTTCACATAACCCAGTAATGTTCAAGTTGGCTCCCCAGCCACCATGTTTGCAGAACCACGCGTTTGCCCAGTTTTCCGGGTGCACCTTGGAGTTAATCCCCAAGTCTCCCTGTTGCAATCTACCTCGTAGTAAACCCGAAAAACAAACATTCGCACGGAGTCTTCTCCGGCCATTATGCAATGCAACATCACCGATCCAGACCAACTTGTCCGGGTAGGCTTCACACATCATGCCTATGTCCGTTCTCGAATACGGACTCTAAACAACGGGGACTTTACATATCTACCCGAAGGAATGCCTCCAACTCACCGCAAACTCTTGAGAGCGGGCTTCCTATGCAAAAGAAGGAGAGCTTCACATGCTCAAGTAGAGAATCATTACCTTAGCGTTCTTCCTTGGAGCCATGGAAATGTACGCGTATGTAAAGCACCACAATTTCCTTGCCTTCGTAAATCCAAAGTCGGCTCACGATTTGGAGCTCTGAAACTCCTCCAACGACTTGATCTAGACTCCTTCTTCCTCTTTTGATCTCCCCTCTCTCTAAGATTTAGACAGAGAACCACACAGAAGAATAAGGGTTTTGAAACCCTATACTCAGGTATAACCCCATCGGGAATTAACGACAGCCGTCGGATCCCACATAAAGGGATGCACGGATACGATCCAGGTCCGACCTGGACAACTGGGGCTAAACACCGTACGAATCACCAACAGGAGCAGGACACGTCCGCGTCAAAACAGTGTCGGAATAATTAGTCAACTCCCGCCAAAATCCGTGTGTCGACACTTCGTGTCGAGTGTCAAACACGCCACATAACGTCCCGCGCTCGACGATCGTCGAACCAAGATCGTCGAACGCTGCCAAAACGTCGATCCCAGATCACTAGCCATTCGTCGAACGAAGATCGCTGGCCATTCGTCAAACGAAGATCGTTGGTGATTCGTCGACCGCAGAACGTCGACAATTCGTCGACCGCAGAATATTGACAGATCGTCCACCGCAGAATTGTGACCAGATCATCGACCGCTGCTCGATGATTGTCGAACACAGAAAACTGCCTGATCGATTTGCCAGATCTTTGGCTGAATCGTCGAATCCCTCTTGACACGCCCTGGGACACGCCCGTATCCCAGGCCGTGTTCTCTGCTCGACGATCGTCGAATCCAAAATCGTCAAACACACGACCAAATCATCGAACCAGCTCGACATGACCTGGGACACGCCCGTGTCCCAGGCCTTGTGCCCCCTACCAAATTCCAAATTTGGCCCGAAACGTCTCCCGTCGCACTTTTGAGTTTTGGGGTATTACAGCTCTCTCCCTCTTAAAAGAATTTCGCCCCGAAATTACATGAAGGAAAGATAAGTATAAAACTAAAATTGTACCTGAGCGGAACAACACTGGGTACTCGTCAAGCATAGTCTGCTCTCTCTCCCAAGAGAGCTCTTCTCGACCGTAATTGTCCCAACGGACCTTGACCATCCTGATCTCTTTATTGCATAGCCGCTTGACTTCCGAATCCTCAATTCATACAGGCTTGACCTTTGTCGTCAACCCACTATCAATCGGTACCTTATCGACCGCAATCATTTGCATAGGCTCTTACACTGCCTTCCGTAGCACCGATATATGGAATACATCATGTAGACCACTAAGCTCCACTGACAGCTTCAAATGATAGGCTGCTTCACCAACCCGCTCCAGAACCTCAAACGGCCCAAGGTACCTCGGGCTTAGCTTTTCAATCGCCGCACCCGTGAGATACCCTTGAACGGCTTGATCTTTAAGTACACCCAGTCGCCCACAGTGAACTCCACGTTCCTGTGCTTGGCATTATAGTACAATGCTTGCCGGTCCTACGCGATAAGTAATCTCTCCTGAATGGTTCGCACCAAGGAAGTAGCATCCTCCACCTCTTGACACTTGTACAACTTTGACTCACCCGTTTCCAACCAGGACAACAGCGTGTGACATCTTCTACCATAAAGGGACTCGAAGGGCGCCATTTGAATACTCACCTGGTAGCTATTGTTGTATGCAAATTCCTCCAAATAAAGATGGTCTTCCCATTGCTTTCCAAAGTAAAAGACACACATGTGGAGCATGTCTTCCATAGTTCTATTGACCCTCTCGGTCTGCCCATCCATCTGCGGATCGAAGGCTGTGCTAAAACTCAGCTTTGTTCCCAACATTTGCTGCACAATCCTCCAATCATTGGACGTGAACCGCCCATCTCGGTCACTCACGATGCTGCGGGGCACACCGTGGAGTTGCACTATGTTATCCACATATAACTTTGCCAACTTCTCCACCAGATCATCCTTCCTATATGGAATGAAATGCGATACCTTCGTTAGCCGATCTACGACCACGCAGATGGCGTCGTTCCCTTTTTGCGACCCTGGCAACCCGTGCACAAAGTCCATAGTGATGTCGTCGAATTTCCACTCCGGAATAGGCAAGGACTTCAAAACTCCTCCCGGCTTTTGGCACTCCGCCTTCACCAAGGCACAAGTTTGGCACTTGTCCACGTAGAGCGCCACATCCTTCTTCAAACCCGACCACCAAAACTATTTCTTAACATCGCGGTACATCTTTTTGCACCCCGGGTGAATCAAGTACTTGGTATAGTGCGCCTCGTACAATAAATCCACCTGCAAACTGCCCAGGCTTGGGACGCAAAGACGACTGTCTTTCCAAAGCAATCCATCCACAACTTCATATTGGGAATTTGACCCATCTAGAGCCTCTATCATGAGTTGCTTCATGTGGCCATCCAAATCCAAAGCCTGCCGAATCCGATCAGCCAGATCATATTGAACTTCAGTCCAACTCAAGAGTGCTTCAGCACTTGACTGCTTGTCTACGCGAGAAATCTCCAATGCCTCCAACTCCCGAACCAACCGCTCGTCATGGATCGACAACCAATTTGCTTGAGCTGGGGCCTGGAGACTCAACGAGTCCGCAACCACATTTCCTTTACCAGGCACGTAGTGGATCTTGAATGTATAGTCCCCCAGGAACTACATCCATCTACGTTGCCGCATGTTCAGATCTTTCTGATCAATCAAATACTTCAGGCTCTTGTGATCGGTGTAGATATCAATCTTCACACCGTACAAATAATGCCTCCATAGCTTCAAGGAAAAACTCACGGCCGCTAACTCCAAGTCATGGACCGGATAGTTCCTCTCGTGCACCTTCAGCTGTCTCGAGCCATATGCTATAACGCTTCCATGCTGTAACAACACACAAACCAAACCACTGCCCGAAGCATCGCAATAAATCTCATAAGCTTCGGTCCCACTCGGCGAACTCAGCACAGGATCCGTGGTCAACCGACATTTCAACTCCTCAAAAGCTCGCGCGCACTCCGGCGTCCAAACGAACTTCTGCTCCTTCCTTGTCAAAGTAGTGAGAGGTAACGCTATCTGCGAGAAATTCTCTACGAAGCACCTATAATAGCCGGCAAGCTCCAGAAAGCTCCGGACTTCGGCTACCGTAGAAAGCTCAGGCCACTCTCGTATCGCAACATTCTTCGCCAGATCCACTGCAATACCTTCCCCACTCACTATATGACCGAGGAACGCCACTGAGGATAACCAAAACTCACACTTCGAGAACTTGGCATCCAATTGATTCCTCCTTAGCATCTCCAAAACCAAATGAAGATGCATGAAGTGATCTTCCCCACTCTGCGAGTACACCAAAATATCATCGATGAAGACGATCACAAAATGGTCCAAGTACTCCCTGAAGGTCCTGTTCAACAAACCATGAACACTGACGACACATTAGTCAGCCCAAACGACATTATCGTAAACTCGTAATGCCCGTATCTCGTACTAAACGCTGTCTTTGGGATATCACTATCCCTTATTTGCAGCTGATAGTACCCGGACTTGAGGTCCAACTTTGAGTACACCATCGACCCGACTAACTGATCGAATAGATCATCAATCCGGGGGATCGGGTACTTGTTCTTTTCCGTCAACTTGTTGAGCTCCCGATAATTAATACATAGCCTCAAGCTTCCGTCCTTCTTAACAAAGAGGACCGGTGCTCTCCAAGGCGACGAACTTGGACGCACAAACCCTTGCTCCAACAACTCTTGAAGTTGCACCTTCAGCTCCGCCAATTCCTTAGGCGCTAGCCGATACGGAGAGCGTTACACAGGCTTTGCACCTGGTACTAGCTCTATCGTGAAATCTATCTCTCGCTGCGGCGGGTCTCCAGGAAGATCGCTAGCGAACACATCAGGGTACTCCAATACCACTGAAATAATGTCCGACGCGGGCTTAGGCTTTGCAACCTCCACCAGTGTAAAGAACAGTTCTGCACCGGCACGAACTGCCTTCACCACCTGAAGAGAGGACATCAACATCTTGCTCGACCTCTTCAAGCCCGTAAAAGTCGTATCACGACCTGCTCCCAGCTTGAATTCCTTGCTACCGCAATCAATATAGGCTCGCTGCTCCGAGAGCCAGTCCATGCCAAATAAAACGTCGAATTTCACTAGCGGCAATAACGACGCTTGCAAATGGAACACCTGATTCCCAATACGAATCTTCACGCCACAGATTCTATCCGCGCGCATCGAACACCCATTCGGCAACAACACATCCAACTTGTCCTTTGCCATCGAAGAAGGTACTCCGATGCCCGATATGAATCCTTCGGACAAGAAGAGTGTGAAGCTCCCGTATCAAAGAGTGCTCTTGCCGGATAATCACAAATTAACACAAAGCTTAGCACAAGCAGTTCTAAGCTAACACGCACAAGGGCAATAAGTATTTAAAGCTAAACTTCTATAACTTTAAACCGTACCTGTCTTCTCGAACTTGGGACGTCCGCTCCAGCAGTCTCGCGCAAAGTGCCACGACTTTCCACAACTAAAGCATGCACTCGGGATTTGACTCGTAGTCGCCCCAGAAGCACCAGAAGGAGTTGGACCCGAAGTCCTAGCCTTCTTATACCACCTATGGTACGCAGACTTTTAGGAGTTCGGCATTTTGAACTCCGTCTTCTGCACATCCAAGTCTCTGCTTCCTTGGATTCGATTAAGATCTCTGGCATTTTGTCCTATACCTGCTCCCAACATGGCTTTCTTTAACTCCTGAGCACCATTCTGACAATCTCGGACAAAGTGTCCCGCCTTGACACACTTAAAACAGCAATGTGGAGCCTGACCAGTAGGCATTTTAGACTTCTTGTTCCTCCTCTTTCGGTATTCAGATTTTGCGAAAACTGGAGAGTCAAGTACCCAGGGCTCCGACGTCCGATTAAATTTTGCCAAATCTACTTCCAAAGATCTAGCTGATTCCACCAAGGCTCGGAATCCCAATAACTTTGGTCCTAGCAGTAGAACTCGTAACTCGGCGCGCAGGACATTATAAAATCTATCGACTCTAGCTTGCTCATTATCCAATGCAATGCATGGGTTGCGGCTTATCATAAGAAACGCCAGCAAATACTCATCGACTGAGTGCGTACCCTGCACCAAGAATATATTCAACTGTTGACCTGAAGGCCTTCTCAATGCCATTTGATTCAACACACCACCCGACATTGAAGCCATCTCAGGGACAAAGGGTTGCACATTGCTTTCCTGCTGTGCATTAGACACAACAAATACCGCTTCAACGATCCTTCTTATGGTTTCAAACGAAGGAGGGGTCTCAACTACTTCGCTGGGTGCACTATAATTCTCAGAAACTGGACTTTCTGACGGCCTTGCACCACTCATGGCCACCTATAGTTGTACAAAACACCATTAAGCGACCAAACAAAATTGCAAAACGCAATTATAGGAACACACAGGTTCCTCAAACACGTGTATTCTCATTCCTAAGTGGACATTCATGGGTTCTTTTATTATTATAAAGATGACGCACACACATGTGCTCACAACCCCTTAAAAAGAATTCGCCCATGAATTCATTTTAAGCTTGACCGAAACCAGTAGTCTGATACCAAATTGTAACGCCCCCTATCCGTCACATAGCATATAGCAGTAGGTCCGGCCGGGGCCCGACACCATATACTACGGACAGACCGAGTGGTTACTTAATGGAAACCATCCAACCAATCACAATGTCCTACACATAGCATTCTAGCGGAAGCAGTTTAAATAGTTGCAATTAAAAGAACCCAACAACAAGCATGAATGTCCACTAACAAGCCAAAAAGGAATGAAGTACATACACAAGTACTGGCCTTAAGGCCTTACAAATGGTTTACTCATATTACATGTTTTCCATACCACGACACGCAGGCCGGTCATACATAAACAAAAGCAAGTAAAACACTCTAATTAGGCCTTCGAGGGCTGGCTTCACAATTTGGGCTTTAGCCTGCTATTGACCGCTTGTTCCAGCAACCTTGCAAGCACAATCAACCGCACGTTGGCAAACAAAAGCAACGGTCAGCAATGCTCACCAAATTATAACGATCCTGCCCCCAATTCGGGGTGGCGATGCTCCTTCCCTGCAGTTTATTAGCATAACCAAGCAGTATATAAATATACATTGCATCACAGGCGTTGGCATGCACGGCCACACGCCCCGTGCACTCAGGGCATATTCTCGGTGAACCGGTCGATGTCACGTAAATTTAAGCGATAGACATTCCGATCTCACCACCGCCACTTTGACGGCCAAACTATGAGCAATTTGTCTTCCCGGCATGGGTCATGTCATTAAAAGCCATATACCGCCAAAGACCCTCATCTATGCCAGCGACAAGTACCACGTACCTTTAGGTGGCTTTAACCGAATGACATAGAACGGGTACGGTTCCATCTAACCCGTGCTCACATCACAACGATAATTTAAGCCATATACGCGGATCAAACTTCTCCCAAGTCCCGTTTCCGTTACACACTTCACATAACCCAGTTATGTTCAAGTTGGCTGCCCGGCCACCATGTTGGCAAAACCACGCGTCTGCACAGTTTTCTGGGTGCACCTTGGAGTTAATCCCCAAGACTTCCTGTTGCAATCTACCTCGTAGAACACCCGAAAAACAAACATTCGCACGGAGTCTTCTCCGGCCATTATGCAATGCAACATCACCGATCCAGACCAACTTGTCCGGGTAGGCTTCACACATCATGCCTATGTCCATTCTCGAATACGGACTCTAAACAACGGGGACTTTACATATCTACCCGAAGGAACGCCTCCAACTCAACCGCAAACTCGCGAGAGCGGGCTTCCTATGCAAAAGAAGGAGAGCTTCACATGCTCAAGTAGAGAATCATTACCCTAGCATTCTTCCTTGGCGCCATGGAAATGTACGCGGATGTAAAGCACCGTAATCTCCTTGCCTTCGTAGATCCGAAGTCGGCTCACAATTTGGAGCTCTGAAACTCCTCCAACGACGGTATATAGACTCCTTCTTCCTCTTTTTCTCTCCCCTCTCTCTAAGATTTAGACAGAGAACCACACAGAAGATTAAGGGTTTTCAAACCATGTACTCGGGTATAACCCCATCAGGAAATAACCACAGCCGTCGGATCCCACAAAAAGGGATGCACGGATACGATCTAGGTCCGACCTAGACAAATGGGGCTAAACACCATGCGAATCACCAACAGGAGCAAGACACGTCCGCGTCAAAATAGTGTCAGAACAGTTAGTCAACTCCCGCCAAAAGCCGTGTGTCGACACTTCGCGTCGAGTGTCAAATACGCCACATAATGTCCCGCGCTCGACGATCTTCGAACCAAGATCGTCGACCGCTGCCAAAACGTCGATCCCAGATCACTGGCCATTCGTCGAACAAAGATTGCTGGCTATTCGTCGAACGAAGATCGCTGGTGATTCGTCGACCGCGGAATGTCGATAATTCGTCGACCGCAGAACGTCGACAATTCATCAACCGCAGAATATCGACAGATCGTCGACCGCATAATTGTGACCAGATCGTCGACCGCTGCTCGAAGATCGTCGAACCCAGAAAACTGCCTGATCGATTTGCCATATCTTTGGCTAAATTGTCGAACCCCTCTCGACACGCACTGGGACACGCCCGTGTCCCAGGCCGTGTTCTCTGCTTGACGATCGTCGAATCCAAAATCATCAAACACATGACAAAATCGTCGAACCATCTCGACACGCCCTGGGACACGCCCGTGTCCCAGGCCGTGTGCCCCCTGCCAAATTCCAAATTTTGTCCGAAACATCTCTCGTCGCTCTTTTGAGTTTTGGGGTGTTGCATTGTACTCTTTCTTTAGGGCCTTGTCCCCTCCTTTTTTGACAATGTAAAAAATGTTTAGATAAGTAACCCATTACTTTGAAATGCATGTGATTCACGCTCTCGCTTAGCTCGGGGCCGAAACATCTCGCGACCCCTTAGGCCGAATTTTTGCTTAATATTTGATTTGGTGACATTCTCCCATTTTAGCCCATGCGCATGGAAGTTCTTGGTCTTGCGAGAGCGAGCTCTCGGCACTCGCATTAGCTTTCCCTCAAGTTGGCGAGATTCCCTCTATTGGCGAGATTCCCTCTATTGGCTAGATCTCGCTGAGATCTTATCCTTTCTTCAAAGAAAATCTTAGCATTTGAATCTATTTTATTGATGAGGTTAGTCGAAGACTTGTCTTGAAAACTTTGTCCACTGAGGGCCCTTGCAATGCCCGCTGGGTGAAAACCTAACATCCAAACCAATTATGGATAGCCTTGGAACAAGAGTCTTACTTTACTTCGATAAACCATCGGGCGCTACCACTGGCCCAATCAGCTAGGTGAGAGCCAGAAGGCAGGCTTTGAGAATCAACCAGACTCAGCCCCAGGGTCATAATAACATCCAACGGGGAGCCCGTCCCTACTAGCTTGGTAGAAGCCTGACATCGGGAGCGTCCCGGGACATAACCGTAGAGCGAGAAGATATTCCTTTGGCCAACCTACGGGCTCTACCACCGGCTCAATCAGCTTGGTTAGAGCCTGACGGCGGGTGTTGAGCATCAACCAAACACATCCCTAGGGTCATAATGACGTCCAACGGGGATCCCGACCTGCCAACTAGGTGGAAGCCTGACAGGGGGAGCATCCCGGGACCTAAACCCAAAGCAAGAATATATTCCTTTGGCCAACTTCCGAGCACTACCACCGGCCCAATCAGGTAGGTGGGAGCATGATGGTGGGTATTGAGAATCAACTAGACTTAGCCCCAGGGTTATAATGACGTCCAATGGGAATCCCGACCCTTCCAGCTAGGTGGAAGATTGACTGCTGGAGCTTCCCGGGACCTAACCTGAGAGTGAGAAGATATTCCTTTGGCCAACCAATCATCAGTCCTACCAGCTAGATGGAAGCCTGGCAGCAGAGGCATCTAACGAATCAGTTTGTTAAAGACCTGCCATAAGCTTGACCTGCAAGATGGGTGGGGCATCAAGGAATTTTATTCATTAAAGTAGAGTACATACATGTTTTCACAGATAGAAACGTTTCAAGTCATCATCGCTCCAGGTGTGACTTAGGTTCTCGCCGTCTACATTCCGAAGACGGCATCCTCCTGATCTTAGTGCCTCCCTAACAATATACGATCCTTCCCAGTTAGGGTTGAGCTTTCCCACTACGGCTGACCTTCCTTCCGCATCCACCTTCTTTAGGACCAAACCCCCATCCACGAACTATTTGACCCTGACATGCTTGTCAAAGTACTTGGCCATTCTTTTCTTCACTTCTTCCTGAAGGATGGAAGAGAGATCACGCAGCTCCTCCACCCTGTCAAGGGAGAGCTGCAGCTCTTCTTCGTACTCAGCTTGCCACTCCTCCTTGTATGCCTCTGCCTCTACCACCCGAGGCGTTAAGCCCTCAAACTCTATCGGAAGCACAACCTCACACCCATGAGAGAGCTTGAAATGGGTCTCCCCCGAAGCCGTGTTAGGAGTAGTTCTCAGGGCCAAGAGAATCGAAGGAAGCTGCTCCACCAAGCTACCCTTCAAGTTATCCACTTTTTTCTTCAGGAGATTCACGATGATCTTATTTGCCGCCTCAACCTTCCCGTTGCTCCTGGGCTGGTGGACTGAGGTAAACTGTGGTCGATCCCGAGCTACGTGATCTCTCTTCCATCTGTCAGGAAGAAGTAAGGGCTTTAGCCCGCTACTTCCTGCTCGGCTCACCAGCACCTGTACAATGACAATCCACCACAAGGATGGAAAACAAAGCAACGATCAGCATTTTGCTAACCAATTTATAACGACCTCAACCATTACTCGGGGCGACGGTTCTCCTTCCCTACAAACAGTAGTATATATATATATATATATATATATATATATATATATATATATATATATATATATATATATATATATATATATATATATATATATATATATATATGCAGGCACAACGACCACATGCCCCGTGCACTCGGGGCACAATATCGGTATACAGGACATCCCGTATTTCACTACCGTTCAGAGGTCCATGACTTAACAGTAACTTTGTTGTTTGGAGGTACATAAATTGACGACTATATCATTCAGAGTTACTTAACTTAACAACTGACTGCCCATTTAAAGGTACTTAACTTGATGACCCTATCGTTTAGAGGTACTTAACTTAATGGTACAGTAGTTGGCCTCCACGGCTCGACTCAATCACAAGCCACATAGATTTATACCATTTTAGGCTGGTACTCAACATTGCTGGGCTCTCGAAGCTCTCAGCTTCATATACATTGGACCCCAGGTCTTTTGGAGATAGGCCTCACAAAATTTTAGCTCCCTGGGAGCTATCTTCCGAAGACACTCACTGTCGCCCAGCGACATGAACAGTTTTTCGAACTGTGATCTTTCCTCTGTATTTTCCTGGAGCTGAACTCCAGTATTTCTTCTTAATCTCATTTCACATGTAGAACCCTCAGACTCCGTACAACTACTCATTTATACTCAGAGTCTTCTCCGGTACGCAAAATAAACATCACCAATCCAGACCAACCCATTCGGATGGGCTTCACACGACATGCCTGTTCCGTACTCTATATTTTCGGATCTATATGCAATATTACACGGTGATCATTCCGATCTACCCATTGTAAACAACCTTTTCTTCAACTTTTGGTGAGGGGTTCCTTGCACTTATGCATATTGAGGACTTCACTTATCCAAGGAGAAAATCGTTACCCTTGAGATTTTCATCTCAGTCATGGCGAAGCTTTTCTACCCGGATGAAATGGAGCACATCGCTCTCCTCTTCAAGTATCTTGCCTCGGATCTAGCGTCCGATTATAAATCTCCGTCAGCACCCACAAGGATCAGCCCAACTCTTCCTTAGCTTCTTTTTCTTAAGAGCTTTGAATGAAAGGAAGAGAGAGAGATGACAATAGAATGACTTCTCATTCTAGCACACCTCTACATAAGTAAATTCGGGCTCAATCACAGCCACATGCTTAATACATCAAGAGAAACGAGTGGATGCAAAAATAGTTAAAAAGTCAAAGTAGCTGTTATCGCCGTACGATATTGATGTCACCTGACAAAATCGACTTCAGCCGCTTGACTCCATTCAACCACCACTGTTTGTCCGCTTAACAACCATCTGACACGTGTCCATGTCATGTGGCACTATCGCCTGGCGACATCCATTGTCGCCACACGACATCAAGCCAATAGCTCGCTCAATGCTTTCAGGCGTTAAGTGTATTGAACTGATTCAATGCTTTATCGCATTGAGTGTATTGCGGCCACTCAATGCTTTCTCGTTGTTCCCTAAATGATACCCTCTGTCTCCCAAGGTTAACGAAGCTAGTAGCTCACTCAACATTTTTCGGCGTCGAGTACGTTGAGTACACTCAATGCTGCAAGGTATTGAGAGCGTTGAGTGCTGGGATATTGCTGTGTGATGCCCACTATCGCCACGTGATAGTCCTTACCAACGATTTATCGAGAGGCGTCGAGTGTAATGATTTATGGTGTCGAGTGCCATCACTATCGTCGCATGCGATACCCACTATCACCTAGCAATAGCAACCAAAAGTTCTGCTTTCAAAGTTAGGGTGTTACAATCCTCCCATACTTAAAGAAATTTCGTGCCAAAATTTTATACATTTATAAGGGAAAAAATACTGCAACTACATATTGTCCTTTCATAAATATAATGTTATAACATTATTTTCGAAATAACTCGGTAAAATTATCACGCGGATTGGCTTATGCTCCCACACTCGTTCTCCACGGTCACTATTATCTCAAAGGATGTCGACTATCCCGAATGTCCTTTTTTGGAGTTTCTCACTCTCTAAACCCTTGATTCAAGTGGGCTTAACCTTCGTTGTCAGGCTTTATTCAATTGGTACTCGAGCATCCGCAATCACTTGCGTTGGCTCTTTCATTGCTTTATGCAACACTGATATGCACAACACATCAGGAAGTCACTTAGCTCCACCAAAAGAGCTAATCGATAGGCCGCTTCTCCAATTGAGTCAACCAATTTAGATGGACTAATATACCTCAGACTCAACTTTTTCACACATCGAATCCCGGACATGCCTTTGAATGGCTTAGTCATCAAGTATACTCACTCGCAAAATGCAAAAGCCATGCTTTGGTACTTGGCATCGTAGAACTTTGCTTCCCTATCTTGGGCTACCAATATCGGCTCTCAAATAGTACGTATGGTCGAATTTTCATTTCGACCTTTGTATACTTATATTGCTTTGACTTGCTGATGAGACCGGGTTATACTGGGTTTTCGGACTCATCTGGGCTTATTTTCATGCTTGTGCACTGCTATTTTAGTAGGAATTGTCATATATTTGATTAGGGTCTCACTTAGCCATTATGCACTATTTCAGCCCATTTTGGTTTGCGAATTGGACCGGGATGTTTGGGGTATTTACTGTGGTACTCCCCGTGCAGCTTTGGATATTCTTTGTTGTATATTTGTGAAAATGTTTTAGTTGTCTTACCTAAATCACCTAGAGTTGGGTGAATAGGTGATTTGTGCGTGTTTTTGTGAAAAAAAAGATTTAGCGAACTATTCACAGAAAATTAACCAAGCAATCACAGACGACATCAAGTATTATAGTGGTTCCACAACCTTGGGTACATCCAATTTCCACTCACTAATCTAGCAAAGTACTAGACTCTGCAACACCACTAATCTTTCATTGAAAATAATACTACACCTCGGAAAAACGTTCCTACAACTCGATCCCAAAACTGGATCTACACTTGGAAGATAAAACTTCCTACAAGAACTCGGAGAATACAACTCCTAAAACTCAGAGAAAGATCTCCTACAAGAATAGAATGAAATAATAAATACAAATAGTGATTTGATCTCAGATCTGAAATGCTTCTGCCTGTTCTTCTTTCTTTGAACTTTGTGGCTTTATCATAAATTGTTTAAGAAGAATCGGCAATATCCCTAGATCTGAAATCCTTTGGAGTCACACAATCAAGTAGTAGAAGATCTGTCGTTTGAAAAGAATCTTCATCTGTGAATCAACTTCTTTGAATCGATCTGGATAGAAATCACTTAGGCGATGAAGATGAAGATCGATGGCTCTCGATTTGAAAAGAAATTTCAGATTCAGAAATGTTAGAATTACTTCTTGCGGCGTCTTGCAATTCTTCTTAAATCTTCTTAAGGTTGGTCGAAAATGACAAGACATTATATAAGACTTGCCTAACAGTCATAATCATCATTAATGACATCCACGTGGACCAATCACGCCCTAATGATATTTGAAATACACGTCTGTCTAGACATAAAAATTTTCAGAAAAACAGACCGGGTGTTCTCGAGAACAAGATTTTTACTCGAGAACAAATGAATTCTGTTCTCAAGAATAATAAGGAAGTTCTCGAGAAGAAGACTTAGAGAAAAAGAGTGTGGAGGGAGAAAACAACATTCTTGGGAATGAAGGAAAGTACTCGAGAAAAATAGTTTATTGTTCTCGAGAAGAAATATTTTGTACTCGAGAACTAAAGGATGTCTCGAGAAAAATTACTTAGAAAAATATGTGGAGGTGGAAATCAGCAGTCATGAGAATGACAGAAGTACTCGAGAAAAATAACGTTTTGTTCTCGAGAAGGAACATTCTATTACTCAAGAATAGATAATCATCCAGAGAACAAATGTTTGGCTCTAGATAAAAGTACTCAGGGTCTCGACAAATAACTTTTGCATCTCGAAAACAAACTATAGTCTTCTCGAGATTAGTTTTATTTTTCTCGAGAAAAGGACGTAGAAAAAATAATTATCTAGAAAACAAACAACCCGAGAAGAAATGTCATATATTACTTGAGAACAAAAGACCTTCTCGAGAACAACATTAAGCTTTCTCAAGAACAACTTCTGCCACTCGAAATTAAGACAAACCTATCTCAAGAAATTTCTTAAGTCCTTCTCGAGTACAATAATAGTACTCGAGAAAAAGTCTTAGACTTTTTCTAAAAAATTGAAAATCTTAATTCTTCATAAAAATGATCATCCTTCTTTTCTCTTTACCTTAGTACTTGAAAAGAAATTGTGTCCCAATATAGAGGCTACACATGAGTCAACACCATGGATCACATAATGAGGGATTAAATTGCATGGTCCTGTGTTTGGAGACTCATTGTAGACTGATATTGGTTTACACTTAGCAATTAAGTCCTGTAAACACTTAACAAAAAGAGCATCAAATACAAACTTAATTCATCTTAGTTTAAGGGTGACTTTATACAAATCTGGGCTATTGTGGATGCAATATCCAACAATCTCCCTATATTTGTAGAAGTCAGAACCCTCTACACTAAGGTGAATTACATCAAGAGAAAAACAAATAAAGATACTAATAGCCTGATAATTGAGAGAAGTGCAGTAATATGTAAAAATCAGATCTGAATTAGAAGTTCATATAAGTAGAAAATTCTCCAAGAGAATTAAATTCTACAATTTCAAAAATGAACTTCCATCATCTTCAGTTTACTAATCTTGTTGATGTTGCTTTCCCTGTCTCTCTTGCATCTCTTGTGATCTCTTTTGATAACTAAATGGCTATGAGAGATACTTAGGAGGTCTAGGTGGAGCCTTAGGATTATTTCTGTCATAAATTATGTCATAAATCCTTCTCTTTGTAAGAGACATCTCATATAACTCCCATTGATCTGAGTTGTAGTGCAAGCTTCTGTTTTCATTGAAATCAACTACTAGCTTTAGAGTTTCAAGAATAAGAGACTTGGATGTAGGGTTCCAAACTTCAGTATATTCTTGAGGTCTCTTCCCTTCAGCTTCTAGATGTGGAGTTGATCTACTAGCAGAGGCTCCATCCCCATATTTTCTTATTTTTTGCTTTCTGAACTTCTGGAGTATGAGGAGGCATACTTGTTTGTTCAGATTCCTATACTAGTACATACACATCAGGAGGGGGACCTTCAAAATAGTCTGGAGGAGGTCCTTCAAAGTATGTTGGAGGTGGTCCTTCAAAATATTCTGGAGGTGGAGAAAATGTAGGCCTGTTTACATCTAGGTTTGCAGGAGGAGGAGCATTAGGATCCATAACAAGTTCAGGAAATAACTGATTGTGCATCCATATAGAAGTATCATATGTATATAACTTAGTACTCTTGATTTCTTTAAGAATAGATGTCTGAATCTCTTTCAACTGATCATTCCACTGATTTTTCATTGTCTAAACCTGTTTTTCTAACAGTTCTTTCACTTTATCCTCCCCCTTTCCGACTTCTAGGGAGAGGGTGCTGATGACATCTTCTTTAATTTTGCCAACTTTTTCACAAGTTTTAAAATTTCTTTCATCGCCTCTCTTGTCTAGGAGAATTTGATTATTAGCAAGGGCGACTGATTGCTCCATAACAGTACAAATGCTAGTAATTATATGATCAATAGCTTTACCACCAATTTACAGGAGCCATTTAAACTAATCTGTGTTGTCTTGGATTTTAGCAAATTCTCGGCTCATTTCTTTTTCTAAAGTAGTAACCTTGTCAGTGACAACTTTCAGAGAATCATCAAAGTACTTTCTCTGAGAAGCATGCATAACTTCAATTTTGTGGAGAATGGTACCTTCAGGGAAGATTTCTTGCTGAGTTTATGGAAGAGGCTGAGCAGGGACAGTCCATGGAAGAATTTCTTCAACCATAACTGTAGAAGTAGAGGCTTTCCTTCTGTGTACTATGTTGATTTCATCTTTATTAATTGTGGGAAGTATGGTTGGAATTTAGAAACAAAGACATCAAAGGGGTGGTTCAGCAGCTTCAACTGGTACTTCATCATCTGAATAGTTAATTGAGACAATGTCATCATCATGCATATCTTCTGGAGAATTTTTAAGGTCATGCACTGGAGATTTATCAGTTGGAGACTTAGCTGGTTGAGCAGGAGACTTAGGAGATGGAGGAAGATCTTTAGTAGCATGGAAGGGGGGTTCTGTGGAAGATAATTCCTTTATCATCTTTTTGATATCATCTTCAGTAGACAAAATCTGAGCATAAGTCTTGGCATCTATCAGATTTTCAGCATCTGGTATGTCTTCAACAGCAGGAGAATCTGGAATAACTTTAACAGCAGGAAGAACCGTGTCTGTATGTAGCAGAGAGGAAGGAATAGCAGCAACTAGTGGAATAGAGGCTGGAATTTCTGAAGTAGCAACTGGAATATCTTGAGGAGGAATAGCTGAAGCAGAAGGAGCTGGAGGTACCGAGGAAGCTGGAGCAGGAATTTGAGTTGGCTAGACTGAGATAGATGGTGTAGGTTCCTCCTTAATAATGATGTGAAGGAGGAGATGTGGTCCTGTCCATATCTTCTATTTCCTTGGGAGCTTTGTCAGTCTTCTGTAATTTGACCTCCAATCTCTAGATGGAGGTAATGGAATCCTTTTTCATGTGGTGGAGGGTTATGCCCTTTTTTATACGAACGTCTTCTAGATTCATCTGATTTAGATATAAAGAGATTATCCTTCCATAGTTGGGGCTCTTAATGCATGCCTTGATCTTCACAAAAATCATCATTCCCCACTAGAATTTTTTTCTACAGATAACAGCAGTCATTAAATCAAAGAATTCTGGAGTAATGTAGCTGATTGAACTAGTTTTGTAAAAAAGAACTTTGCCTAGGATATCAGCCAATAACTTGCTTTCAGCATTCATAAATAGTCTTCTAATATTGTTAGAGGATTGAGGAATACCACAGAAACTATATGCTCTCTCATAGTCAGAGCCTACCAGATCATCTTCCATATCTATTATTGGCTGTTGCAGAAGTTGACAAATAGACAGGGCAGACATCTTTACCTTGATATTCTGAACTTTAGAATTGATTATTTTGCCATTCCTCTTAACCTTGGTGTTCTGGATGAATTCTTCAACTTCAGAAGTTAGAATTCGGCATGGATGTTCAAGAGTAATGGACAACCCGACTGTATCTAGTAGAAGGAGGACATTCTTTAAATCATCTGATATCTGTGCAATCCCGATAGAACTGAGTTCACTCCCGATCCCTAGCTTTGAAGACGAAGCCATTGTTGTAGAGAAATCGATCTTGGCTGGCCGACGAATGAGAAAATTAACTTGCGGCAGATGACAGAGACAGAGGGAGAGGAAACGACTTTTCTCGAGAAGGGTTTTGAAATCGAGAATAAAAATTCTTTGGACTAATTTCTATTTACCTCTAATTTTGATGATTAAACTTTAAATAATCAATAAAAATAGCTGGAATGAGGCGGCTAAGTGCCTGTTTGCCGATATGAAAAATTGACCTTGAAGAAAAATTTCCCACCAAATTTCTCGAGAGGACAGATTGTTCTCGAGAAGAATTTCAGTAACACTCGAGTATAATAATCTTTGGTCTCGAGTAGAATGGGCCTTGCTCTCGAGTAGAAATTTCCTTTTCTCGAGTAGAACTATTATTGTTCTTGAGTAGAATATTTCTTCTCGAGAAGTAGGTCTGCTGGTCTCGAGAGACAAGTCTGCTGTTCTCGAGTACAAGTGTTGTACTTGAGAAATGAAGTCCAAATTATGAAATTTTCTGATTTTGAAGTAAAACCAGATCTTGACCTTGCCTGTTACCTTTGTCTTCATTCTCCTTCATCCTTGTTGAGCCTGCCAAGTTCTGTTTTGAAGAATGAGATCTTGGCCTCGTCTAGTGGCTTCGTGAAGATATCAGCAGTTTGCCTGTCAGTAGGGACAAATTTAAAATATATGTCCCCATGCTCCCCATGCTCCCAAATGAAATGGTATCGCAGCTCTATGTGCTTTGTCTGGCTGTGAGAGACTAGATTGTTGTCTATTGCAATCATACTGGAGGAGTCACAAAATAAAGGGATGTCTTGGACTTTTAGATTGTAATCTTCCAGTTGGTTCTTTATCAACAAGCAAATTGTGCAAACAACTGCCGGCAGAAATATATTCTGACTCGGCAGTTGAAATTACGACACAATTCTGCTTTTTTGCTTCTCCAAGAAATGAGCTTCCATCCAAAGAATTGGCAAGTCCCGGAAGTGCTCTTTTTATCATCTTTACTACCTGCAAAATCTGCAACTGAGAAACCAATTACTTCGCTGTCATTACTTCTTGGGTACCATAAGCCAAGATTTGGTGTATCTTTAGGGTATCTCAAAATCAGCTTTGTAGCAGCGTAGTGAGATTCCTTAGAGTTCACTTGAAATCTAGCACACAAACATGTTGAAAACATTATATCCGGTCTACTAGCAGTAAGGTAGAGCATGGATCCAATTATGCTTCTGTACTTGGTTTCATCAAAAGGTTTCCCTTTCTCATCCTTCTCCAGAGACATAGTTGAACCCATTGGAGTCCTCATATAGGTTGTGTTCTCCATTCTGAATTTCTTAATCAACTCCTTTGTGAATTTCGTCTGAGAGATGAAAATTCTATCTTCGGATTATTTCACTTGAATTCCTAAGAAATACTTCGGCTCTCCCAAACTGCTCATTTGGAACTTCCCTTGCATTAGTTTGGAAAACCTTTTGTAGAGGTTGTCATCAGTAGAGCCAAATATAATATCATCGACATAGATTTGCAATAACAAAATCATGCCTTTTATTTCCCTAAGAAATAATGTCTTATCTATCTTTCCTCTTGTGAACTTTTTCTCAAGAATAAAGTTAGATAAAATCTCATACCAAGCTCGAGGAGCTTGTTTCAAACCATATATTGCTTTAAATAAAAGATAGAGATGTTCGGGAAAGTTAGAATCAACGAAACCTGGAGGTTGTTCCACATACACTTATTCCTTTATGTCACCATTGAGGAAGGCAGACTTCACGTCCTTCTGATAGACAGTGAAGCCCTTAAGTGCAGCATATGCTAGGAACAACATTATTGCCTCCAGCCTTACGACTGGAGCATAAGTCTGGTCAAAGTCGATTCCTTATTCTTGTCAGTATCCATTGGCGACGAGTCTGGCCTTGTTCTTAATGATTGTTCCATCCTCGTCAATCTTGTTCTTGTAGACCCATTTTGTCCTTATGACATTTTTACCTTTGGGTCTTGGAACAAGCTTCTAGACTTGGCAACGCTTGAGCTGATTCAATTCTTCTTTCTTTGCCATTACCCATGATCCGACTGAGTTTACTTCCTCAAACTTCTTTTGTTCAACCTGTGATAGAAAACTCAGATATAAATTCTCATTAGCTGTACCTCTAGGAGTTCTGACACCATCTCAGGGATCTCCTATGATTTGGTCCATTGGGTGATCCTTCAAGTGTCTGAGATCTAAGGTCCTTGCATCAGGAGCTTCTTCAACCATAGGAATGACTTCATCAACTTGAATGGTTTCTTCATCTTGATCATCAACCTATCCAATTGGGGTTGGAGTGGTGATTTTGATGCACTTTTCACCTTTTTCTTCAATTGCCTCATCCAAGTTTAATTCTTTTAGCTTTGAATCTTCATCTTCAATAAACCAAATAGAAGAGCTGCCTTGCAGCAAGCTCGTCTCATCAAATACAACATGAATAGATTCTTCTACAACCAGGGTTTTCTTATTAAATATCCTATACGCCTTACTATGGCTACTATACCCTACAAAAATACCTTCAAAACTCTTTTCGCTAAATTTGGTAGTGTGATACTTGCCATTATTAAGGACGAAGCACTTACAGCCAAAGATTCTAAAATATGAAACAATCAGTTTCCTGTCCTTTAGAAATTCGTAAGGTATCTTATTTTCGTTCTTGTTTATGAGTGCTTGATTTTGCATGTTGCATGTAGTGTTGACGACTTTAGCCCAGAAGTATTCTGGTAGTGAGGCATCACTCAACATGGTCCTATAGGCCTCTATGAGTGTTCTATTCCTTCTCTTAGCTACTCCATTCTGTTGAGGAGTATGAGGAGAGAAAAACTAATGAAAGATACCTAGGCTTTCACAAAATTTTGTCATGGCCCAAGACTTGAACTCTGTTCCATTGTCACTTCTGATTTTGACTACGGAACAGTTATATTCATTCTGGACCTACCTGACAAAAATAGTAAAGATGACAAAGGTATTTGACTTTTGTTTTAGAAATAACACCAACTCAAAGCGCGAGTAATCATCAACAATAACTAATATAAAATCCTTACCTACCAAACTTCTAACTTGCAGTAGAACGAACAAGTCCATTTGAAGTAGGTGTACGTTGAAATTTGTGAAGTGGAAGTGGGTGACGGGACAGGCCAGGCGGCCTGGGCAGACAGCTTTGGCGGACTAGGCGGACTGGGCGGACTGAGATGTGCGGCCTGGTGGAAGGTCTAGTGGAAAGCCGGCTGTCTTCTGAGCGGGTTGTTGCATGGAGTCCGCGGACTATGCGGCCTTGTGTCTGCGGATAGGGTGTTTGCTAATTGGCTTTGCCAAGGAGCGGCCTGAGCGGATGGAGGCTTGCGGACTGATGCTTTGCTCAGTGGCCGCGGGTGCAAGCTTGTGTTAATAGGCGGGTTGGCTCTTGTCCGCGGGAAGCTTGCGGACTGATGTGTCCTCGGTATTGGCTGTTGCGGACTGGGCTTCAAGGAGACAGGAGTTTGGCTGTGACTTCGGTCAAGTGCTTGGAAGTGTGCGGTCTCTGCGAACTCAGCAGGAGGTCGCTCTGCGGCTTGTCAGTTCTGTTTCAACTTTGCCAGCTTCAATAACCTGTCCGCCGGTTTCAGGCGGGTAGGGGAGTTCCTCAGTTCAGGTTCAGCAGGAGGCGAATAACGGTGTGTCCGCGCGGCCTTGCAGCTTCGGCGGACTCCGTGTCAATTCGGCGGATTGCAGCATAGCTTGGGCGATTTCAGCGGACTCGGCGACCTCGGCGACCTCGCGGTCTCGGCGGACTCCGGTGCTGTCCGCCCGGCTTGTTTTTTGGTGCTTGCTATTTACAGCTGTAATACTAGCGAAATCATGTCTCGCTATGTATGTCTCGGATTGTAAAGAAGTGAATGTATAAAAGACCTGCTTGTACTTCCATTGTTTGTTGGGTGTAACCTTTGATCCTTGGGTTCCGCTGGTTCAACGTGAGAACTGGGTAGTTCCGAAGATATTAATTTGGCGTTTGGGCTATCTTGCTGACCACGTTGAGAAAATTTAACATGGTATCAGAGGCAGGTTTCTGAGGTTACTGAGGTTCAGTTGCGTGAGCGGAAGTCAGACAGTGTTGTTACTCAGTGACTGAGTGGTGTTCAACCTGTGTTGTTGCTCGGAGCTTCTGAAAGGTTGCCAACAGGTGTTGCAATGGAAGGGAGTTTTGCAAGAGGTCTTGGCATTGAACTCTTAACGCCGACTAACTTCAAGAAGTGGAAGTCGTGCATGAAGAGTTATCTTCTTGACGAGGAGCTCTGGGAAGTCGTTGGTGGAGACGACAGACAGGAAGTGACTGCTGCATTCGGTACTGCTGAGCAGGTGAGGCTCTGGAGAAGAACAAATGCTAAGGCGGAGTTCATTCTGAAGAGAGCTGTGTCTCCGGAACTGTTTGATCACATCGTTGGATGTGAGTCGGCTGTTGATATTTGGACAACCATTGATGAGTTGTTCAATAGGAAGAATGTGGCGCGGCTTCAGTTCCTGGAGAATGAGTTGGCCAGGGCAACTCAGGGAGACCTTTCCATCTCCAAGTACTTCTTAAAGATGAAGAGCTTGTGCGCTGAGCTGTCGGCACTGGATCCTGATGAGCCTATCTCTGAGGCTAAGATGAAAAGGCACATTATCCGCGACTTGCGGAAGGAGTATGTGGCCTTTGTTACATCTGTTCAAGGGTGGGCTACTCAGCCGTCATTGCTGGAGCTGGAAAATCTGCTTGCCTCGCAGGAGAGCTTAGCAAGGCAGATGGCTAGAGTGAACCTGAATCAGGAAGGCAGCGAGGCTCTCTTCTCAGGCAAGAAGAAGGGATGGGAAAGGAAGAAGAAGAAGGTGCAGGCCGCTGGTGAGAAGGAGACTTCAAATTCATATCCGTCGGAGAGGAGCAATGCTCTTAAGGACTGGAAGAAGAATCTGAAGTGCTACCGGTGTCATCAGCGAGGGCACTTCAAGCGGGACTGCAAGGTCAAACTGCAGCCTGAGCATGCTGCGGGAAAGGAGGAAGCTTGCTCGAGAAGTGAAGAGGCAGGATGGGGCGGAGCTTTTATGACGGGCACTTGTGTCCGGGCCTTGTCTGCTGAGGACTTTAACAGCGATTGGATCGTGGACTCCGGGTGTGGTCATCACCTCACCGGAGACAAATCGAAGTTCACCTCCATGCAGCCTTACTCAGGTAATGAAGCTATTATCACTGCTAATAATACTGTTTATGCAGTAGAGAAGGAGGGGGTCGTGTCTTTGGGTAGTGATCAGGGGCCACTCACGTTAAGGAGTGTGTATCACGTGCCAGACATGAAGAAAAACCTCTTCTCGGTGACCAATGTGGTAGACGCTGGGTATCACGTTCTGTTTGGGCCAACAGACGTGAGGTTCCTTCGCAACGTATCAGCGGTAAAGGCTGATGTTGCTCATGTTGGGAGGAGGGTGAAGAACTTGTTTGTTTTTTCCACCAATGCTTATGTTGATAAGATGAGGGCCAATGATAGTGCGGCTATCTGACATGAGAGGCTGGGGCATGTTGACATGGACAAGCTGAAGGCGATGGCTATTAGAAGTCTGGTGAGGGGGTTGCCGAAGTTGTCCTCCTTTGGTGATGGACATGTTTGTGCGGGCTGTCAATACGGTAAGGCACATCGCCTTCCGTTTGATAAATCACAAACAAGGAGCAAGAAACCATTGGAGTGCATTCATGGCGACCTGATAGGACCGACTGTTACTGCCAGCCTTGGTGGAAGCAGATACATGCTTGTCTTGGTTGATGACTACTCAAGGTATACTTGGGTGTACTTCTTAAAGGAGAAGTCGGAAGCCTTCCGTTTGTTCGTGGAGTTTAAGGAGTTGGTAGAAGGCCGGCTTGGCTTGCGGGTTAAGAAGCTTAGAACTGATAACGGGGGAGAGTATGTCTCCTCCGAGTTTTCTAACTTTTGCAGGAAGCACGGGATCCAACGAGAGCTTACTTGTGCTCACACTCCACAACAAAATGCGGTAGTGGAGCGGAAGATCCGTCATCTGACGGAAACTTGCAAATGCTGGCTTCATGCGAAAGATATCCCAAGGTCCTTTTGGGCGGAGGGAATGTCTTGTGCTGCTTATGTTATCAACCGGATGCCACTCAACCCTATCAACATGAAGACTCCTGTTGAGCTATTGCTGAAGGAGAAGCCGAGTGTTGGACACCTTAGGGTGTTCGGTTCAACTTGCTACGTGCATGTCCCAGATGCTTCACGGACAAAGCTGGATGCGAAGGCAAGGAAACTTGTCTTTGTTGGCTATGATGAGCGGAAGAAGGGATGGAAATGCATGGACCCTGTGACGAAGAAGTTTGTGGTGTCAAGAGACGTTGTCTTTGACGAGATGATGCCATATGGAGGTGGCTCGGTGGAGCTAACCGGAAGTAGCAAGGTTGATGAAGCACCGGTGGTAGCTGCTGAAGGCTTGGAAGAGGAGCTTGTTGTTTCACCAGCAGCTCCTGTTGCTTCGAACTCTGAGGCTGAGCCTTCTGGCTCAGGAAGCAGGGGGAGCACTGCTCAATGCTTGCCCCAGGTAGGAGTGGAGCCTGTAGAAGCAACGGAAGCCGTGAGCAAGGAGCTGTGTCTTCGGAGATCGAAGAGGGTGGTTAAGCCACCGGCTCGGTACTGTGATGGGAATGCAGTGAGCTTTGTCTCCTGCTTCTTTGCAGGTCCTCTGGATGAGCGAGAGCCTGCAAACTTCAACGAAGCCACTGGAGTGAAGGAGTGGGAAGGTGCCATGAAGGAAGAGATTGATGCTCTGAAGAAGAATGAAACCTGGGACCTTGTGCCCAAGGTTGATGGCATTACTCCGGTTACTTGCAAGTGGGTGTATAAGTTGAAGAAGAAGGCTGATGGGAGCATTGATCGGTTCAAGGCTCGCCTGGTCGCTAGAGGATTCTCACAGCAGTATGGAGAAGACTATGAGGAGACATTTAGTCCAGTTACGAAGATGACTTCTGTAAGAGTGGTGATCGCCTTGGCTGCTAGCAAGGGATGGAGGTTGTGGCAACTCGATGTGAAGAATGCCTTTCTTTACGGAGAGATTGACAAGGACATCTTCATGGATCAGCCGCTTGGTTTCGTCTCTGAGAAGCATCCGGACTATGTCTGCAAACTCAGGAAGGCTCTCTATGGGTTGAAGCAAGCTCCTAGAGCTTGGTATGGGAAGATTGTAGAGTACTTGCAATTCTGTGGATACCTTGCTTCTAACTCGGATTCAAGCTTGTTCGTCAAGAAGAAGGGAGAGCTACGGGTTTTGGTCCTACTGTATGTGGATGACATGATCATCACAGGAAATTCGGAGGAGGAAGTAGCAAGGCTCAGGGCAGAGCTTGCTATACGCTTCGAGATGAAAGACTTGGGAGAGTTGCATCACTTTCTCGGTCTTGAAGTGGAGAGCGAGGAGTGCGGGGTTCTCATTAGCCAGAAAGGATATGCTGATCGTATTGTGAAGCGGTTCGGCATGGGCGAAGGGAAGAAGTGGTCTACTCCACTGGAATCTGGGCTGAAGCTTCGACGAGATGAGGGAAGGGTTCTTCATGATCCCTTGGTGTTCAGGGCTCTTGTTGGGAGCTTGATTTATCTGACGATTACACGGCCGGATATAGCTTATGCTGTTGGCCGAGTAAGTCGGTATATGGCTGAACCTAGGCAATCTCATTTAGTGGCGGCAAAGGGAATTCTGAAGTATGTCAAGGCTTCTTCTGACATGGGACTCCTCTATAGAAGGGACGCGGAGTTTGCGTTGCTCGGGTACACGGATGCTGACTATGGCGGTGATTCAGATGATCGAAGGTCTACTTCAGGTTATGTGTTCACTTGCGGTTCAGCTAGCATCTCGTGGTGTAGCAAGAAGCAGGACTCGGTGTCTGTTTCAACCACGGAGGCGGAGTATAAGGCTTTGGCTTTGGCTGCTCGGGAAGCCGTTTGGTTGAGGAGGCTTATAGAGGATGTTCATGAAGAAGTGCAAGGGCCTACTTTACTCCGGGGTGACAATGAGAGTGCTCTCAAACTGGTTAACAATCCAGTGTGTCACGCCAGGACCAAGCATATAGAGATTGATCACCACTTCATCAGGGAGAAGGTGTTGGAGGGGTCTCTGCTGGTCGGGCATGTTCGGAGTGAAGATAATCTTGCTGACATCTTCACGAAGCCACTGTCGAAGGGGCCCTTTGAACGCTTGCGCAGCTTGCTGGGCTTGGTCACCACTTCTCACTTCAAGGGGGAGTTTTGAAATTTGTGAAGTGGAAGTGGGTGACGGGACAGGCCGGGCGGCCTGGGCGGACAGCTTTGGCGGACTAGGCGGACTGGGCGGACTGAGATGTGCGGCCTGGTGGAAGGTCTAGTGGAAAGCCGGCTGTCTTCTGAGCGGGTTGTTGCATGGAGTCCGCGGACTATGCGGCCTGATGTCTCTGGATAGGGTGTTTGCTGATTGGCTTTGCCAAGGAGCGGCCTGAGCGGATGGAGGCTTACGGACTGATGCTTTGCTCAGTGGTCGCGGGTGCAAGCTTGTGCTGATAGGCGGGTTGGCTCTTGTCCGTGGGAAGCTTGCGGACTAATGTGTCCTCGGTATTGGCTGTTGCGGACTGGGCTTAGAGCTTGGCTGAGGCCTTGTCAAGTTCTGGTGTTACAACAGATGTCTTGCTGAGGAGACCGGTTGGCGGACTGGTGTTTGGAGTCCGGGAGGAAGCTGCTGCGTTGGACAAGTGCGAGGAGCTCGCAGACTGGTGGCAGTCTGTGCTAGGGTGTTTAGCGGACGGAAGTTTGTGTCCGCCATGCTCGCACTGGCCCTTGATGGTTTTGGACTTGGTCACACCTTGTGTCAAGTTCATGGTGTCCGCCGTATCCGCCAAGTCCGCTGTGACCGGGCGGACTGTTGCTGTCTGCCTTTGGTCGTGGACTTGTGGCGGATTGAGGTGTGAGTCTTGCGGACTGCCTCGGGTTGGTGCGGACTGCCAATGAAGGGGGTGCTGTCCTGCAGTAGTTGGAGCTTTGCGGGCTTATGCCTTGTCCGCATCGCTTGGGCGGACTGGAGCGAGTTCGTCAATGGTTGCCTTGCTCCTGGCGGTTTCCCTTGGTATCCGGCTAAGTCCATGCGGACTCAGCGGACAGTGGTTTGTATTCGCGCGGGCTAGGGCGGTGTCGCTATCTCTTGGGCGGTGACCACACTCCTCACCTGGCCTATAAATAGGACCCCCCTGGCACATCTACAGAAACCTAAGTAACTTGAGTGAACAGTAAGTTGGGGTGTGCAAGGAGCTGCGGTCTGTGTTTTCCAGTCCGCGCGGATTGTTTCAGGCTGACGGTTTGCTGTGTGCAGGTCGCGCGGATAGCTTCAAGGAGCCAGGAGTTTGGCTGTGACTTCGGTCAAGTGCTTGGAAGTGTGCGGTCTCTGCGGACTCAGCAGGAGGTCGCTCTGCGGCTTGTCAGTTCTGTTTCAACTTTGCCAGCTTCAATAACCTGTCCGCCAGTTTCAGGCGGGTAGGGGAGTTCCTCAGTTCAGGTTCAGCAGGAGGCGAATAACGGTGTGTCCGCGCGGCCTTGCGGCTTCGGCGGACTCCGTGTCTATTCGGCGGATTGCAGCATAGCTTGGGCGATTTCAGCGGACTCGGCGACCTCGGCGACCTCGCGGTCTCGGCGGACTCCGGTGCTGTCCGCTCGGCTTGTTTTTTGGTGCTTGCTGTTTACAACTTCAATACTAGCGAAATCATGTCTCGCTATGTATGCCTCAGATTGTAAAGAAGTGAATGTATAAAAGACCTGCTTGTACTTCCATTGTTTGTTGGGTGTAACCTTTGATCCTTGGGTTCCGCTGGTTCAACGTGAGAACTGGGTAGTTCCGAAGATATTAATTTGGCGTTTGGGCTATCTTGCTGACCACGTTGAGAAAATTTAACAGTGTAAACATCTATTAGAATCTTTGTCAATAATGCTTTTAAAGGTATCCGTTATTTGCTTGCCTTTTACACATGCGTGACAAGTCTATCTTTAGCGTACTTCACATTTGGGGCATCATGTACTAAAATAAGTGAAAATAATTTATTAATTGTTTTGAATTAAATATGTGCTAGTCTCTTATGCCAATGGTCAGCAAGAGACGCACTATCTTTAGCCAAAAACCACAATCGTTTAGAAGAGTCTATGCAAATGAAATTCAAACAAAATATATTTCTACTCTGAGTGCCTGATAGAATCGTTTCCATATTGTCAATCGATTTTATCAAACACTTATCTGCATGAAATTCAACTACGTATCGTTTATCGCAGAGCTGGCTTATGCTTATAAGATTGTGTTCCAATCCTTCAACATAAGCCACATCTAAGAAGGATACACCACCGTTAGTAATCATACCGTAGCCTTAAGTAATTCCTCGGTCTGAACCTCCAAAGGTGACCTTTGGCCCATTCATGACCTGTGAATAATTCTGGAGAAGGCTTCTTCTCCTGGTTATATGCCGAGAGTATCCAATATCCAAATACCGGATAGGAGTTTTGGTGGCCTTTGGACATACCTGTAGTCACAAATCAATTTGCCTTTGGAACCCAAAAATGTTTGGGTCCTTGGTCTCTAGTTAGAACACTCCCTTTACGTATATTAACATTATGAGTGGTCTTTCTTATATTGCTAACTTGAGGAGTTACATAATTTTGGAATTTAACCAGCAATCAATGGCAAAGTGACCAATTTTACCGCAGTACCAACAGTCAAACATGTTGTATCTTTGCCTGAAATTCTCCAGCTTGACCTTTTGTGAGTGTGGTATAGCAGGGGCAGCAGTCTTGGAGGAAGAAGCTTCATAGTGATGGCAATCACATGTCTTCTTCTCCTTGAGAGGCTTTTCCACAATAGGCTTTACTTTTGGTGCCTTCTTGATGTTATGACCATGATTATAAGGGCCATAGCTCTGAAGAGTAATCTCTTCATAAGGTGCCTTAAAGACACTTTCAACAAAGTTCCAGGGACGGGTCCATCATTGGTAACGAGACTTGGGCTCTAAATAAGTAGGCCTAGCAAAGTCACTGTAGGACGAATAAAGATCAAACTCTTTCGTTGGAAATATAACCTTCTTAAAACAAGTCTGATCTTGAGGAGCTTTCCCCTTCTCCTTGGCCAAAGCCTTCTTGGCCGCCTTATTCTTTCTCCGAGCCTTATTTCTCCTAGAAAATTTACTAGGAGCATCAACATGCCCTAGGCCGGCACCTTTTGCCTGAGATGAGAATTCAGTAATAAAAGAAAGGACAGTCTTGGGCTTTGAGAAACTTTCAACAAGTTTCTTTTCCATAGCAAGTTGTTCTTCCAATTCTTTGATGATCTTCTCTTTCAGATCTAGGTGCTCGAGAGCCTTATTATATTCTTCAATAGCAGCATTGAAGTTCTCTCTGAGTGAGTCTGTCTTGGTGACTTACTCTCTCAGAGTGCTCTCTTCAGCCTTGAGAGACTTTATCTCCTTGGCTTGAGTTTTCATGACTTTTCGACATTTGTCGTATGCTTTGATTAACTCCTTATATTGGGCCATGATTTCAGACTCATCGTCAGATGAGCTATCCTCATGATCATGACCAGAAGCATCTGATTAAGAAAGAGGGGTGTGAGAATTTACCTTCCCAGAGAACTGGGGTTCTTATTCATCATCAGTTTGCGCCGTTAGCCCGAAGTAGGCTTCCACTTCATCACTTGACTCAAATGTGTCAGAGTCGCTAAGAGTCTTGCGCTTCTTGGCCACTAAGCTTCTTTCAGTTCTCCTCTTATTATATGAGGATTTCTTCTCCTCTTTCTTTCCACCCTCCTTCTTGTGAGGGCAATCAGCGATGACGTGACCTGACTTGTTACAACAGTAGCAAACGATGTCAGAAGAAATATGTTTATTCTATTTAGTATTATACCTGTCTTGGCTACTTGAGCCTTTCTTGTATTGATCACCATCATGACCTGATCTTCTGTGCGAGGCATCCTTGTCTCTCCACTTCTTCTTCTTGTTCAAGAATTTGTTGAACTTCCTTGAGAGTAGAGAAAAATCCCCTTCAGATAATTCTAAGCCTGAAGTGCTTGGCTCTGAAGTTTTTTAATCACTATCTTCCTATGCAGATGCAGGTGATGCAGCTTTAACCTTCCTTGAGATGTTTGCCTTCAGTGCGACAGACTTCTCCTTGGATGACGACCTGCTCATCTCTTCTTCAGCTTTTCTTGAATTGATCTGCAGCTCATATGACATCAGCTTTCTAAAGAGGTTCTGAGGGTCAGTCTATGCCAACTTGCCAAACTCTGTGATAGCACAGACTTTATTGTCCCATTCCTTAGTCAGGGACCTTAGAAACTTATCATTCAGTTATCCATTTGTAAAGACCCGACCGAATACTCTTAGGCCGTTACCAATCTTGATGAAATTTTCCAAGGTTTCTGCAATTGAATCCTTTGATCCTTGTTGGATTGCTTCATACTTTTGATTCAATAGTGATCTTCGGTCATCCCTAACTTCTTCAGTGCCATCCATCAAGGTAATAAGAGACTGCCACATTTCGTTAGCAGGTTGGCAGTGAATCAGATTCTGTACATAGAATCATCGACTGTATTTGCTATAATATTTTTAGATTTCTTGTCCAACGAGATAAGTGCAATCTCATCTTTATCAAGATCCATTAATTTATTAGGATCCTTTTTGGTAGGATCAATAGTGGTGATGGTCATTGGAGCATAAGGACCTTCTTCAACAATCATGAAGATCCTTGGATCCACAGCTTCCATGAAGAACTTAATCCTTTATTTCCATATGGGAAAGTTAGTGTTTGTGCACAGAGGAAGCCTTGCAAAATCCTTAGCTATGTCCATTCTTGGATTACTCAAAAAAAAAACTTTGGGGCAGTTCTGTTCAAGGTGTTAACCTTTTTATGAACAACCTCCCTCTAATACAATTTGAAAATTCTTTAGTTGTCTTACCTAAGTCACCAAGAGGGGGTGAATAGGTGATTTGTGCATCGTTTTGCGGAATAAAAGATTTAACGAACTCGACACAGAAAATTAACCAAGCAATCACAAACGACACAAAGTATTATAGTGGTTCCCCAACCTTGGGTACATCCACTTTCCACTCACTGATTTAGCAAAGCACTAGACTAGGCAACTCCACTAATCTTCGATGGAAAACAATCCTACACCTCGAAACAATGTTCCTACAACTCGATCCCAAAACTGGATCTACACTAGGAAGATAAAACTTCCTACAAGTACTCGGAGAATACAAATCCTACAACTCCGAGAAAGATCTCATACAAGAATAGAATGAAATAACAAATACAAACAATGATTTGTTCTTAGATCTGAAATAGCTATGCCTGTTCTTCTATCTTGGAACTTTGCAGCTTTATCAGAAATTGTTGAAGAAGAATCGACAATATCTTTGGATCTAAAATTCTCTGGACTCACACGATCAAGTAGTAGAAGATCTGTCGTTTGAAAACAATCTTGATCTGTGAATCACCTTCTCTAAATTATTCTGGATCGAAAGTGCTTAGGCGATGAAGATGAAGATTGGTGGCTCTCAATTTAGAAAGAAATGTCGGATCAGAAATCTTAGAATTACTTCTTGCGGCGGCTTGTAGTTCTTCTTAAATCTTCTTAGGGTTGGTCGAAAATGACAAGACCTTATATAGGACTTGTCTAACGGTCATAATCATCATTAATGACATCCACGTGGACCAATCACGTGCTAATGATATTTGAAACACATGTCTGTCTGGACATAGAAATTTTCAGAAAAACAGACTGGGTGTTCTGGAGAAGAAGATTTTTACTTGAGAACAAATGAATTTTGTTCTCGAGAACAATAAGGAAGTTCTTGAGAAGAAGGCTTAGAGAAAAAGAGTGTGGAGGGAGAAAACAACATTCTCGGGAATGAAGGAAAGTACTCAAGAAAAATATTTTATTGTTCTTGGGAAGAAATATTTTGTACTCGAGAACTAAAGGCTGTCTCGAGAAAAATTACTTAGAAAAATATGTGGAGGTGTAAATCAGCAGTCTCGAGAATGAAAAAAAGTACTCGAGAAAAATGACATTTTGTTCTCGAGAAAAAACATTCTGTTACTCGAGAACAAATAATCATCCCGAGAACAAATGTCTGGATCTTGAGAAAAGTACTCAGGGTCTCGACAAATAACATCTGCATCTCGAAAACAAACTATAGTCTTCTCGAGAATAATTTTATTCTTCTCGAGAAAAGGACTTAAAAAAAAATAATCTGGAAAGCAAACAACCTGAGAAGAAATGTCATATTTACTTGAGAATAAAAGCCCTTCTCAAGAATAGTATTAAGTTTTCTCGAGAACAACTTCTGCCGCTCGAAATTAAGACAAGTCTGTCTCGAGAAATTTCCTAAGTCCTTCTCGAGTATAACAATAGTACTAGAGAAAAAGACTTAGACTTTTTCTGAAAAATTGAAAATCTTAATTCTTCATAAAAATCAGCATTCTTGTTTTCTCTTGCGCTTAGTGCTTGAAAAGGAAGTGTGTCCCAATAGAGAGACTACAAATGAGTAAACACCAATGATCACACAATGAGGGATTACATTGTATGGTCATGTGTTTGGAGACTCATTGTAGACTGACATTGGTCTACACTTAGAAATTTAGTCCTATAAACACTTAACATAAAGGGCATCAAATATAAACTTAATTCAACTTAGTTTAAGGGTAAGTTCATACAAATTTGGGCTATTATGGATGCAATAACCAATAATTTGGTTCTGGGAGATTCTGCTCCAGTTTTGATTTTTTGCTGTGTAGGTAGTGCGTTTTCTCCAAAGCTGGAATTTTGATTTGTGGAAAACACATGGTCGTGCATTTCCATAGCGCACGGTTTTTGCCCGATCGTGTATTTTGTTGAGCTGGAGAAGAGTCAAGTGGAGCTACACTAATATCGTCGAGCTGAGATCGACGATCTTCACGCATGATTAATGCACGGTTTCTTCAGAACCGTGCTTGAAGAAAACACCCTGATTTCCTGTGGCTACCTTGATTTATTGTGCTCTGTGGTTAATCGTGTGATTTGTTCATGCATGGGTAGAAGTGCCCGTGCGCGAGTAAAATGCATAGTTCCACCAGCTTGCCGGAAATTTCTGCTTTTTTTGGATACCCGTGCATTTTTCTTCACGGACCGGGGGAAGCGTCCGTGCGCTAGGAAACGCATGAGTCAACGCTTCTTATTCGGTAAGCTTGCTCTGGAATATAATATCACACGGTTAAGCACGATCATGCGCCAAACCATGCGTGACTATTATTTTTGACTTCTTAATTTAATTTGCAGGTATCATTCCCCCAAAGGATCCAGTCCGCCATGTCGCTCCTTTAAGTGGGAAAACCTTCCTCCTACCATTTTCTTCTCTCTCCTCCTTGGAGAGCTCATCCGGCCACCGTTCTCCCTCCACAAGCTCTCAATATCTTCATCTTCGGCCGCCATCATCTTCTCCAACCTCAATGCTCCATTTCAAGCTCCTAGGTGCTACATACGTGGAGTTCTCCAGTCAGGTTTAACCCGACGGCTATTCACGAAGAAGACGGGCTATTAGAAGGAAGTGACAACCCTTTTTAACACTGGACGTCATCTGTAGACCGAGTACGGATAAGGCCCTACAATCCTTGACTCCGGCCACGAATCTCGGAAAGACTTCGTGCATTTGGTTGTATCTCTCCCCCTTCTATTGTAGTAACTTTGTTCTTGATTGCTTAGTTGTTGGATTGATGAGAAAGAACTTGATTTACTTAATGATTTCATCATTTCTATGTGTTGACATATTTTAGTTCTTGATTATGTTGATGCGCTTCCATCCTTTGTGTTCTTGACAAGAAAACGTCGTCCTAATAATTGTTAGGAGCGTGCGTGGCGAAGAGGTGACTGCGACCCTCGATGGTTTATCCATCCACCTTATTACTCACTTGAGTAATACACCCAAGAGACACGGTGAAGGTGACCCAAATTATTTTTATTAGTGTTAAAATTAGGAAACCAAAAAATCAAAACCCCTTGTTACGTTGGCACTTGCAATCCCTCTTTCAATAGCGAAGTCACACTCCCTATTTGTACTCCTCGAGAGATCGATATCCAGGGATTTAACTCCTCAAATTTATAACTTGACTACGATAGGTACATTTGCCGAAAGTGCCATCAAGTTTTTGGCGCCGTTGCCTGGGAAAGAAGCCATTGTGTGTATTTTTCTATTGGAAAAGTTATTGGAAGAATTTTTGGCATTTTGATAATTTTTTGTTGTTGTATGACCGATCCAAATCCCAGGAATATTAAGGAATATCTTGGGGGTAGATCTTGAAACCGCACGAGCGAGGCAAGCTCGTCGGTGTACTACTGCTGCTGAAGGTAGAGAAAGAATGGAAGAGTTAGGTTAAGGAGGAAATGGCCTCGGTGAACGGTTCATTGTGGACCAGGAGGTGGTCCAACCCCACATTAGGACAATGCGAGACTTCACAACGCTTACCACGGGAACTGTTTACCCTGGCTTCAGCCCCACCATCATAAACAACCACTTCGAGATAAAGCCTGCCATCCTCAAGAAGATCTGAAATAACATGCAGTTTCCGGGCTTGCCAAGTGAGGATCCGCAGCTCCATCTAGCGGAATTCTCGGAGATTTTTGGCACCTTCTTCTACACCGGTATTACTGATGATGTGGTCAAGCTAAGGCTATTCCCATTTTCGCTGAGGAACAACGCGAAAACCTGGCTACACACTATTTCTCCCGGGACTGCAACTACGTGGGAGGTTCTTTCCACAAAGTTCCTAGCTAAATTCAACCTGGTGGACAAAATAGTGAACCCCTGAATGGAGATAGCCACTTTCCGGCAACTGGACCAGGAAACTTTGTCTGAGGCATGGGAGAGATTTGCTGATCAGCAACGTCGCTGATTTGTTGAGCCCAATTATCGGGCTATGATCGACGCAGAGGCTGGATGTACTATGATGAACCTGACTCCCGATGAGGCTTTACGGCTCCTTCATGACACTGGTTCCCATAACATGTATTGGACTGTGGGAAGAAACACACCGAGGTGTGCGAGAAATTTGTTTGAGGTAAATGCGATGCATCCGCAAGCTGAGGAGAGCCATCCTTTTATGGATGGAATGATGATGCTGAATAGATCGACCCCTCCTCTGGCTCGGGTGATGGATATTTCATGCTAGGGTTGTCAAAACCTCGACCATCATACATATGAGTGCCCAGCTGGAGAAGCT
The DNA here is from genome assembly GCA_039583875.1 of Platanthera guangdongensis. Classification (NCBI taxonomy): domain Eukaryota; kingdom Viridiplantae; phylum Streptophyta; class Magnoliopsida; order Asparagales; family Orchidaceae; genus Platanthera; species Platanthera guangdongensis. The sequence continues at coordinate 166,734,560 of CM077158.1, read as the reverse complement.
TTTGCTGATCCATCAGGTATATCTGTTGACGAGAATGCAAATTTTATAAGTAATCAAAACCGCACTGCTCCTTATAACAATGCCTATAACCCAAATGTGAGAAATCATCCGAATTTCTTCTGGAACCAATATACGCCCGGTCAAAGGTCGTAGGGAGGCAAACATCAGTTTGATGCTCAAGCTTCTAATAGCCAGCAACGACCACCGCAAGCGGGTTATAATCAGAATATGCAGGGGATGTGAAAGAGTGCGTTAGAAGAAATGATGAAAAAGTTTGTGGAGATGGCCCAGTCTAACATGGCCACTCATACCGCCTCCATGAGAAACTTGGAGACGCAGCTGGGTCAATTGGCCCATGTGTTCTCTGAGCGCACTCGCGGCACCTTCCCGAGCGACATGGAAAAAAATCCCCGTGAGCAAGGGAAGTGCGTTGGGGAGACTGATAAATGTACTGAAAATGAAGTGGCCGTAAAATGTGAGATAAATGAGATTGAGACTGTGGCTTTATATGATTCTGAATCTTCTTGCAACATTCTTTATTTGCAAGATGTTCGAAAGTTTAATTTGAACATCGAGGCAAATGTCCGAAAATCACTTTTTTGGGCGATTGGTTAGTAGTGAAGACCGACGGTGAGATAAAGGAAGTTGAAGTGATATTGAACGGGGCTGCAGTGATCACTGATTTTCAGGTTTTAGGACCAATGGGGAATGCATCAAAACCTATCTTAGGGGTCCCATTCCTAAAAGCTAGTGGGGCGACGTTGCAATTTAATGCGAGTGGCATCACCTTGGAATCCAAGGTCGATTCGCCTTTACCGCCATCCCTTCCCCCTTTAATTCAAAATGAACCTGGAAAACTGCTTAACTTAAATGCCGTGTTATTTGATGGTTTGCCTAGTGAAGTTGAGATAGGTGTGCTATAGAAAGAGGATGACTGAGTTATGATAGTGGCAGAAGTGCTAATGATAGCTGAAGATGAGACGAAGACGTAGTTCCATGGGGTGAAACAAGATTTTGATGAGAAGAAACGTGAGCGGAGCACGGCTGAAGAAAGCGTGCTTAATTTGGAACCAAAGACTTATATTGATGCAAATAAATAATGTAAAACTATGAAACAGGTTACTTGGGATGATCTATCACCCATCACGGGTGAGGAAAGGACGCCTCCGTACGGAAAAGCTGGAAATACCTATGGATTGGATGCAGTAGTTGTACCACTCTAACGATCTCCATCCGTAGAATTAAGAAGAAATAAACTACGAAAGCGCAAGGCGCTGGATTTTGCCCTCCAGTGCGAGAAGGAAGAGGTTAGGGGCAAGGGAGATTCATTTTCCCTGGGCCCTAAAGCTTTCGCTTCTTCTTCATCTCGCGTGACTGGGGGATCTATCATAAGTCAGCATTTATCTGAGATGTGAAGAATCTCCGGGGCCCTCCCCCTTTCTTTTAGTTTAATTTTTGCTTTAAGTTGTGTGTGCCTTTAGACTTTATCATTGTTTATGCGCTTATGCGCTAAAACTTTATATAAAACTGCTAATACACGTATTTGGTCCACCTTAAGGACGGTAAAGAAAAGTGGCTTTTGGGAGACAACACATTATTTTGTTTTTGTTGTTTCTGTAATATGATTGTTGTGCTTGGAGGTATTTTCTTTTGCAGGTCAAGGTCGTTTGTGTCGTGTACCTTCTACAGAAATTAACGCCTATCTTCTGGTGTGCTCATTTCTAAGCATTGGGTGAAGTTCGTTTGTGCCGTGGACCTCTATAGAAATTGACGCCAATCTTCTGGTGTGCTCATTTTTCAGCCTTGGGTAACCACTTCTTCTTACTTGCTTTTTAATTTCACGATCACATTGTGGAGTTAGGATGTTTAGGCTAAGTCTAGTGGGGAGTGCTATGCGGGTTACTCACGCACGTGCATTAAATCGCTATCATGCTAGAAGAATATTTTCATTTGCTGTTATTGATTAAAATTGCATACCACTGCACCACACTTGAGCGCGTGCTTGAACAGGAGCACGTCGAGAGTTTTATCGTCACTAGTGTGCGATTTGGAAAATTTCGGCACTGGCCTAGGATTGCAAGGCAGAGTAAAATGTTGACTCCTGTTGTGCTCTTAATCGAGTGCTCACGTCTCATTTATGATTACGTGTAGAATTAGATTCTTTTAATGCTCATAGCGTATATTATTTCTATTTGTGCAAATCTTGTTTATTCTACTCGTCTACTTCGAATCCAGCGTGAATCAAACGATAGCGTAGGGATGTGTGTCGACATCATTAGCCTCGTATTGCTCTAGTAGGGAGCAGGGATAGTATTTCTCAATGGCTAAGAACTTGCCCCTAACTACTCTCGAGGCATGTGTACATGGTTAGTCAAGTGCGCGCGTGATGTATGCCATCAGTTTGTCTAGTTTGAGCCTTGTACCATTCCTGACGTCTATCCGTTGCTATTCTAGTTGAGCATGTCCGTTCCTTTGATGTCCCTACGCCTCGCTACCAATGTCATATAGCCTTTCCTACTCACACACCCAAATGTGGTCGCTTGATTGGTTTGTTTTATTGTAGTTTGTATCTATTATGTGTGGCATTTATGTGGGTGTTTGTACAGCTTGTGGTGTTGTCGTGTTTTCGGCTAGTTTTGGTTATTTGGTTAAAAAAAGAAAAGAAAAAAATAGTAAAAGAAAAGAAAAAAGAAAAGAAAAAAAAATTTATTATAGAGTTGTGTTTTTATGTTTGTGAAAGTTGGTTCTATTGTCATCGTTATGGGCATGCGCGCACCGTTAAAAATCAAAGTCTGGTGGTGCGTTGCGCGTGTTTGTCATTGAGAATAGTTGTTATTATTTTCAAGCGGTCTCATTTTAGGTGTGCGTATCCGACTTGTTTATCTTTGTATACCCCACCTTCGCCTAAGCCTCCATTATATTCAAAGTCCTACGGATTCGCGCTTGAGTCGAACTAGTGTCGTGGAGAGAGTGTGAACAGGAAAGCATATGGTCACCGACATTGGTGGATTCCTTTGGAGGTTTTCCCGATCCCTTGCTTTGGCAATGCTCCACTTACTGATTGTCTGCTTTCTTCTTGTGCGTGACCAAATGACTCCCCTCGATTCTATAGTAGAGTAGTAATAATATTTTGATATACCTTTAGAAATATATAGGCTATTAGTGCATAAATAGAAACTCCTTCTACGGTATTCCTAAGAGCGTGAGCATGCGATTTCGCATGGTACTATGCTACGCAGTTATAGGCCAGCTATGCTATTTTACTCATCCGCATTAGGGATGATTTGCTTGGGACGATTAAATGTTTAATTATGGTGGTGTGATGAGTCCGATTTATATATTTTTTTTCGGACTCATCTTGTCTTATTTTCATGCTTGTGCACTACTATTTTAGTAGGAATTGTAATATATTTAATTAGGGCCTCACTTAGCCATTATGCACTGTTTTAGCCCATTTTGGTTTCCGTATTGCACCGGTATATCAGGGTTATGTACTGGGGTACTCCCCGTGCGACTTTGGATATTCTTTGCTGTATATTAGGTGCTGGGAGCTTGTGCTCCAGTTTTGATTTTTTGCTGTGCAGGTAGTGCGTTTTCCCCAAGGCAGGAGTTCTGATTTGTGGAAAATGCACGGTCGTGCATTTACTTAGCGCATGCTTTTTGCCTGATCGTGCGTTTTGTTGAGCTGGAGAAGAGTCGAGTGGAGCTCGATGAATATCGTCGAGCTGTGCTCGACGATCTTCACACACGGTTAACGCTCAGTTTCTTTGGAACCGTGCGCGAAGGAAACACACGGTTTTCCAATGGCTGCCTTAATTTATTACGCTCTGTGGTTAATCGTGTGATTTGTTCATGCACAAGCAGAAGTGCCCGTGCGCGAGTAAAATGCACGGTTCCACCTGCTTGCTGGAAATTTCTGATTTCTGTGGTTACCCGTGCATTTTCCTTCACGCACGGGCGGAAGCATCCATGCACGTGGAAACGCACGGTGAAAGTGAGCTGTTAGATCAGGAATACTCTAGAGGGGGGGGGGGCATAGAGGATTCAGGGTTTATAAAATTTTCTTCTGATTTAATCTAGTGCAGGAATAAAATTAAAATAGCAATCCTAACAAACAGCCACATCAGAAAAAACAAAAGAAAAGAGCAATCCAGACAACACAAGAATTTATAGTGGTGCCCCTAAACTTGGGTACATCTACTCTTCTGCCACCCTGGTAGGAATCCACTCAGATTTTTTATCATGTGCCTGACACCAATGAGCTTTTGATCAGGTGCTCAAAAACCAATCCTCAAGCCTTTTGATCAGGTGACTTGCAACCAGGAAAAACTTTTGAAGGGAGTTATAACCCTTTACACAGTGGGGGTGATAGATGATTGTGTCTTCTCTTTCTCAATATACAACTGAGAAGACTGGTGGGTATTTGATTTTAGCACAGGCTCCCCCTGAGATATAGAATGGTTCAGGTAGAAGAAGCCTTGCTGCAGGGTGATAGGCCTTCACTAGTACAGCCTTGATCAGCAGCTGTTCAGGAACTTCTTTGACAGGTAGTGATGTAGTTATCCTTTGAAGTATCCTAGAGTGTTGAAGACAGAAGACTCTTGATTTTGATTAGGTGTTCTTATTCTTCAGATAGCTGATGATCTTCAGGAATATGGCTTCTTGTTGTGTCAGAATTCTGTGTTGATAGATAGCAGTGAATCTCTTGTTTCAGACTGACTATTTTTTGTATTTGTCGTCTCTATATTATGTATCTTGTTCTATCTGTCTTGCAGGAAGAAGAGAGAAAATCTCTTTTATATTTCCTGTCAAAATGGTCTTTTGAATTTTTGAAATCCTCTGCAATTAATGCTGACGGCCTTGATAATAAACGACATTGAATTATTTCCCCAACTGTCCCATGAAAAAAACGGCAGGCAATAATCATGGAGAAGACCATAATCAATGCTCTGTCTAACGGTTATATTCCAGAGAATATTTGAGCATTAATTACTCAGGAATTATTGTTGTTAGAAGGGCACAGAAGGATGGAAAATAACTAAGTCTGGATTCGTCGAACTGATAACAGAAATCGTCGAGCTGAGTTCACAGTTTGTCGAGCTGAGTTGCTGAGTTTGTCGACCAGATGACTTCTGTTCATCGAGATGAGTATCAAGATCTTTGTGCAGAGAGCAGAACTATAATCTCTAGAAACTTTGTCTTTTCTGTGTATGTAGTTCGTCGAGCTGATATTTGGTTTCGTCGACTGAAGTTCAGCAAAATATTTCTGGACTTAGAATAATTTCAGATGCTTCTGGATGAAGGTGTTGAAGTGAAGTATCCAGAATTCGTCGACATAAGAATTGTTTTCGTCGAGCTGAGGACCACTTAACTGCTTCTGGATAATTCTAGCTATTGTGGTCATAGTTTGTCGAGCTGAGAATCAAGTTTGTCGACCAAAGTCTGACACTGGACTTAGAATAAAGAGATGTTTTCTGATCTTGTAGTGTTGAAGTATAGTGTCCAAAGTTCGTCGACCTGAGTACCAAGTTCGTCGAGCTCAGCTCGGAGAATTTACTCTGAGATCGTCAAGCTGAGCACAACTATCGTCGACCTGAGTTCGATGAACGTCGAACTCATTTTACATGGTATTTAGAAAAACTCTAACTCTTGAGTCTCTGACAGTCTTGTTGATAGCTGGTCCATGTGATGTTGATTCTAAGGACTTGGCCTAGATTCTAGGACACAACCATGACCCTGGCTATACATTGTGGGTCATATGATCCTAACTTAGGGAACCTAGCCCAAATCTTACTATGGATGCAACAATCTCCCCCTATTTGGGTGAGGTCACTAATTACAGACTCAAATCAAAAATTGAAAAACACAAGGTAAGAAAGCATATATCTGGCAGATATCAATAACACATGCAGCAGATATATATGTGTACATAAGCTTTGTTCAGAAATAGAAAGTAGTTATAAGAACATAACAGAAGTAAAGTAGTTCAGAATAACTTCTTTTATTTCTTCTCTTTGGGCATTACTTCTTTACCTTTATCTCCAGGCTTGGTAATGATAATTTCTCTATTTGGATCTGAAGCTTGCACTTTTGTCATGGTCATAACAGCAGCCCCTATAATCTTCAAAGATGTGGCTCTGGGGACAACTGCTTCTGGGTTCAACTTCATGTAGTCATCAACATTGAAAAACTTGTTTTCTTTCTCAAACCTCTTAAGCTCTTCTTTCCTGTACTTAGACATTGTGGATTACTCAGAAGGATCCTTTCCTTCAGCTTTGTCCTTGTTAATCGTAGAAATGCCTACAAGTTCTTGGAACCTGGCCATTCTAGCTGTATTAGCTATTTCAGGATCTTCAAAAGGAACAGGAGGAGAAGTTAGTCTTTTAGGACTTTCAGCTTTCTTATCTGCGGGGAATGATAGTTGTTGTTGATGCTGCTGCTGTGGTTGATACTGCTGTTGTGTTTGATGCTGAAATAGATGTTGCTTGTCTGAAGAGTAATGCCTATGCTGGCAGCTTTCAGAAGAATATCTCCCTTGATGTCTCTGATATGTTTGGAATTTGGTAGATCTTTGGGAAGTTATGCCTGAAGCACAAGCAGCTGGAGGAGGAGGAGGAGGTGGATCTTTTCTGTATTTCTGAGATGGACGAGGAGAGTATCTTCTGTTTTACTTCCTCTCTTTCTGTTCATTTTTGGATAACCACATCCAAGCTGGCATCCCTTTATATGGAGTTATCTTCTGGAGAATATAGTAGGGAGTGTCATTGGCTGGATTTGGCTTAGGAGCAGGAGGAGGAGGAGCTTTTCACTTTTTAGATACTAGCTTCTTCTTTTTCTTAGCATCCTCATCAGAATCCTCATCATCCTCATCATCATCATCACTGCTATCCTGTGGATTATCATATAAGGTATCTAGCTTTTTCAGTGTTTCATCAGATATAATGGGTTTGTCAATGTAGAAAGTAGCGAATAAGAAAGAACAAACGGATAGACTTTTGAATAATTGAAATTTTATTATCCAAAAAAGATATCATTTACAAAGGTATGACCTCCCTTATATAGAATGGAGGAGATATGAGAGAGTATAAACAAACAATGTGGGACTAAACATGTACAGGGCAGAGCGGCTAGAAATACAGGAGACCGCACAGGCCGCGCGGCTAGACAGATGGGTTAACCGCACGGCAACTCCAACAGGATAAGAACAGGCCGCACTGAGAGTCAGATAGACCGCACGGTCTCCAAGCACCAGAGGAGACCGCCAGACCGCTCGGTCAACAACCTGCCAGACAAGACCGCAAGGCCGCCCGGTCTAATACTTCAACACTCCCCCTCAAGCTGGAGCAAAGATATCAATCATGCCCAGCTTGTCACAAATGTGGAAGAAGGAAGTAGAGACCGGCTTGGTGACGATATCTGCCAATTCCTTGTCAGAGGTGACAAATGGAGTACAAATCTGTTTCTTCAAAATCTCTTCCCGAATGAAGTGACAATCAACCTCTATATACTTTGTTCTCTCATGGAAGACCGGATTTCTGGATATGTATATAGCGGCCTTGTTGTCACAGAACATAGGGAGAGGACAGTCATATACCTCGCCCAGGTCAAGCATGAGAGCCCGCAACCACTTTAACTCACATGTGGTTGACGCCATACTCCGGTATTCGGCTTCTGCACTGGATCTGGAGACAACAGACTGTTTCTTGCTCTTCCAACTCACGAGATTACCTCCAACAAAGATACAAAAACCTGATGTGGATTTACGATCGCCTTTGTCATCCGCGTAACTTGAATCTGAGTAGGCCTCAACCCTCAGATGACGATTCTTCTGAAAGAGTAACCCTTTGCCTGGTGCTGCTTTGATATACTCTAAAATCTTCAGGGCAGACTAAAGATGGCACTCCCTGGGAGCTTGCATAAACTGACTGACCTTGCCTACAACATAGGCGATGTCGGGTCTAGTCACTGTGAGATAGATGAGTTTGCCTACCAAACGTCTGTACCTTGTGACATCAGATAGAAGAGGCGAGTCATCCGTCCACGTTTTGTCTTCTCCAATAGCCATAGGAAACCGAGCCGGTTTGGCACCTGTCAATCCTGCTTCTTGTAGAAGATCAAGGGCATACTTTCGTTGGGAGAGGACCAACGAGTTATGTTTCCGAGAGATTTCTATCTCCAAAAAGTATTTCGGGGAGCTCATATCCTTCGTGACCAAGGGCTGACGGAGGTGCTTCTTCGTCAAGTCCACCCCATCTCGGTCATCGCCAGTAAGAAGAATATCATCCACATATATTGCCAAAACCACCAGTCTCGAGGCCGTTTTGCGAATGAATAAGGAGTGATCGGCCAAACTACTTCTAAAGCCGATGGTAGCCACAGTACCATTGAATTTGTCGGACCATGCCCAAGGGCTCTGCTTTAGGCCATAAATGGCCTTCTTCAAATGACATATGCGTGTCTCCCCCTGAGCAACATACCCAGGAGGTTGCTCCATATAGACGTCCTCCTGAAGATCGCCATAGAGAAAAGCATTCTTAACATCAAGCTGGGAAATAGCCCAATTTCGGTTAACAGCCACAGAAAGGAGAACCCGGATGGTGCTGAGGCGAGCAACCGGAGAAATGGTATCAAAGTAATCAATGTCGTAAGTCTAAGTGAAGCCCTTGGCCACCAGCCGGGCCTTGTAGCGATCCACAGTGCCATCGGGGAGAAATTTCACAACGAAGTCCCAGCGACAGCCAACCACATTAGTGCCCACGGGAGGAGGAACAAGGGTCCAGGTACCCCGTTCAGTATGAGTAGCCATCTCCTCATCCATGGCAGACTTCCAATGAGGGAGAGCAAGAGCCTCCTGGTAGGTGTGGGGAGTAGAAGTGGCAGAGATAGCCAAGGCAAAACACCTACGAGAAGGAGAAAGCCGATCATAGGAAACAACTGCCGCAAGCGAGTGTTGAGTACACGCCCGCACCCTTTGCGAAGAGCATTGGGAAGATCCAGGTCGACGGGAGCGTCAGCGACCGGAGCGTCCGTGGCGGAGAAGGCTGGCCCGGGACTAGAGAGAGACGGCGACGGAGAGGAGGGTGGAGGGGTGGGTAGGGAGACGGACTGGGAAGGAGTCGGTGGAGGAGGAGACGGAGGTGGGAAAACGTCGAGAGGCGTGGAAGGAACAGAGAGATCAAAAGGAAGAGAAGAGGTAGGAGAGAAATAGGAAGCATTCTCGAAAAACGTCACATCCGCAGAGACAAACTGCTTGCGGAGACGGGGGTCAAAGCAGCAATAGCCTTTTTGAGTGGTAGAGTACCCCAAAAAGACACACTTGGTGGAATGGGGGGAAAGCTTGTCGCGGGTAGCGGAGGGAGCGTGAACAAAGGCCGTACAGCCAAAGACACGGAGAGGGAGAGGAAAAGGTTCCTTGTGGGGGTAGAGAATGGAGAAGGGGGTCTGGCCATGGAGAACTGTGGAGGGAAGGCGATTGATGAGATAGCAGGCGAGGAGCACAGCGTTGCCCCAGTAGGAGCGAGGGACGTGCATCTGCGTCATGAGAGTACGAGCAACATCAAGCAGGTGACGGTTTTTATGCTCCGCCACCCCATTCTGCTGGGAGGTGTAAACACAAGTCGTTTGATGAAGCAGGCCATGTTGGTGAAAGAAAGAGGAGAACTCATGATTCAGATATTCCTTGGCATTATCAGAACGTAAAACTTTAATAGAAATAGCAAATTGAGTCTGAATCATAAAATAAAATGATTGCCAAACAGAAAAGAGTTCAGAGCGATCTTTTAACAGATACACCCAGGTACAGCATGGAAAATCATCTATAAAAGTGACAAAATAGGAACTACCCCGACCAACAGTGAGGGTAGGAGTAGGACCCCATACATCAGAATGAATAAGATCAAACGGGTGAGAGTAGCCACGACCTTGCTTCGGTGGGAAGGAGGAGCGATGATGTTTGTCAAGCTGACACGCATCACATTTGAGCGGAGAACTGGTAGGAGGTAAGTGGGGCAGAAGCTGGCGAAGAATTCGAGGAGGAGGATGTCCAAGGAGAAGGTGCCATTGAAGGAGATCTGTGGAGGAGGAGTAGGCGGACAGAGCGGAAACATCGTCGAGGAAGTAGAGGCCGCCGCTCTCAGTCCCAGTAGCAATCGTCCGCTGGGTCCTCGGGTCCTGAAAAGAACAAGTAGTGGGAGTGAATAAGACGGAGCACTGAAGTTGTCGGCATAAAGTAGTAACTGATAACAAATTGCACGGGAACTTCAGGACAAAGAGGGTGTCCTCCAAGCAAAGCGAGGGGGTGAGTTGAACCATGCCTGTCCCATGAACCGGGGACGGGGAACCATCCGCCACATGAACAGGGGGTAAGCGGTCATGTGTCTCATGACGGGAGAAGCAATGAGGGTTGCCAGTCATATGATTTGTAGCACTGGAGTCAATCATCCATTTACCTTGGGTAATGACGTGGGCACTACCTGACGTCATGGCCACAGAGGCAGACGGCCGCGAAGTGGCAGAGGCCGAAGAAGGAGCATCACCGGAAGGGCGAAGATGAGGATGTTTCTGCCAGCAGCGGTCAATAGAGTGGCCGGTACGACCATAGTGAGAGCAGAGGAACCGGGATGAATCCCGTCCGCCGGAGTGGCCGCGGCCACTAGGTCCCCCCCTTTGAGCTTGGTGAGCAAAGGAGTCCTGAGAAGGGGGGGAGGCCAACAGAGGCCGCTGGAGCAGCAAAGTAACAGCGGCAATGCGAGCCGCAGTGGCGTCAAAAGTAGGAGATTCCTCCTCACCCAAGATCTCCTGGCGGATCATATCATAAGAATCGGGAAGACGAAGAAGATAACAAACAACCAGGAGTTCCTGGAAGTGTTTGTGCTTTTCGGCCAAGTCTGCGGAGAAGAGGCGATTCTGGAGGATTTCAACCCCAAGAGCCTGAACCTGCTGATAAGCCGCAGTAGGAGACATGGAAGGGCGAGAGAAGAGGACCGCATAGAGAGTATAAATGCAGGACATCTGGCCCCCCTTCGAATAGAGAGCAGCGAGGTGAAGCCAGGCGTCCTTGACCGTCTCATCATGGCGAATGACGGGAAGGCACTCATCAAAAATGTTGTTGGCCAGCCAGGTACGGACAAGAGCATCACTCGCATCCCAGTCATCAAACTCAAGAGAGGTACGAGGAGGAGGGTCATCGGTGAGGTGATGACGCTTGCGTTGAGAGCGAAGGAGAAAAGTGAAAGAAACGCTCCAATCGGGATAGTTGGAGCCAACAAGCTTAGAAAGGGTGCCAAGGTTGCCCGAAGGAGGAGGTGGAGAAGGAGCTGCAGGAGTAGTGGTGAGACCGGAAGTAGTCATAGAACACAGCAAGAAACCGCAGCGGATAAAAAAGGAAGAAGCCGCGCGAACACAAGTGGCTAGAAAGCAGTCAAAGGCACAGCGGGGAAGAGGTCGCGCGGACTGAAAAGGATGAGCGAACAGAAGAGAAGAGGAGGCAAGAAGCAGCGACTACAACAAGTCACAGGCCGGGCGAACAGAAAAAGGCCGCAACGACTAGGAAGTCGGAGAGGCAAGATGGAACCAGGAGCGTGGCGACAACGAAACAGGTCGCGGCGACGAATAGCAGCAGGAGAAGAGAACCAAGGAGAAGCAAGCCGCACGAATAGGGCAGCGGACAGAAACAAGCCGCGCGAATAGGGCAGCGGGCAGAAGAGAAGGCAAGCAGCATGTCAGGTCGCAGAAAGCGGAAAACAAGCCGCGAGAAGCAGAGAGCGCACACAATCAGGAGGAAACGACCGTGTGCTCTGATACCATGTAGAAAGTAGAGAATAAGAAAGAACAAACGGATAGACTTTTGAATAATTGAAATTTTATTATCCAAAAAAGATATCATTTACAAAGGTTTGACCTCCCTTATATAGAATGGAGGAGATATGAGAGAGTATAAACAAACAATGTGGGACTAAACATGTACAGGGCAGAGCGGCTAGAAATACAGGAGACCGCACAGGCCGTACGGTTAGACAGATGGGTTAACCGCACGGCAACTCCAGTAGGATAAGAACAGGCCGCACTGAGAGTCCGATAGACCGCCCGGTCTCCAAGCACCGGAGGAGACCGCCAGACCGCTCGGTCAACAACCCGCCAGACAAGACCGCAAGGCCGCCCGGTCTAATACTTCAACAGTCAACTTTGGATGGAGCTGGAGTAGATGCTGGAGCTGGAGCTAGAAGAGAAATTTCAAGAGGAGCTGGAGAAATAACTGTGACAGTGCTTTCAACAGCAGCCTTATTATCTTCTTCAATGTCAGCCCTGATTAACTCATCCAGATCAGGCAAGGGTGAGTCATCCATTACAAAATTTGGGACTGAAGGGGAAGAGACAATTGGGGAAACAACTTTAGGAATAGGTGAAGTAGGAACCTCTTGAGAAGCAAAATTGTACTTAAGCTGCTTAGCCACTTTAGGGCTTATTGGAGAGGTTTATGGGATAATAGCCAAAGATGGCTTAGTATACTCTGCTGGAAAGAATCTCAAGTATGCAGTATCAAAAATGCTTAACAAATTAACCAAATGTACTGTGGGATTTAAAATGAAATCACCAGCAGTAATTAACTCTTCTGGGACTGCATCTTCCATATCCATGTCAGTCTCAATAAACTGCATTAAATCAATTAAATTTGTATCTGTAAGCTCTGTATCTAATGCTGTTTCTACTGCCTCTGCATCTGCTGGAGCTGGAGCTGCATTAAATCTGGCGCTGCATAAACTGCATTAAATCAATTAAATCTATATATTTAAGCTCTGTATCTACTACTGCTGCTACTACCTCTGCATCTGCTGGAGCTGGTGCTGGAGCTGCTGAAACTGAAACTGTTGCTACTTGAGCTGTTGAATCTTCTTCATCAAACGTCTCCCCCTGCCTAGTTTCAGTAATAATTGGAGCCAAGCCCCTAAATGAAGAGGGGGCAGCAGAAAGGGCAGAGATTTGAGCAGATAGGGTAGAGATGGAAGTAGCAAGAGGTATAATGGCCTCTGCTATGATGGTTTTGAGGAGTGGTGTGATGAGAGCAAGGACAGAAGAGATGGTGGAGGGGTCAATTGTTGGAGTGGCAGATGGTGTTGAGGTGTAAATAGTTGGAGGGATGGTAGATGTTGGGGAGGATGGAAGAGGGACATCTTGCATGTGGACATCCTATGTGGATGGATGTGGAGGAGGAGGAGAATTGGGAGGAGATATCAGCAGATTGAAGGATGGTATGTAGGACAAGTGGGGTGGAAGATGAGATGAAGGTGGTGTGGGGGCTGGTATATCATTGGGGGATTGGGGTGATTGAGGTGGAGTGGGTTGATGGTATTCCTTGGTGGGTGAGGAAGGGAAATTAGTGAGGTCTATTAGTGGAGAGGTGGCAGGTAATGTAGCTGGAGTAGAAATAGGAACAGAGGGTTGTGGTTGTTGATATGGTTGAAGCTGTTGTAGGAGTTGTTGATGTACCTGAAGAGAGGGAGTATGAACTGTGGAGGGTGATTGTTGTTGAGTTTCTGGAAGGGATGGAGGTGTGGGGATGATCTCTTCAGCAGGGTGGGAAGTGGCCCTAACAGCCTATGTGCTTTCAGAAGCTGGGGTGGAAGATGTTGAAGGCTTGGATGGCTTAGTTATGGTCCTCTCCCACCTACCAAACAAGGCATAGGTGAGCCTTTTGCTGGCATTTACGAATATGGTCTGTGAGACCAAGGATTCAGCAGCCTTCTCCTTCAGGAAGATTCCCAGGATCCTTCCAAAGAAAACTTCTTTCTTATTCTTATTTTTCCTTATCAGATCAAAGATGATCTGTGCCCAATCCACTTTCTTCTTATTGAGCACTGCACACATGACCAAGAATTGATGCCTGGTGATGTAGTCATGGGCAGTGTGCTTGCCCAGCAAGACTTTTCCCACTATATCTGCCAGAAACTTATATTCTGTAGATAGGTGCTTCTTCAATAGCTTACTTGGGTTATCTCCAGCATAACTCATCAGACTTAACATCATATCATATTCTACAGTATCTATATCCAGTTCTTCTTCTCCATTTATCAAATCAAATATTTCAGTCAAAACAGTGGGAGTTAAAGAAACGGCAATACCCGCGATTGTTCCTATCATGGTGTTTTCCTCTGATATAGATGAAGTATAGACACATTCTATAATTTCTATTCCAGCCAATTTCATACTGGTTGTCATTAGGTTCTTTAGTTTCTGTTCTTCAAGAAGTTCCAGAATATGTAAAAAGATTGGGTCTGAGTGTTGAAAGGAGTCAAAGTCGACATCGAAGCCGGTGTCGAACTTCATTGCAGCTAGGGTTCCTGCTTGAATCTCCATGAAATCACCTGCAAGAGAGAAAAGCAGCGATCAAGTGCAAAGGGAATAGAAAGCGCGGGACGGAGGTCGAAGAAAACCTAGTTATAAGATTTTCTGGAATATGAATCGACAAACTCCGTTCCACCAAAGATAAGAAATTTTTCGACCTGAGATCGACGAAATAATTGATAGTGAAATAATTCGTCGAGCTTAGCTGGAAGAGTTGAAGACATTTCGTCGAGCTCCGTTGGATGAAAGTTTTCTGAAGTGGATTCATCGATCTCCGTTTGACGAAAACAACTTCACTCACATAGAGTTTGTCGACCTTCGTTCGACGAATATCTCCCGAACTTTCCCTAGTTCGTCAAGCTCCGTTCGACGAACTCTGTATAATTCGTCGAGTGCAGACAGAAACTAAACTAAGTCTTCTCCATTGATCATTCCAAGCTGATTTATAAAGAATAAGTGATTTCTCTCATCCAAAGGTTTGGTGAATATATCAGCTCTTTGTAAATCAGTGTAGATATAGACAAGATTAATTTTGTTTTTGTCTACACACTCTCTAATGAAGTGATTCCTAATGTCTATATGCTTAGTCCTACTGTGATGGACTGGATTTTGTGCTATTGTTATAACACTTGTGTTATTACAAAAGAAAGTTGAATTATTTAAGTTGAGACCATAGTGTAGGAGTTGGTTTTGGATCCACAACATCTGAGAACAACAACTGCCTGCTACAATATATTCTACTTCAGCAGTTGAGGTGGATACAAAAGACTGTTTCTTGCAAAACCAAGAAACCAACCTCATACCAAGGAACTGACAAGTCCCTGAGGTGCTTTTTCTATCAACCCTGCATCCAGCAAAGTCAACATCTAAAAATCCAGTTAAATCAAATTCTGACTCAGCAGGATACCATAGGCCTAGACTAGGACAACCCTTTATATATCTCAAAATTCTTTTTAAAAAAATTAGATAAGATTCTTTAGGGTTCACAAGGAACCTAGCACAAAGGCATGTGGCAAACATGATATCAGGTCTGCTTGCTGTTAGATATAGTAGGTACCCAATAATGCCCTATATAATTTCTGATCCACAGGTTTCCCATGTGCATCAGAGTCAGTCACAGCATTAGTAGCCATAGGTGTTTTCTTTGCTGAAGCATCAGCTATCCCAAACTTCATTATAAGCTCTTTAGCATACTTAGCTTGAGAGATGAAGATGCCATAAGACAACTGCTTCACTTGGAGACCAAGGAAGTAGGAAAGTTCACCCATGCTACTCATTTCAAATTTTGAATGCATGAGTCAGAGAACCTCTTGCATAATTTGGAATTAGTAGACCCAAATATGATGTCATCCACATATATTTGCACTAATAATATTTGATCCTTTTGATGTCTAGTGAAAAGTGTTCTATCTACTATGCCTTTAATGAATTTATGCTCTATCAAAAAGCTGGCTAGAGTCTCATGCCAAGCTCTTAGAGCTTGCTTGAGACCATAAAGAGCTTTATGCAATTTGAAAACATGATAAGGGTGAGTTGAAGAGACAAAACCTGGAGGTTGTTCAACATAAACCTCTTCTTTAAGTACTCCATTCAGGAATGCACTCTTCACATCCATCTGATACACCTTTAATCTCTTGTAGGCTGCATAGACCAGGAATATTCTGATTGCCGCTAACCTTGCTATAGGTGCAAAGGTTTGGTCATACTCTATTCCTTTCTCTTGCATGTATCCTTGAGCAACAATCCTAGCCTTGTTCCTCATTATTGTACCTTGGGCATCCAATTTATTTCTATATACCTATTTGGTTCCAATGACTGGATAGTCTTGAGGTCTTGGAACCAAATCCGAAACTCTACATCTCTCAAATAGATTTAATTCCTCCTGCATTGCAATGATCCAGTAGGGATCTTGCTCAGCATCATTGATGAATAGAGGTTCAACCTGAGAGAGAAAACAGGCATGCATCAAATCTTGGTTGAGTTGATGCCTGGTCTGTACACCTACTGATATGTCTCCAATCACTTGAGATCTGAGGTGATCCCTTGGTGTGACAAGATCAGTGAGTGGAGTTGGTTCTGCAACAGCATTAAGAACTATTTTCTCTTGTGGAATTATGTTTGCTGTTGGGGGAATGTCAATCCCTTCAGTGCCTTCATATTCACTATCTTCATTGACTTGTGGAGAAGGATGTGTTGGACCCTCTTGGGTAAGGTTTAGTCCATCCAAATTCTCACCAAAGTGAGGTACCTGCAAATTGCTTTTGGTAGAAATCTCTTTCTCCTTGCAAGACATGTTTGCCTCATCAAATGTAACATGGATAGACTCTTCAATTTTTAGAGATGATTTATTAAAAACCCTATAGGCTTTGCTTACTTGGGAATATCCTAGAAAGATTCCCTCTTCAGCCTTGGCCTCAAACTTTCTAATATATCTTTTGTTGTTGTTGTGAATATAACATAAACATCGAAATACTTTAAAATAATTGATTTTAGGTTTCTTCCCTTAAGTAATTCATAGGGAGTCCTATTCTTTAGTTTATGAATTAAACTCCTATTTAGGACATAATTTTATGTGCTCACAGCCTCTGCCCAAAAGGTTAGTGGCATGTAAGCATCTGCAAGTAATGTACCTGCAGCTTTAATGAGTGTCCTATTTTTCCTTTCAGCTACCTCATTTTGTTGAGGAGTTCTAGTAGCTGAGAAGCAATGCCTGATACCTTCCTTCTCACAGAACTCATGCATAAGAAGAGACTCAAACTATGTGCCATGATCACTTCTAATCAATGCAACATGAGTAGAGAACTCAATCTGTATGGTCCTGAGAAAATCTCTAAGAACCTTGAAGGTATCTATCTGACTTAGATCTCAAAAAGGATACCAAAGTGAACCTTGAGAAGTCATCCACAATAACTAAGGTATAGGATTTCCCTCCTAGGATTTGTACAGTAATGGGTCCAAAGCGATCCATATGTAGCAAATATAAAATCTTAGGTGAATCACTTTTATTAACAGATTTAAAACTAGATTTTATTTGCTTGCCTAGTTGACAAGACCTACAAAGGCCTTCCTTCTTGTAGGGACCAGAAGGTAGACCTCTAACAAGGTTGTCTTTTGATAGCCTAGCAATATTTTTCAAGTTTACATGACCTAGCCTTTTATGCCATAAATCATTGTGATTACTAGTTATATTAAGTAAGCAGATATCAGAAGTGGCAGAAAGAAAATTAACTAATTATATGTTACCATGTCTATTCCCAATTAAAATAGTTTGGTTTTCTTTATTAGAAATAATGCAAGAAGATGAGTTGAAGTGTACCTGATAACCTTCATCACATAACTGACTTATGGAGATGAGGTTATGCTTGAGTCCTCTGACATAAATTACTTTCTTGAAATTAACTACTCCAATCTTCACTTCTCCAAAGCCTTCTGACTGGCCACATTTGGAATCCCCGAAGATAACCTTTGGCCCCAGCTTGGACTTGTAGTTGTGTAAGATGTCCTTGCTGCCAGTCATGTGTTTGGAGCATCCACTGTCCAAGTACCAAGTCTGATTCACACTTGGACAACTCTTCACCTGCAATGGAAACACTTAATTATTCTTGACCCAGGTTACCTTGGGTCCTTTGTTTTGCTGGTATGAAAAGCTAGAAATGACAGAAAATTCTGGTTGGGATTTGTATCCTAAAGGGTGATATCTCCTATGTGGTATAATCCAATCAACTACAGGATTAAAAGGTTTCCTTGAATTATTTGAGTTGCTGTTGAAATTACAATTTCTATTAACTCTTTCTGGGTTCGACGAATTTCTGTGAGTTCGTCGACCAGAGTTCGGTAAATTGGGTTCAGATCATCGATCTCTGCCCAGAGAATGAACATATTCATTTTCTGTGCCCCACATTCGTCGACCTCTGCTCGACGAACCATACAGAGTTCGTCGATCGCAGTTAAACGAATAATTATAACTATAGTTTTCATTCAGAGTTCGTCGATCTGGGTTCGACAAACTTGCTGCATTTCGTCGATCTAAGTTCGACGAATTCTGCTGAACCTTGTTTTTTACTTAAGGTTTTCTGATTTTTGGTTTTCAGACCTATTGATTTGGGGACATTATCTATTGTTTGTTTATGGTTTATTTTCTCTTTCCCCTTAGTAGAAACAAATTTGATTGGGGTTGTTAGTATGTTTTTCTTGAGGATGGGGGGCAAACTTGATAAGCACCCAAGCCTAACTTGCCATTGAGTCTGGCATTTACAGTCATTGTGATGTCCATCATCTTGAGGCTTCTTCCATTAAGAGTTTCCTCAAGTTATTTAGCCTCCCAAAGCTCAGTCTTTAACATTATTATTTGTTCATTTGTTAAGGTTAATTCATCTTTTAACCTATTATTTTCAGAGTTGACATTCTCTAGGTTTCCTAATTTTTACCTAAGAGTTTTAATATCCTTTTCTGAGTTTATTAATTCTATACACATTGTTTTAAATTCAAATTTAAAAGAATCAGAACGGTAATCAAAATAATACAATACCTTGTCTGCTTTAGAATCTGAAACTGCTTCATTGTCTGAGTCCTCTTCTTCTGAATGGTTCCTCGAAGCATGAATTTCCATGAGGCAAACCTCCTTGGCCCTTGCCTCTTCCTCATCTTCACTAGAGCTAGAAGATGTTGTTTCTTCTTCAGTCTCACTCCAGGTTTCAGCCACAAAACCCTTCTCCTTCTTCTTGTATTTACTGGAAGAAGGTCTGCTATTGTGCTGTCTCTTGCTATCTTTCTCTCTTATATTTTATTTCTTCTGATTCTCTGGACACTCAGATATGAAGTGTCCATCTTTCCTGCAACCAAAGCAAACAACTTCTTTAGTTGGTGTTTTATCATACCTTGGTTTGTCATCCTGTCTGGATGACTTCCTCCTGAAATCTTTTCTTGCCAACTTGTAGAATCTTTTGGCAAAAAGACTCATGAGTTCTTCATTTATTGAGGGAGTCTCTATCTCTTCAGCTGCCTTAAAAGCAATGCTATGATCTTTTCTTGCTGGAGGGGGTGTTCTCTGCTCAGCTGCCTCCCTGGATTTAATCAGTTGTTCATAGGACTTAAGTTGGCCTAATAGAGATTCAGTGGATATCTCATTTAGGCTTCTGGCTTCTTTGATAGGCCAGATCCATGAATCCCATGAGCTTGGGAAGCACATTAGGATCTTGTCATTCACCTCAGTGAGGGTGATGTCCTTATCCAAGATTTTTAGCTCATTGATGATTGAGCTTAACCTATTATACATTTCAGCTACTAACTCAGCTTCCTCTTTCTTAAAATTCTCATATAAGGATATGAGGTTAGATCTCCTATCCTTTCTTTCATCTGCTGATCCAGCCACCATTTGGTTTAGGGAATCCCAGATGTCTTTCGCTGAAGTGCATTCAGCAACCTTTTGGAAGATATCATCTAACATAGTCTGTGCAAATATGTTCATTGCCTTGGCATCAGCAACCTTGGCCTTCTTCTGAGCCTCAGTCCACTCAGGTGGTGGAACTGCATTTGTATTTGAGGTTTTTGTAGATGTAGAAGCAGTGGCTTGAGGAGGACCTGTCAAGATGGAATTATAAATATCTTCATCAATAGAGTTCATATACAATTTGATTCTTGCATTCCAGATGGCAAACCTATTTAGGCTCCAAATTGGAGGTCGGGTGCTTGCATAGTATTTGTTCTGTGACATTGCTGTGTATATAATTTAAATAAAAATAAAGATAAAAGATGAAATTTGATCTAATACAGGATCTTTGGTTCAAGGGTTAGCTTGTGTACACCAAGGTATCCAAGCTCTGATACCAATTGCAAGTGAGCTATTAGATCAGGAATACTCTAGAGGGGGGGGGGGGTGAATAGAGTATTCAGGGTTTATAAAATTTTCTTCTGATTTAATCTAGTGCATGAACAAAATTAAAACAACAATCCTAACAAACATCCACAGCAAAAAAAACAAAAGAAAAGAGCAATCCAAACAAAACAAGAATTTATAGTGGTTCCCCTAAACTTATGTACATCCACTCTTCTGCCACCCTGGTAGGAATCCACTCAGATTTTTGATCAGGTGTCTGACACCAATGAGCTTTTGATCAGGTGCTCAAAAACCAAACCTCAAGTCTTTTGATCAGGTGACTTGCAACCAGGAATAACTTTTGAAGAAAGTTAAAACCATTTACACAGTGGGGGGGGTGAGAGATGATTGTGTCTTCTCTTTCTCAATATACAACTGAGAAGACTGGTGGATATTTGATTTTAGCACAGGCTCCCCCTGAGATATAGAATGGTTCAGGTCGAAGAAGCCTTGTTGCAGGGTGATAGGCCTTCAGTAGTACAGCCTTGATCAGCAGCTGTTCAGGAACTTCTTTGATAGATAGTGATGTAGTTGTCCTTTAAAGTATCCTGGAGTGTTGAAGATAAAAGACTATTGATTTTGATTAGGTGTTCTTCTTTTCAGATAGCTGATGATCTTCCGGAATATGGCTTCTTGTTGTGTCAGAATTCTGTGTTGACAGACAACAGTGAATCTCTTGTTTCAGACTGACTATTTTATGTATCTATCGTCTCTGTATTGTGTATCTTGTTCTATCTGTCTTGTAAGAAGAAGAGAGAAAATCTCTTTTAAATTTCCTATCAAAAATGGTCTTTCGAAATTTTGAAATCCTCTGCAATTAATGCTAAGGGCCTTGAGAATAAACGATATTGAATTATTTCCCCAACTATCCCATGGAAAAATGACAGGCAATAATCCTGGAGAAGACCATAATCAATGCTCTGTCTAACAGTTATATTCTAGAGAATATTTGAGCATTAATTACTCAGGAATTATTGCAGTAAGAAGGGTACAAAAGGATGAAAAATAACTAAGTCTGGATTCGTCAAACTGATAACAGAAATCATCGAGCTGAGTTCACAGTTCGTCGAGCTGAGTTGCTGAGTTCGTCGACCAGATGACTTCTGTTTGTCGAGCTGAGTTCCAAGATCGTCGGGCAGAGAGCAGAACTATAATCTCTAGAAACTTTGCATTTTCTGTGTATGGAGTTCGTCGAACCGATATCTGGTTTCGTCGACTGAAGTTCAGCAAAATATTTCTGGACTTAGAATAATTTCAGATGCTTCTGTATGAAGGTGTTGAAGTGAAGTATCCAAAATTCGTCGACCTAAGAATTGGTTTCGTCGAGCTGAGGACCACTTAACTACTACTGGATGACTCTAGCTATTGCGGTCAAAGTTCTTCAAGCTGAGAATAATGTTCATCGACCAAAGTTTGACTCTAGACTTAGAATAAAGAGATGTTTTCTAATCTTGAAGTGTTGAAGTATAGTGTCCAAAGTTCGTTGACCTGAGTACCAAGTTCGTCGAGCTCAGCTCAGAGAATTTACTCTGAGATCGTCGAGCTGAACACGACTATCGTCGACCTGAGTTCGACGAACTTCGAACTCATTTTACTTGGTCTTTAGAAAAACTTTAAGTATTGAGTCTCTGACAGTCTTGTTGATAGCTGGTCCATGTGATGTTGATTCTATGGACTTGGTCTAAACTCTAGGACACAACCATGACCCTAGCTATACATTGTGGGTCATATGATCCTAACTTAGTGAACCTAGCCCAAATCTTACTAGGGATCCAACACATGGGTCAACGCATCTTCTTCCGCAAGCTTGTTCTGGAATCTAATATCGCACGGTTAACGCACGGTCCGACCATTATTTCTGACTTCTCTATTTAAGGTGCAGGTCTCATTCGACTAAAGGATCCAGTGCGCAATTTCCGCTCCTTTGAGAGGGAAAACCTTCTTCCTGCCGTTTTCTTTTCTCCTCCTTGGAGAGCTTGTCCGGCCACTGTTCTCCCTCCAAGAGCTCTGAATAGCTTCATCTTCGGCTGCCATCGGTTTCTCCAACCTCAAAGCTCTGTTTCGGGCTCCTAGGTGCTACATACATGGAGTTCTCCGGTCAGGTTAACCCGACGGCTATTCACGAAGAAGACGGTCTATTAGAAGGAAGTGACAACCCTTCTCAACCCCAGACGTAATCTGTATACCGAGCACAGATAAGGACCGACAACCCTTGACTCCGGCCTCGAATCTTGAAAAGACTTCGTGAGTTTGGTTATATATCTCCCCCTTCTACTGTAGTAACTTTGCTCTTGATTGCTTGGTTGTTGGATTGATAAGAAAGAACTTGATTTACATAATGATTTCAGCATGTCTATGTGTTGACATATTTTAGTCCGTGATTATGTTAGTGAGCTTCCATCCTTTGTGTTCTTGATGTGATAATGTCGTCCTAACAATTATAAGGAGCGTGCATGGCGAAGAGGTGAATGTTTTTGGAGCATGCGTTCCACGCTTCTTTGGTTTGCTAATAAGAAATCTCGTTTGTATTTGATATTTCGGTGTTTATGATATGCAGATATCACAGGTCTAGCTCTAATGGATTTTGGGTGATGTTTCGGGTCAGAACAGATGAGCATTGAAGATATCGGCAGGCGATATTGGGCATTGCCCACAAGCGACAGCGAATTCTGCACTCGATGATCAACGAATCTGCGCTCGACGTTCGCCGTTCGCCGTTATATGAATATGCATTAGAGCATAGAAGATGTCTCCAGGTGATATTGGGTATCGCCCACAGGCGATAATGAAGATCGACAAATCTGCGCTCGATGATAGACGAATGACATTCGACGAATCAGCAATGCAAAAATCAAGAGTTCATGTGACACATGGAGGCAGTTATCGCTATCGCCAGTTAGCGATACCCAGTGTCACCAGGAGACCGTCCATGTTTGATGGTCGATGAATCTGCGATGTGAAAATGAGGAGGTCATGGGACACGTGGCAGCAGTTACTGAAATCGCCAGGTGGAGATACCTAGTGTTGCCAGGCGACATCGCCAATGTATAAAAGACATTCAATTTTCTGAGGAGATTACAACTTTCATTACCTGGAGTGTACCTTCTTATTTAGACGAAACCGAGAGCTCCAGATTCCAGATTTACTCCATATTCTCAAGAAGGCTGAAGCGCAAAAGATTGACAACACATATGCAGAATTCAAAGCAACCCTAGCTATGATTCATCGTCATGATCAGCACTTTGTTTGAAGGGAGTTTTTATTCAGAAGTTTTGAATTTGCCATTTTTTATTACTATTATAAACGTATTGTAATCGATAGGGGAATTCGCCGCCTTATGAGTGGCGTCTAAGTCCTTGAGTGGCTTAGGGAAAATCACTGCCTTGTGCGTGACGTCTAAGTCCTTGTGTGGCTTAGGGAAAATTGCCGTCTTTTGCATGGCGTCCAAGTCCTTATGTGGCTTAGGGAGAAAGCATTACCTTGTGTGTAGCGTCTAGGTCGAGGTAGATCTAGGGGAGGCTAGTAGAAAGATCTAGGAAGTGATATGCTTTAGCCTGCCGGTTCTTCGTAGAAGGACCGACGAAAATAAAAGTATATTGTATTTTTCATAAGCCTTGGTCTCTAGCTCTATAGAGACACCTAATATTCAGTTTAGTACTTTTGAAATAAATTATTATATTCTAGCTTTTCTATATTTCAAGTGGTTTAAGTTTGGTTATGAAAAATTAGTCGTAGTTCCATAATTTCGATTAGTATTGTTTTAGTCGCAATTCCATAATTTCTACTAGCATTGTTTTATTCACAAAGTAAAGTTTGTTTAGCTTAAGAAAAATTAATTAACCCTTATTCACCCCCCTCTAAGGGCGACGTAAGATCCAACAATTGGTATTATAGCTAGGTTGCTCAGAAATCGGATTCACCACCGGGAGTAATGGTGCAAAACACTCACACATTTTCTGAGAGACGAGGTATAAGTAGACCTCCCTTACTCAAGAGCACTGACTACAACTTTTGGAAAGATCGAATGTGATGCTTTCTAATAGCGCTTGATATCGACGTTTGGGGCATGGAAGAAACATGCTACACCTCTCCTATAACTGTAGTAGGAAACATCTCAATGGAAAAAACCAAAGGATAAATGGGATGAAGCTGATAAGCTTTGCTGTAATAATAACGCAAAGGCAATGAACGTCTTATTCTGCGCATTAGATAGGACTGAATTTAATTGTTTTTGTGCATGTGAAACTGTGTATGATATATGGAATCTCCTTAAAGTTACTCATGAAGGTACATCGTATATGAAAGGATCAAAGTTTTTCCAGTTAGAGTCAGAGTTTGAGAATTTCAAGATACAAGTTGATGAGGATGTAGACTACATGTATACAAGGTTCATTAAGATAGTGAACGACTCGAGGATCCTTGGAAAGAGTTACTCAAATGGATATTTGGTGAGAAAGATACTTAGATCGCTTCCCCCAAAGTTCAATCCAAAGGTGACTGTCATCTAGGAGTCACACAATGTAAAGTATCTAAAAATTGAGAATCTGATAGGCAATCTGAAAACCCATGAAGTAGATTCGAGGATTCAATAACAAGAGTATAGCCTAGAGCCAAGAAAGAAAGCTTTGGCGTTAAAGTCTAAGAAGGAAGTGGAAATTGAGTTTGATGAGAGTGATGATTGAGATGAAGAGAGCCTGTTCATAAAGAAATTCAGGAAGTTCATGAGAAATCCTAAAAGGAGAAATCCGTTCAGGAAATTCTTCAAGAAGCAAGAGTCTGCATATAGGAAAGGCAAAGCCCAAGCTGAAGGAGAGGATGATAAAGAGAGATCACCACCTGAGTGCTATCACAGCAGGAGAGTTAGTCACATTAAGAGCAAGTGCTCAAAATATCTAAAAGTGCAGAAGGAGAAGAGGTACAAGAAGAAAGACAAGAAGAAAGTTTTGAAGGCAGAAATGTGGGATGACACCCCTTCTGAGGAGTCAAGCGGTTCAGGTTCAGAAACTGAGGAGGTGGCCAACATGTGCCTGATGGGAATGAGTATTTCAATGTACGATGAAGAGAGCAGTGTCCAGAGCGACACTGAGGTAACTCCTGAATCTTATGATGATTAATATTCTGATTTTTTAAGAATCTGCAATTATTTAAATAAAAATTTGGATGAAATTCAGGTACTTAAATCTGAAAATAAAAAATTAAAAAATGAAGTAAAAATACTTGGGAAAGAGAAAGAATCTTGTCAAGAGGATTGTCCCTCTTCGACAAGGATACACGATCATGAGAAATATCTCTCTAAGTCTCACACTTGGGTTGAATCTCTTACAAGAGAGAAAGTGGCCTTAGAGAGATCTCTAAAGTTTTTTTAATCTCAAGTAGAAGGCAGTAAAACGTCCTTCTCAAACCGATGTGGAACCATAGTTGCCGAAAATACTGCGTTGAGAGGACGAGTCCATGATTTAGAAATGGCCAATAACAACTTTGGAATGGGCCAAAAATCACTGAATATGATTTTTGGGAGCTAGTGCTATGGTTTTGCAAAATACGGACTTGGGTCCTCTCCAGAACATTATCGCCCGACGACATCCACTATCGCCGGTGATAAGGAAAAGTCCAGAAAATCTTTTTTTTAAATTTAAAAATAATAAATCTACTATCACGGTTGCTCCAAGAAAGAATTCAAATCTTATTTTGAAAAACCCATCGACTTCTTTCATCACGTGTGCCACATGTAATAACTTTGGTCACACAACGCACACTTGTAAGAAGGCGGGACATTGTTCTGTTAAACAAATCTAGGTACCTAAGGTTTCCACCTATACTATGGGAGGAGCCACTTAGATAATCGGATCTTTACTATCATTCTCTTTCTAGGTGTGTTGGCAGGCTAAGGACAAGGAAGACATGTGGTACTTGGACTCAAGTTCTTCCAAGCACATGATGGGCAACAAATCAAAGTTTCTTAGCCTAGAAATGAAGAAAGGAGGAGTAGTTACATTTGGTGATAATGGAAAAGGGGGGATCATCGACATCGGAGTAGTAGGTAACAAATCCTTTACTATCTCAAATGTTTTGTATGTCAAAGATTTGAAGCATAATTTATTTTCAATAAGTCAATTATGTGAGGTTGTCTTAAATATCTTATTTGATTCATCTTCAAACTTGTGCAAACTTATTGATTCCAAAACTAACGATACTACTCTTACTGCTTCTAGATTTAAAAATGTTACATGATTAAATTTAATGACTTGTCACATTCTTCTTTAAAATGTTTTATTTCTAAAAATGATGAATTAGAATTGTGGCATAGGCATCTTGGACAATCTTGTTCCAAGCTAATTATAAAATTGTTTCAAAATAAACTAGTTGAAGGTTTACCTTTTTTGCATGGAAATCTATCTTCTTTATGTTCACCATGTCAAAAAGGAAAATTTTCAAAATCTTCATTTAAGAGCAAAAATGTTGTTTCCATTAGTAGGCCTTTATGGTTGGTTCATATGAATTTGTTTGGTTCAGTTCATACACTAAGTCTAGATGGTAAAAAAATACACTTTTGTTTTAATTGATGATTACTCTCGTTTATGTTGGACAATTTTCTTATCATCCATATCTGATGTATTTTTAGAATTTTCCAAATTATGGCTTCATGTTCAAAATGAACTAGATTTAAAAATAAAATGCATTCGTTCTGATCATGGAGGTGAATTTGATAATGAAAAATTTGTATCCTTTTGCAATGAGTTAGGTATTAAACATGAATTTTCCGCTCCTGTCACATCACAACAAAATGGTGTGGTTGAGAGGAAAAATAGGACTTTGCAAGAACTAGCTCGTACTATGCTATCAGAATACAAATTACCTAAATCATTTTGGGAAGAAGCCATTAGTACTGATTGTTATGTAATAAATCGCGTAATGCTTCGACCTTTCTTGAAACTAACACATTATGAGTTATACTTCCAAAAGAAATCGAATGTATCTTATTTTAAAGTTTTTGGTTGTAAATGTTTTATTTTGAACACTAAGGAAAATTTACGCAAATTTGATGAAAAAAGTGATGGAGGCATTTTTATTGGTTATTCTTCAACTAGTAAGGCTTGTCGAGTTTAAAATAAATGGACTAAAATGGTTGAAAAACTATTCATGTTAAATTTGATGAGCTTTTCCCTTGTGTAGAATCTAATAATACAGGTCAAGATGAAGAGCTCTTCCCCCTATAAAGGTCGGATGATGATGAAATCCTTGGAGATAAAGAAGGAGAAAAAATAGATGAACAAGAAGAAGAAGAAGAAGTGCAAAAATATGTCTCCAAGTGAGCTAGGTTCTCAAAAGATCATTCACATGATTTAGTTATTGGAGAACCATCAAGAGGGGTAAGCACTCGTTCATCATTACATGATTTATTTTCAAATATGTGCTTTATTTCTGATATAAAACCTAAATATGTTGAAATCGCTTTGAATGATAATTCTTGGTTTTTAGCTATGACTGAAGAACTTAATCAATTTGAACGCAATAAGATTTGGAAATTAATAGAAAGACCGCCAAATCATCATGTTGTAGGTGTTAAGTGGATCTTCAAGAAAAAAATGGATAGTGAATCTAGGGTCACTAGGAACAAAGCGAGACTTGTAGCAAAAGGTTATTCACAAGTTGAAGTAATAAATTTTGATGAAACCTATACACCCGTAGCACGGTTAGAAACAGTTAGAATATTTATTGCATTTGCTTGTTTTAAAAGATTTAAAATATTTTAAATGGATGTTAAAACTGTTTTTCTTAACGATTATGTCAAGGAAGAGGTTTATGTAGAACAACCCCAGACTTTGTTAATGTTAAGTTTCCTGATCATGTTTTTAAATTAGAAAAACCCCTTTATGATTTGAAACAAGCACCTCGAGCATGGTATGATAGATTGATTGTTTATTTATTAAAGAATGATTACAAAAATGGGTACTGCTGATTGTACTGTATTTATTAAACATGTTCATGATGACCTTATAGTTTTACAAATATATGTTGATGATTTTATTTTTGGATCCACGAATGAACAATTGTGTGATAGTGTTATAAAAATTATGAAAAATGAATTTGAAATGAGCATGGTAGGCGAACTCACTTATTTTCTTGGTTTTCAAATTACTCAAAAGCATGATGGAATATTTATTTGTCAATCGAAATATATTCATGATATGTTAAAAAGGTTTGGATTTGAAAATCTAAAACAAGGAAATACCCCCATGAGTGTCTCTTTGAAATTAGGAAAGGATGAAAGTGGTATCTCTATAGATCAAACTTTATATAGAGGAATGATAGGATCACTATTATATTTGACTGCATCCTGACCTGATATTATGTTTGTTGTATGTTTATGTGCTAGATTTCAAGCTAATCCTAAAGAACCTCATTTAAAAGTGGTTAGACATATTTTTAGATATCTTATTGGCACATCTGAGTTAGGTTTGTGGTATCCTCACAACGATGCCTTTATTTTACATGGCTTTTTTGATTCTAATTATGTTGGCTGTTCATTAGACCGTAAGAGCACAAGTGGCACCTATCACTTTCTTGGCCCTTCACTAATTTCATGGTCGAGTAGAAAATAGAATTTTGTTGCCTTATCCACCATCGAGGCCAAGTACATTACACTAGGTAGTTGTCGTGCACAGGCTCTTTGGGTGAATCAAACTTTAGAGGACTTTGGAATTGTACATGACATAATTGAATTAAAATGTCATACTAAAAGTGCAATTGACTAATCATATAATCCGGTTCATCATTCTAGGTCAAAACACATTGATGTGTGTCATCACATCATTAGATACCACATAAAGCTAAATACAATTGAAGTCAGTTTTATTGGCACCAATTCACAACTTGTCGATATCTTTAGAAAACCACTTCCAGATTCCTGTTTTTCATTTTTAAGATTAGAACTAGAAATTCTGGATATTACAAGCTAATGAATTGACATAATAAGTAAACAACAAACTCTAGTTAACATGAAAGTGATGATTAAGCATCAAGTAAACCACGAATGTTAAGAGTCAATAATAATATTATAGCTGCACTACATCACAATATTACAGCATGAAAATCTTACACAAATAAGATGAAAATTTTAATAACCTCACTATCGCCGGCGACAGTGACTGTCGTCGGGCGATAGTGCCAACATTTCAAATCACCTCGAATTCTTCAGAAATTCCTGTTATCACCTGCACTTGTGTCTCCATGATCATCAGCTGAACTATGATTGATTCTTCTCATTCGACGAGGGCATCGAATCGATGTTCGGTGAGGCTCCATCATCGCATTCTCCCATTCGGCTGTTTTTGTTGGAGTGGGCTTCAATTTGAGGCTTTTTGGTCAGAAATTTAAAGAATATCTGAACCCCCTTAAAGTTCTTCTTCACTTCCCGCTTATGTTCTTC
Organism: Platanthera guangdongensis; assembly: GCA_039583875.1. NCBI lineage: Eukaryota > Viridiplantae > Streptophyta > Magnoliopsida > Asparagales > Orchidaceae > Platanthera > Platanthera guangdongensis. The sequence continues at coordinate 166,704,915 of CM077158.1, read as the reverse complement.
GAACGACTCTCACAAGTCATCCAATCCATCCTCCAGCGATCCACCTCTTTGGAGTGGCGGGTTATGGATAGTGGATACAGGTTCACTACTCCTTGTTGACCCTCCTCGGGTTGATCAACAAATAGAAGGTGTTCCACTCGTAGAAAATATTAAAGGCACACAATCATTGAAATACAAATCTGGATCTATCCAAGTGTATTTCTTATATAAAATGTGTTGGATAACATCTCCAAGTGGTAGTGTGTTTAATTTCTTCCAAGTAGGACTCTTTATCCTGTATGCACAGTGTATTATCGATATGATAAAGTTCGCCATATCGAACGACAACCACTCTAAGATCATATATGTGACATAGCTCAATTGAGCCGTTACCTTACATGTATTAGCGGACTTGAGTAAAACATTGTGCCTCAATATATCTTGCACGAGTCGTGCATCCTCAGTGATAGAGGTCGTAGATTGAATAAGTGTTTTGATGGAATTTCCATGCAAAACCAAGTTCAAAATTGTCCAATCTCTATCTTTTCGAGAATTCTCTACTACATCAATGTTATTTTTGTGCTCTATTAACCCAAATTCCTCTCTTAGATCATAATGGGTTATCTCTACTATCTGGCCTTGTATCTTTGATAGTACTCCACCATTTAAGTCCGTAAATCGAGGATCTTTTAGAGAATTGTAGAACTCCCTAATTAAATCAGATGAAAATGTATCCAGGATAATGATAGACATTATTCCATCCAATGCTAATAGGTCATGAATGTGTGTATGACGGACGGGATCGAATTCGATCACTCATCCAATTCCTATGTTAGCATTTTTTATCCCTAGAAATGTTTGGTAGGAGGAATACGAATCATTGCCTGTATTTCTGCGAGCTTTAGAACTAGAGTCCATTACTGCAAATATAAGTTGTTTTTAAAAAACAAAACCCAAAAAAGAAAAACAAAGCAAGTTTTTTTTGTATCACCAGCTGGCAACACTCGATGTCGCCGGACGATATCGAAACTCGGTCTCATCCAATTTCCGACTCCAGATCTGGATTTTCCCCTACTTTAGATACCAGATCTTACATTCTTAATGACATACCATACAATATATCTACAAATTCTATGGAATCCAACCAAAAAACCATGATCCTTACCTTGATCCAAGTTTTTGTTGTCGTCCCCTTCGTCTTCCACGACCAGTATTCAGGAAAGAATGATAGATTTGATGCCTTTGACCTCATATGACCCTTTTTTTATATTTTCGCACTATCGCCAATCAGGGATACCCAGTATCACCGGGCGACAGTGACATTTCACTTTTCAGCCAATTTTCCTTAATTTCTCAGGATTAGGCATGGTTTACTGTATATTCTTTGATTTTGGGTTCCCAGCAGGATAGTTCAACTATTCGACCATCACATCTTCTTTTATACATACATAAGTCCTAGTGTTTATCTGCTTGTGAAATTGTTTTCACATGCCACAATGTATGAGAAATGTTTTAGTTTTGATAATGTTCTTTCACTCACACTTGTAAAAACCTTCATATGGGTTCACCTTACTACATATATGAATTGTGGATGTTCTACCATAATCACTAGAATTGAATGCTGGGGCTAATGCTTTTTCTTCATTTATTTCTTGCACCACTCATATTTGATTATCTGGTACGCTCACAAGTGAATTCAGACTCCTTTGTCATGCCAATCAAAACATGTTCAAAAAAAAACAAAAAAACAATCAAAAACAAAAATTCAACACCATTGTTGATGTCTTTCGAAATTAAAATAAAAAGGGGCTTATAAGGAACCACCACCAAGTACTACTTACCCTCCTGATAAGTCTTAATAAGCATTGTGAGGTTAAGCACCTTGGAAAGAATTGTAAAGTGACTTGTGCAACTATATATCTGGATATTCTATTTATATGTGCTCTGAATTCCTAGATACAAGCACACCTCGTCATGCATACCTCTATGTTATGCTGTTTTTTACATTCCACGCATTCATGTAGTTGTAAGACCTTTCATATGTGTTTTTCTTCAATCTATCACGCGTATACAACATTATATTCTCTAAAATTTCTTCTTATGAGAATTGGACCGAAAATGTTTCCAACATAGTCATCACTGGTGTATGTGTCTATGATATGGATGGATGAACATTACCTCCTGTCATGTTCACTCATTTACTTCTTTACTATACATTGATTCACATGCTCTATCCTTAATTTATTCTTTATGTTTTTCCTCTATATCTTCCACCCCACTCTGCTATCTCATTTGACAATACCAAAGGGGGAGAACTTACTATTTAAATCATTCATTACTAAGGAAATTATTCATAGTCATGGTTCACTACTGAATTTTACTTTCATAAACAAAATTCAATGTTATTTACTAAGGAAATAAAAACATATGCTTAGATTTAGGGGGAGTACACCAATAGGGGGAGTGTTTCATCCAAGAGATATTTATGCACATACAAATGCTCAGTCTTGTTACACGTTGTACTAATTGTTTCAAACATTTCTTAGTTAATTCATGATTTCTTTCTCAGTGGATTTGTTATTATCAAAAGGGGGAGAGTGTTGGAGCATATGTTCCACACTTCTTTGACTTGCTAATAACAAATCTCATTTGTATTTGATCTTTGGGTATTTATGATATGCAGATATCACAGGTATAGCTCTAATGCATTTTGGGCGATGTTTTGGGTCAGAACATATGAGCATTGAAGATATCGCTAGGCAATATTGGGTATCGCCCACAAGAGACAGGAAATTCTACGCTCGACGATCGATGAATATACGCTCAATGGTCGACGTTTGCCATTCGATAAATCTTTATTAGAGCATAGAAGATGTCGCTAGATGATATTGGGTATCACCACAGGAAACAGCGACGATTGATGAATCTGCGCTCGACGATAGACGAACGACGTTCGACGAATCAGCAATGTGAAAATCAGAAGTTCCTGGGACACATGGCAGCAGTTATCACTATCTCCAATTAGCGATACCCAGTGTCGCCAGGCAACAGTCCACATTGGACGATCGATGAATCTGCGATGTGAAAATGAGGAGGTCATGGGACACGTGGCAGCTGTTACCGATATCTCCAGGTGGCGATACCCAGTGTCGCCAGGCGATATCGCCAATATATAAAAGCCATTCAATTTTTTGAGGAGATTACAACTTTCATTACCTGGAGTGCAGCTTCCTGTTTAGATGAGTCAGAGAGCTCCAGATTCTAGATTTACTCTATATTCTTAAGAAGGCCGAAGCGCAAAAGATTGACGGCGCGTACGCAGCATTCGAAGCAACCCTAGCTAGGATTCGTCGTCATCATCAGAACTTTGTTTGAAGGGAGTTTTTATTCAGAAGTTTTGAATTTGTCTTGTTTTTATTCCTATTGTAAACCTATTGTAATCGAGAGGGGAAATCGGCGCCTTGTGTGTTGCGTCTAAGTCCTTGCGTGGCTTAGGTGAAATCACCGCCTTTTGCATAGCGTCTAAGTCCTTGTGTGGCTTATGAAATATCTCTGCCATGTGCATGGCGTCCAAGTCCTTGTGTGGCTTAGGGAGAAAGCATTGCCATGTGTTCAACGTCTAGGTCGAGGTAGATCTATGGGAGGCTAGTAGCAAGATCTACGAAGAGATATGCTTTCGCGGGCCGGTTCTTGGTAGAAGGACCGACGAAAACAATTGTATATTGTATTTTTCATAAGCGGCCTTGTTCTCTAGCTCTATAGCGACACCTTGTATTCACTTTAGTACTTTTGAAATAAATTATAATATTCTAGCTTTTCTATATTTCAAGGTGTTTAAGTTTGCTTATGAAAAATTAGTCTCCATTCCATAATTTCTACTAGCATTGTTTTATTCACCAAGTAAAGTTTGTTTAGCTTAAGAAAAATTAATTATCCCTTTTTCATCCCCCCCATGGTTTGTACATCATCTTTATTCCGACCTTGAGTAATCCACCCAAGCAATGTAGTGAAAGCGACTAGCATTAGTTTTATTAGTGTTAAAATTAGGAAACCAAAAAAATCAAAACACCTTGTAACGTTGGCACTTGCAATCCCTCTTTTAATAGCGAAGTCACACTCCCTACTTGCACTCCTCGAGAGATCGATATTCGGGGATTCAACTCCTCAAATTTATTACTTGACTATGATCGGTACACTTGCCGAAAGTGCCATCACATGCCTGTTTTTGCCCAAGCTACGGGTGTACAGCCCTTCCAACCGTATAAGCTTGACATGTCATCGTAAAGATGCTAGCTTGATAGCTATTATTGTAGACGAACTCAATCTCATTGATATGGTGTTCCCATCTCTTACGAAATCCATGGCGTACATAAGTATTATATCCTCCATAGTTTTGTTGGTACTTTTGGTCTAACCATCCATTTGAGGATGAAAGGCCATATTGAACTTTAACATAGTTCCCAACCACTAATGGATTAATCTCCAATCATTTGTAATAAAACTCCCATTTCAATCACCAATGATGCTACGGGCACACCGTGCAATCTTACTCTATCATCTATGTACAACGCATCCAACTTTCCACAAAATCGTCTTTTTGTTTGATATGAAGGGCGATACTTTTGTTAATCGTTCAACGATTACCCACTCGGCATCGTTCCCGCTCTTTTATCTTCGCAGTCCATATATGAATTTCACAGAGGCCTCATCAAACTTCCATACCGAAATGAGTTCATGCACCTCTTTGTGCTCTCTAGGTGAAGTGAGTATTTCTTGAAGCATGCTTTGCGTATCAATTCCTTACGTAGCTTACCCATCTTAGGAATGTACCATCGACTGTCCTTTTTCAAAAGGCTAACATCCAAGGGGAATTGGTAATTTAACCCATCCTCTACATAGCGCTTTATAATCATAATGAGTCCCTTACTTGTCTAACCTTGTCCGTAAGTTCATACTGTACTTCCGTACAGTTCAGGCATGCATTTTCCATGGTAATCTTGTCATTACAAGAAATGTCAACAATTTCCAACTCTTGGATTAGACATTCATCACGTATTTATGAGCCATAAGCTATCACCATGTGCTTGCCGGAGTTTTCCATCTCCAGGCATCTGCGACTGTGTCCCTTCTTGGTAGTGTAATGAATCTGGAAGGTGTACTCCCCGAGGAACTCCAACAACCTCTGCTGTCGCATGATCAGATCTTTTTTGATCCAAGATATACTTAAGGCTCCTATGGTCCGTGAAGATGTCAACATTCACGCCATATAAATAAAGACACCACAGTTTGAGTGCAATAATCAACCCCGCAAACTCCAAGTCATGGATGGTATAGTTCCACTCATGCACTTTCAACTATCATGAGCCATAAGCTATCACCTTTCCAAATTGAAGAAGATCGCAGCCTAAACGGCTCCATGATGCATTACTATAAATTTCATAACCATCTGAACCACATGTCGGTGTCAAGATTGGCGCCGTAGTCATATGACGTTTCAACACCTCAAAAGCTCGTTCACACTCCGACATCCAAACAAACTTCTGATCTTTGCTCGTCAGTGTGGTGAGAGGCAAGGCTATCCGTGAGAAGTTCTCTACGAAGCGCCTATAATAACCTGCAAGTCCAAGGAAATTCTAACTTTAGCTACAATAGACAACACAGGTCACTCCTGTATCATAACTATCTTCGCTGGATCTACTACAATACCTACATCCCTAACCACATGGCCAAGAAAGCCACCGACAATAGCCAGAACTCGCATTTTGAGAACTTGGCCTAGAGTTCGTTCTTTCGCAGGGTATGCAAAATCATTCTTATACGGTTTGCAGAATCTTTGTTTAGCTAAGAGTACACTATTATGTCATCAATTAAGATGAAAAAAATAGGTCCAAGTACAACTTAAAAGTTCAAGGTATTCAGTCCATAAATAACGATGTCGCATTCATCAGCCCAAATGACAGTATCATGGATTTATAATATCTGTAGAATTTCCACATGCCAACTTGGGGAATGTCATATCCACGTGTTCTCCACTGGTCATAGCCAGACTTTACATCTAGCTTTGAGTATACTATTGATCCTACTGGCGGATCAAATAAGTTATCAATCCCTGGAATGAGATACACGTTCTTCTCTATCAGCTTGTTCAGCTCTCCATAATCAATACATAGATGCAGGATACCGCCCTTCTTACTTTTACTAAAGGGGTCGGTGCACCTCAATGTTACACCATTGGACGTAAATAGCCTAATCTTAGAAATTCTTATAGATGAACTATCAATTTCTGCCATTTTTTCTAGCATTACTTGATCTGGTGAGTTGGTCATAGGTTTCATACCTAGCACCACTATAATAGTGCACTCGGTCTCCTATGGTGACATCACCCATTTAGATCATTAGGAAACACATCTTTATAGGCCGTCACAATAGAAGCGTCACTCAACCGGGCTTCGGCCCAAAGGACTCTATATGCATGAAGAATTGCTTCGCGTATAACCGAACAGTTTTGGCTACTTGGAGAGCAGACATGCTCGGTCCTCGCATACAGGCGATCTTAGTCCCTCGTTCGGGGATCTATCCCAATGTGACTTCCATAAAGGTGCAATATATACTGGTACGCAACTCCAAGAACTAGCCCATACCTATGAACACATCAAACACCACTATCTACAACATAGATGCTTCCATGTCATGATGTGACATCATAACTACATCTTAATATATCACTTTCTACCCATATGCACTCTAATTACTATGGCAATGTCATTCCACTCTTACCTATTATACAAAGATAAGCACACAGGGTATACATTAAGCCTTAATCAAACATCTTCTTGATTATTCATTACAACATATTTATACACGCAAAACTGGCATTGTATAGATCATTACTTACGTGGAAATGTACGGTACATATTTATAGTTATTTATGTACATATACTCAGCATTCCCTTTCAGTGTGGTGTTGTCTAAGGGCCACTTCGACAGTACCGGGCAATATGTCCCTCCTTACCAGACGAGTAGCAAGCACGTAGAGTTCTCCATGCAGCTGCTCCAGTCTTAGCCTTCTTTACCTTCGGGGCCCCACCATGACAGTCTCAAGCCATATGACCCACCTTGCCACAAGTATAACAAACACGTGGAGCATGATACTTCAATGCTCTTGCCTTGCGTTTCCACCTCTTGCGGTGAGTAGACATTCCAGATCTTATAGAACTCGATGCCCTAACCTCAGGCATCTGGCAGATTTTTGCCAAGTCCATCTCCAACAGTCTAGCTGACTCCACCAATGTTTGGAATCCCATTTACTTAGGACCCATCAATAGAAAATGTAGTTTATGGCGCAAATCATCATGAAATCGGTTGATCTTAGTTTACTTAGTTTCAAACACAAACTCTGCATGTTGTCTCAGCACGAAAAATGCACACAAGTACTCCTCAACCGTGTGCATTCCTTGCATCAAACATAAATTAAACGGCTGAGCCGATTCTCTTCCCCTTGCAATCTGCTCAAATAAACCAACCGACATTGATGCCACCATAGGAACAGTGGGCTGTACATGCCTGTCAGGTTGGGAATTGATCATTGTGAAGACCACATCAGCTATCCTCTGAACCATCTCTATAGAAGGAGGAGGTGTTGGAAACATTGTGGATGCATAACTATCCACCGAGTGCTGGGTTTACTGCTGCCCTATATCCCTTTTAGTTGCCTATAGTCATGAAACACCTAATTAAGCAACTTGTAATATTTCCAAAAGCAATTATCGGAACACGCAATTCCCTCAAACATGTGTATTTTCATTCCTAAGTGGACATTCTTGAGTTTGTTTTGTTATAATAGTAAGCACATACACGTGCTCGTCCCCCTCAAAAGAATTCGACATTGAATTTGAAGGAGGAAGATCAAGGCAAGTTGATACCAAAATTATAAAACCTCCATCCGTCACATGAAATATAATAGAGGGTCTGGCAGGGGCCCCACACCATATTCCACAGACAGTCGGTGTAATTACAGGTTAATATCAAAAGGTTGCTCGAATCCTAACTCAGAGCATTCTAGTAAAAGCTTTATGGGTTAAATTTTGAACTCAAGTACAACAGTAATGTCCACTATATAAACACAAGAATGTTAAACAAAATACACAAAAATAACTATCGCAGGCGATAGTCATTGTCGCACGATGACTGTCAATAGTAGCTTACAACTGTTCTGGCCTTATGGCCTTACATATACAAGGTGTGGATTACAGATATCAGCATGCAGGCTGGCCACACACGAAAGAAATAAAACTTCGCTTTTGCGCCTTCAAGTGCTAGCCAATCGCAGCATAAGGGCTTTAGCCCACTACTTCCTGCTAGGCTCTCCAGCACTTGCACAGTGACAATCGACCACAAGGATGGAAAACAAAGCAACAATCAACATTTTGCTGACAAATTTATAACAACCCCACCCCTTACTCAGGGCGACTTTTACCTTCCTGCAAACAATAGCATATATATATATATATATATATATATATATATATATATATATATATATATATATATATATATATATATATATATATATATATATCTTTAACTATATTAAAGAAGTAGTTTTGAATTTTAGAATCAGATCATGATCGATCACGACTTTTGAATATAAACCGAACATTTGATCGCAGCCGTTCATCACAGCAACGAATCAAGACCGTTCATATTTTTTCATAGGCCTCCTAAACCTATATAGGACCTCTAAAATTTATGGCACCCTACAATTCATCAGCTCAGTCCAAAATAAAGGCCCGCCGGCCCGCCCACCCAGCGCCAACAATACACAACCCGCCCGCCAGCCTGGATAACCAGCCAAACCCACCCCCTTTAAATTACATCTTCACACTTAAAGAGACAAAATACCTTATATACTCATAAAACAAAACCAAAATTGGCGGTGTGGGACTAAATCCGACACAGCCAATTAAGTATACGGGTTGTACGGGCAAGTCATTGTGAGGGTCAAGATTATCCCAAATTGACAAGTGATCAACATGAAAGTTCTAGATCTCGACGAGACAAACAACTTTCATGTTGACCACGTTTTGATTTGAAGCAGTCTTGGACCTCGATTTGAGCCCCGAAATCGGGTGCGGCGGAACGGTTTACTGTAGGAGTTCCGCCGCCCCCGATGTCGGGGCGCAAATCGAGGTCCAACTCGGCTCCAAATCAAAACATGATCAACATGAAAGTTGTTCGTCTCGCCGAGATCTACAACTTTCATGTTGATCACCTTTAATTTTGAGACCATCTTGACCTTCAAAATCACTTGTCCATACACCCGCACCTAATGTTTGCCCGCACAGTATATGCCCCCTATATATATATATATATTCGTATGCATCCTGATTTGGGAGAAACGACAGAAAGCAGTTGACATTTCAAAATACCAAATGAATTTTGAAAACTATCACATTGTATCAACTAAAACATTCCATAGTGAGGTTTGTGATAAAAAGAAACTAAGGCTTTGGAAAACTTTAGAATAGGAGGTCGCAGGATCACTCTCAACTAATCAAGAAATGTAAGTCACTAACAAGAGAATATGAAAGTAGCGGGGGGGGGGGGGGGCGCAGGCAAATCCGGGCAAAGCCCGCCGTCACGGGACGGGTACTGTGGCGCGTAGCCATTGGGGCGGAGCCCCGTGTCGGCAACTAGTATATATATAGGGGGTTACTCTAGTGCGGGCATACAGGCGTACGGGCAATGGTAAAGGAGGCTTCAAATTGAAAAGTGATCAACATGAAAGATGTACATCTCGGTGAGACGAACAACTTTCATGTTGATCATGTTTTGATTTGGAGCCGTCTTGGACCTCGATTTGGGCCCCGAAATCTGTGGCGGCGGAACTGCTATAGTAAAACGTCCCCCGACCCAGATTTCGGGGCCCCAATCGAGGTCCAAGACAGGTCCAAATAAAAAAGTGATCAACATGAAAGTTGTTCGTCTCGCTGAGATATACAACTTTTGATGTTGATCACTTTTCGATTTGAAGCCATCTTGACCCCCAAAAGGGCATGCTCGTACGCCCGCATCTAAGCTTGCCCGCATTTGAGATGTATGTATATATATATATATATATATATATATATATATATATATATATATATATATATATATATATATATATATATATATATATATATATATATATATATATATTAGCAACAAAAATGTGCATTTAAGCACTCATCACCACAGATACACGCTCAACAACCACACACCCCGTACACTCAGGGCACATTATCAATATATAGGACTTCTCATATATCACCACCATTTAGAGGTCCATGACTTAACGGTAACTTTGTCATTTAGAGGTACTTAACTTGACAACTATGTCGTTCAGATGTACTTAACTTATTGATTGACTGCCCATTCAGAGGTACTTAACTTGACAACCCTATAGATCAGAGGTACTTAACTTGATGACATAGTAGTTGGCCTCTACGGCTTGACTCAATCACAAGCCACACGTCTTTATACCATTTCAGACTCGTACTCACCATTACTGGGCTGCTAAAGCTCTCAGCTTCACATACATTGGACCCCAGGTCTCTAAGAAACAGGCCTCACAGAATTGTAGCCCCACTAGAGCTATCACCTGACGACACTCACTATCATCCGGCGACATCAACAGTTCTCCAAACTGTGATCTTTCCTGGGTATTTTCCTGGAGCTGAACTCCAGTATTTCTTGTAACTCTTATTTTATAGGTAGAACCCTCAGACTCAGTACAACTACTCATTTATACTCGGAGTCTTCTTCGGTACCCAAAAAACATCGTCAATCCAGACCAACCTGTTCGAATGGGTTTACACAGCATGCCTGTTCCGTACTCTATATTTTCGGATCTATATGCAGTATTACATGGGGATCATACCGATCTATCCATTAGAAACCACCTTTTCTTAACATTTTGGTGAGGAATTCCATGCACGTATGCATATTGAGGACTTCACTTGTCCATGGAGAAAATCGTTACCCTTGTCATTTTATTTTGAGTCATGGCAAAGCATTTCTATGTGGATGGAAAGGAGCACATCGCTCTCCTCTTCACGGATCTAGCCTTGGATCTGACCTCCGATTATCGAATCTCCTTCAACACTCACAAAGATCAAACCAACTATTCCTTATCTTCTTTTTCTCAAGAGCTTTGAATGAGAGGAAGAAAGAGAGATGAGAAGAGAATGACTTCTCATTCTAGCACACCTCTGCATAAGTAACTTTGAGCTCAATCCCAGCCATAGGCTTAATACATCAAGAGAAACAAGTGGCTGCAAAAATTGCTGAAAAATCAAAGTATTCGTTATCGTCGCGGAATATCAATGTCGCCTGGAGACATTGACTTCAACCGCTTGACTCCAGTCAACCACCGCTCTTTGGCTGCTTAACAGCCATCTGATACGTGCCCCGCAGCTCTGAGGCCATACTTCTAGTGGAGTTTGAGGTAAAGTTACCTTGGGTAATCTCCACGGGAGAAGGTTATGAGGAATGAAGAGTGGAGAATGAAGATGAATTGAGTATTTTGCTAGGCCTAGTGGAGGAACTCGGTGACAAGGTGGTCATTCAACAAGAGGAATTAAAGCACTGGACGGCAAGGTACTTTGATAAGCATATCTGGATCAAGAAATTTGTAAAGGGAGATCTCGTCCTCAAGAAGGTCGATGCAGCCGGGTCGTCGGTGGCAGTTGGGAAGCTCAATCCTAATTGGGAGGTCCCCTAAATAGTGGAGGAGGCCTTAAAGTCGGGGGGATAACAACTCCAAAATGTGTAAGGGGTCATCGTTGGCGGCACATGGAGTGGTGATGACTTGAAGTATTTTTACCCTTGAGTTTTAATGATAAAAATGTTTATCTTTACAATACTCTTTCTAACAACATGTTCTTACTAGCTGGTAGGATTAGAAGACACTCTGTAGCAGGTTGAAGATGGAAAGATATGGTTGAGTGGTAGCCCCGAGCCGATCCAACTAACCAGGCTATAACAAGCTGGTAGGACTAGATGTCACTTGGTTTCATGATGTGGTGAAAGTTTTGGTTGAATGGTAGCCTCGTGCAGATCCTGATGAATATGCTCTCACTTGCTGGAAGAACTAGAAGTCACTCGGTGGTAGATTGTATATGAAAGATATGGGTTGAATGAAAGCTCCAAGTAGATCATGTTGACTAGTATCTCACTAGCCAGTTGGTCAAGTTGATCTCTCAGAGGGGGAGGTTGAAATGGGTAAGTGGTTTTGGTTAGAATCCCCCCAAAAAATTCTGTTGACAAGGTTCTCATTACCCGACAAGATTGGTTAATCTCTTAGGTAACCAGATGAAAAATAAGTGGTCCTGCTTAATAAAGGCCCCAAGAAGGTACCTCCACCTCTAGTTGAGTCGGGCTCTTGGGAGGTGTTGAGGTTCCTCCACCTCTAGTTGATCCGGACTCTTGGGAGGTGTTGAGCTTGTTGAAACCCCACCTTGTTTAGGGTTGATTTGGTCTAGGTTGACTATTAGGTTTCTATGATGACCAACATGTATAGTATAGGGTCATATGTCTCTATCTAGGTCTAGGTCAGGTAAACAAACTTACTTTGGTTGGATCAACCTTCAGAAGACTTAGAGACAGAAGAACCTTTCAGAGAAAAATAGTTTTTCCAAGTTAGAAAATGCGTTCAACAATAGCTGAACTCAGCTCGACGATCGTTGATCTCAAATCGACGAACTCATGACTTCTTCTCTGAGTTAAGCTCAATGAATGTTTAGTTCAAATCAACGATTTGTTAGCCTATATCAGAAACTCAGCTCGACGAAGTGCTACCTCTGCTCGACGAACTTGGAGTTTCGTTCGACGATTTTTCTACTGCTTGTTTGCATTATTCAGCTCGACGATAGTGGATCTCTGCTCAACAAAATTATTGAGTTCGACTATTCTATGGCAGATTCAGTTCGATTATTCTTCTATGCAATTTTCTAGTATTGACTAAGGCAGTTTGATTTCAAATTTAATCTTATATGCCTATAATGCTCTGATAATTAATACTTTATATTCTCTAGAATATATCCGCTCCAAGGCACCATTATTTATGGTATTCACAGAGTAATTAGATTATTTACTGGGACTGTTAAGGAAAAAAATTAATGGCATTTTCTAGCCGTTCAACTCCCAGGATTTTGGAAGTAAATCAAGGTTAAGATTCAAAATTCAAAAGATAATTTTCTAAAAAAGGTATATATAAGGTTTTCTTCTTCAACAAGGAGATATATAGAAACAATACTAGACACACACAGTATATACAAAAAACTTATAGAAGAACACAACAACATTACAGCTTCAGTCTTCTTCAGTTTTCCTTCAGGAATTTCAAGAGATAGAAAAACTTCATCAGTCTAAAAGGTTTCCTGAAGATCATTCATCAATTTGAAGACCTACACCCTGAGCAAAGCTTTTCTCCTGAACTATTCTTTATCTTAGGGGAAGCTTTGACAACAGCCATATCCATAAGTCTTCTCTCTGACTATTGACAGAGAAGAGATCATCTTTTATTTTATTTCACCACTGTACAAAGGGTTTCTTAACTCCCTTCAAAAGTTATTCCTTTTTGCTGTCAAGTATCCAGATCAAAAGACTTGATTTGAGTTTTGGCCACCTGGTCAAAAGCTCAAAGGGTTATTATATCTCCCTTAGAAAATAGATATTGTGGTGGCAGGGCACCTGATCAAAAACCTATAATGTATTCCTACCAGGGTGGTAGAAGAGTGGATGTACCTAAGTTTAGGGGAACTACTATAATTATTTGTGTTATCTGGGTTGCTCTACTTTTTATTTGTTATGCTGTGATTGTCTTTGTTTTTATTTTTATCTATACATATAGATATCACTTATTTGAATTCCGCTATAAAAATTAATCAAAAGCTTTTAAAACCCTATTCACCCCCCCCCCTCTAGAGTTATTGTGATCTATCCCTTCTCTTTCAATTGGTACCAGAGGGTAAGGTTGTTTGGTTTCACATGCTAACAGCTGAACCAAAAGATCTTTGGTAGATCCCATTTTCTCTAGTGTCTTTTCCAATCATGGCACAAAATAAAGAATACTCAAGCACCAGACCTTTAGTGTGCAATTTGAACAAGTTTGCACTTTGGAAGGCAAGGATCAGATTATATATGAATTTAATTAATGAACACATCTATAATTCAATTTTGACAGGTCCCCCCACACCTTCTGCAACAACATCCTCAAGCACCAATACAGTTCCACCACCTGAGTGGAATGATGCACAAAATAAAACAAAGATGGCAGATGCTAAAGCTATCAATATTCTGACATAAACAATGACAGAAGACATATTTCAGAAGGTTGCTGATTGGACTTCAGCCAAGGACATCTAGGATTCCTTAAATGCAATGGTGGCTGGTTCAACAAATGAAAGAAAGGATAGAAGGTCTCATTTGATTTCTCGATATGAGAATTTCAAGAAGGGTGAATCAGAATCAGTTGCTGAAATGTACACCAGACTCAGTCTCATCATCAATGAGCTGAAGACTCTTGAAAAGGACATCACATTAATAGAGGACAATGATAAGATCCTTATGTGCTTCCCTAGCACATGGGACTCAAGGATCTGGCCAATCAAAGAAGCCAAAAACCTAAATGAGATTTCAACTGAAACCCTATTGGGCAAGCTCAAGTCTTATGAGCAGCTCATCAAGTCAAGGGAAGCTGAGCAAAAGGCTTCACCTTCACCCAGGAATGAAAAGAGCATTGCTTTCCATACTACAGATAAAGCGGAAGCACTTCCATCAAATGAAGAGCTGATGAGTCTTCTGGCCAAAAGATTCTACAAAATGGCGAAGAAGGACTTCAGGAGAAGGTCTTCAAGAAATGAAGATAAACCAAGGTATGATAAAACTCCTACCAAGGAAATTGTTTGCTTTGGTTGCAGGAAGCCTGGACACATTCTTCCTGAGTGTACAAAGAAGCAGAAAAAGGAGAAGTTGAAGGAGAAGAACTCCAGGAAGCACTCCAACAGATTCTTTTCCAACAAACCCAAGAAGAAGGAGAGAGATTTTGTTACTGAGACATGGAGTGACTCAGTCTCATAGTCATCTTCCAGCACCAGTGAAGATGAAGAAGAAACAAAAGCAAAGGAAGTTTGTTTGATGACAATCAATGCCAAATTCATTAACTTTGATGAAGAATCAGAAGCTGACGATTCTGAGCTAGTTATGTGATGAAGGTTATCAGGTAACTTTTAACCAATCTTCCTATATTATTACTTCAATAGATAACAAAACTATTTTAACTAGACTTAGACAAGGAAATATTTATGTAGTTAATTTCAAGTCATCCAGTTCAAAGATTTATTTGTTCAATCAAATTAATAATAATAACAATTTACGGCATAAAAGATTAGGACATGTTAACTTTAAAAACATTGTTAAATTATCTAGGGACAACCTTGTTAGAGGATTGCCTTCTGGCCCCTACATGAAGGAAAGCCTCTGCAGGGTTTGTCAATTAGGCAAGCAAACTAAAAATAGCTTTAAATCTATTAATAAGAGTGATTCACCGAGGATTCTGTACTTGCTTCATATGAATCTTTTTGGACCCATTGTTGTAGAGAGCTTGAGATGGAAATCTTATATCTTAGTTATTGTAGATGACCTCTCTAGATTCACTTGGGTGTTCTTTTTGAGAAACAAGTCAGATAATTTCAAAGTTCTTACAGATTTTCTTAAGAGCATTCAGATAAAGTACTCTACTCTAGTTGCATTGATCAGAAGTGATCATGGCACTGAGTTTGATTCTCTTCTCATGCAAGAATTCTGTGAGAAGGAAGGTATCATGCATTGCTTCTTTGCTCCTAGAACTACTCAACAAAATGGTGTAGCAGAAATGAAAAATAGAACCCTTATTGAATCTGTAGGGACATTGCTTTCAGATGCTTACTTGCCCCTATCCTTTTGGGTAGATGATGTAAGCACAACAAACTATGTCCTGAACAAGAGTTTAATACATAAACTTAAGGGAAAGACTCCATATGAGTTGCTCAAAGGGAAGCAACCAAAAGTTAACTATTTTAAAGTATTTGGTTGTAGATGTTTTATTCACAATAATAATAAGAAAAATCTTATAAAGTTTGAAGCCAAAGCTATAGAGGGAATTTTTCTTGGATATTCCCAAGTCAGCAAGTCCTATAGGGTATTTAATAAATCTACTTTAAAAATTGAAGAATCTATAAATGTTTCATTTGATGAAGCTAATATGTTTTACAAGTAGAAGTATTCTTCTACCATAGAAAATTTGCAGGTACCAAATTTATGTGAGAAAATGGATGACTTAATCCTAACACAAGAGGATATATCACATCCTTCTCAACAAATTATTGCTGAAGACAGTGAAGAAAATTTTATTAAAATGATTGCTAACACTACAACAGCCAACATAATTCCACAAGAAGAATTAATTCCAAATGTTGTTGCTGTCCAAACTCCTCCTACTGATCTTATCACACTTAGAGATCATCTCATATCTCAAGTGATTTGAGACATATCAGTTGGTTTGCAAACAAGGCATTAAGTCAACCAAGATTTGATGCATGCTTGTTTCGTATCTCAACTTGAGCCCCAATCCATAAAATATGCGGAGCAAGATCCCCCCTGGATTATTGCATTGCAAGAGGAGCTCAATTAGTTTGAGAGATGCAGAGTTTGGGGTTTAGTTCCAAGACCCAAGGACTACCCAGTCATTGGAACTAAATAGGTATTCAGAAACAAATTTGATGCACAAGGAGCTATAGTAAAGAACAAAGCAAGATTGGTAGCTCAAGGCTATTCTCAGGAGGAAGGAATTGACTATGATCAAATCTTTGCCCCTGTTGCAAGGTTGAAGGCTATCAGAACATTCCTTTCTTATGTAGCCTACAAGAAGTTCAAAGTCTACCGGATTGATGTCAAGAGTACTTTCCTAAATGGTGTACTTAAAGATGAAGTTTATGTGGAGCAACCACCAGGTTTTATCTCTCCAACTCATCCCTCTTTTGTTTTGAAATTGCATAAAGCTCTCTATTGTTTAAAGCAAGCTCCAAAAGCTTGCCATGAGATGTTAGCTAGTTTTTTTTTAGAACATAAGTTCACTAGGGGCATTGTAGATAAGAATTTATTTATTAGGTATCGTAAAGATAAAATATTGTTAGTACAAATATATGTAGATGGCATCATTTTTGGCTATACTGATTCCAAACAATGCAAAAGGTTTTTTGACATGATGCATTCCAAGTTTGAAATGAGTAGTATGGGTGAGCTTTCATACTTTTCCGATATTCAAGTGAAGCAATCCCCTGATGGCATCTTGATCTCCCAATCTAAATATGCTAAGGAGCTAATTAAAAGATTTGGGATGTCTAATGCCTCAGCTATGAAAACACCCATGGCTTCCAATGCTGTGATTGATTCTGATGAACAGGGCAAGCCAGTTGATCATAAAACATATAGGGCTATTATTAGGTCCTTGTTGTATCTTACAGCTAGTAGGCCAGATATAATGTTTTCTTCATATCTTTATGCTACGTTACAAGTGAACCCTAAAGAATCTCAACTTATTTTCTTAAAAAGGATTTTAAGATATATAAAGGGTTGTCCAAATCTAGGACTTTGGTATCCAATAGAGTCAGAATTGGACTTAACTGGATTCTAAAATTATCACTATGCTGGATGTAGAGTTGACAGAAAAAGCAGATCAGGAACATGCCAATTTCTTGGTAATATACTTGTGTCTTGGATTTGTAAGAAGCAGACATCTGTGACAACTTCAACTACAGAAGCTGAATATATTACAGCTGACAGGTGTTGTTCATAAATATTATGGATTCAAAACCAACTCTTGGATTATGGTCTCAACTTAAATAATTCAACTATATTTTGTGATAGTACCCGTGCAATTTCTATTGCACAAAATCTAGTACTGCATAGTAGAACTAAACATATAGAGATAAGATATCATTTCAATAGAGATTGTGTGGACAAAAAGAAAATTAACCTTGTCTTTATCTCTACTAATTTACAAAGAGCAGATATCTTCACTAAATCATTAGATGAAAAGAAACATTTGTTCTTCTTGAATCAGCTAGGTAAGATTAATGGAGAAGTTTAATTTGATTTTTGTCCTAGGTCGAAGAATTGATCACATTTTGTCGAACGGAGATCGACAATCTGTGAACTCTTCTAGAGTTTTTCATTGAATGGAGATCGATGAATTTATTTCTGAAAATATTTAGTCGAACGGAGATCGACGATCTGTTTTTCCTGCTCTTCTAACTTAGGTTGATGAGTTTAAACTCTTTTTGAGAAATCTCGTCGAACCGAGTTCGAAGTTGTTCTTTTGTGTTGGACTGAGTTTGTCGTTTCACCTTCTGAAAACTTATAAAAGAGTTTTCATCGAACACAATCCCGCACTTTCTTGTTCCCCTTTTGCACTTGATCTTTTGCTATTTTTTGCAGAGCAATGATGATTTCTCCAGCACTTCTCACCACAATGAAGTTTGACGGAGGATTTGATATCCACCTAGACTCATTTTCTCATTCAGATCAGATATTTCAAGACATTTTGAAATTATTTGAAGGTTCAAATCTGCAATTTCTCATGACAAACAGGTTCAAGCTACCAATAATAGAGATTAAGGAATGAGTTTTCACTGCACAGATTCAAGATTCTCAAGTTCTTATCAGTTCAATTTCTGGTAACCAGATTCCTCTCTCTCTAGAAATTTTAACTGAAGTTTTGGGTTTTGTTAACAGAGAAGATGATATAGATTTATCTAGCAGTGAATTTGATGAGATGCTACAAAAGTTAGGTCATTCTACAGGAAACCCTAACCACCTCCTCAAGAAGAATTTATCTATAGAATATACATTCTTGGCTGATGTAGTTGGCAAAGTATTGTTAGGAAAACATTTTGCACATGATCATATTACCAGGAACAAGTTCCATTCAATGTGTGCATTGGTTAATAAGAAATCAATAAACTGGGGAGAAATTTTGTTTGATTTGATAAAAAGGAAAATCAGTAAGAAGAATGTTTGTCTTGGAAGGATTCTGGGGATCTTTCTGCAAGCCAAGGTTCCAGATTTATGGGTCGCCCAGACCATTTTTTTCAATGCCTCAAAAAGGCTTACTTCTGCCCTCTTTGGCAGATGGGGGAGGGTAATCCTCAAGCCCTCTATGGCCTCCACTTCCAGGTTAGATTCTGAGAACACTAGGGCTAATTCAGCCACTCCCACAACTCATGAAGAAGCTCCTGTTCTTACATCTCTTGTTCATCCTCCATCACCACCTCATTAAATATTTCCTTCCTCAACTCCACTTCAATAACCTTCTACCTCCATTCCTCCAATCTCACCAACACAATCACAATCTCAACCACAATCACCAGTTCATATCCATGTGGATACAACACCCTCTCCACCTCCTTAATGTCCACTTCCATCTCATCTTGGTGCTATTCCATCCCCTTCTACTCATCAAGGACCACTCCTATCATCTCCAACACACTGTCCACATCATTCACTAATACATGACATCCCTCCATCAGATGCACCACTACATTTACCGAGCATTCCACTTATAGACATCCCCTCAGGATTCTCTATATGTCCAAACTGTGGATATACTTCCACTTATACCACTTCTAATCCAGATCAAGTGTATCTGAATTTCTCTGGTATTGCTAATTATCTTCTAAAATTAATTTCTCCAACTCTAGAATAGCTCATAACTAAGGTTGTTGCCCCTCTTTATGCTTCTATCTCCCTTCTATCTACTCTGTTTGCTGCCTCCTCCTCTGTCCCTTCTACTAGGTGCCTGGGTACAGGGCCTTCTGAAACCAGGCAGGGGGAGATGTTTTGGGAAGAATCTCCAGCAGCAGTAGCTCCAACTCCTCCAGCAGTAGCAGTTCCAGAAGTAGAAATTCCAGAAGAGATTATTGAAATTCTTGATGAAGATACTAAAATGATCTGTTCTGAAGAAGATTCAGTTGATATAGAAATAATCATTGTTGGTGATTTCATCATAAATCCCACACTTAATCTTCTTTATCTATTGCATTCTTTTGATACAATCTATAATAGCATTTCTCCTGTTTCTGCAAATTACTCTACAACTATAGTAAAGTATACAACTCCTATTAGTCCTTAAGTTTTGCAACAAATAAGGACTAGCTTTACTGTTTAAGAAAATAGTATAGAAAGAACAATTCCTTCAGAGCCAAAAGCATTTTCTCCACCATCATATGGCTGGTGTGAATCTCCCATTCTAGATCTTGATGACATCATGTTTGCAGATATAGAACTAGAGATTAATAGTTCTCAGGCTCAAGATATTTCAGAATCAGATATTCAAAAATCTGAAGTTCAAGCTAAATAGCCTCAGGCTCACCCTATGTTCACTGATGATATGTTGAAACAAATTCATGCTCTTTATGATAATCCAGTAATTGATTTTGATGATGATGATGAAGATTCTGATGTCTCTGAGGACGTACACCAGTTCCAAGAAGAGAAAATCAAAGAAGAAGGCTCCTCCAAAGGCTGTTCCAAAGCCAAATTCAACTACTAATACTCCTTATTATATTCTACATAACAAAACTCTCACTCCAGATACCCCACACTGGATGAGATATTCTAAAAATGACCTGAAGGCCAGGAAGAAGAGCAGGAGATACTCTCCTCCACCTTAATTCAGGAGAGGTTCTCCTCGTCCTCCTCCTCCAACTATTGGATCCTTAGGGAATATTTCTCAAGGTCATGGATCTACTTCTCACTCCTATCAATATATATCAACTCAAAGCAGTAGAGTCAGGCCCTCTAGATCTCACACTCAGTTTAGAAGAAAGCAACAGCAGCAACAACAATCTGCCAGTCTAAGTAGCCAGCAAAAAGTTCAAGATATTCAGAAATCTAGTCCTGAAAGGCCTTTATCTCTAGTGTGTGATCCAGAGATGGATCCTAATTCTAGGATGGCCGGGTTCATAGAACTTATAGGACTTTCTCAAATCAGGAAAGCTAAAGAAGAAGGACAAGATATTTCTCAATATACTACTATGTCTTCCTACAAGAAGAAAGAGCTGGAAAAATATCAGGTATAAAATCGCTTTAATGTTGATACATATATGTCCTTGCATCCTGAAGCAGTTGTATCTAGAGCTTCTTCAGTGACAATTCTTGGAGCAGAAGATATGAAGATGTCAAAGCAGAAAGCTACTGATCCCAATAGAGAAATCATCTTCACCAAACCTTCAACTGGGACTTTTCAAGATAAATTCAAAGGAGTTTGACAAATTTTTTTCCTATTTTTGGAATTACTTTTATTTGTTGTAAATATGTCACAAGGAAATCTTGTTTATATCTGCTGAGACTTTATAATAATTCAGCTAAATAATTTTTTTTTCTCTGTGATTTTTCTTTTAGTGTTGTTCATAGTGACCTCACCCAAATAGGGGGATATTGTTGGAACCCAAACTTATTTTGGGTTGATTTGGGCTAGATTCACTATTAGGTTCTCTGATGACCAACATGTATAGTCTAGGGTCATAAGTCTCTATCTAGGTCTAGGTTAGGTCAACAAACTTAGTTTGGTTGGATCAACCTTCAGAAGACTAAGAGACAGAAGATTGTTTCTGAGAAATGCAGTTTTTCCAAGTCACAAAATATGTTCGACGATAGCTGAACTCACCTCGACGATCGTTGATCTCAGATCGACGAACTCAGGACTTCTTATCTAAGTTGAGATCGACGAAAGTTTAGCTGAAAGCAATGATTTGTCAGCCTATATCAGAAACTCAGCTCGACGAAGTGCTACCTCAGCTCGACGAACTTGGAGTTCCATTTTACGATTTTTCTACTGCTTGTCTGCCTTATTCAGCTCGATGATAGTGGATCTCAGGTCGACAAAATTGTTGAGTTCGACTATTCTATGGAAGATTCAGTTCGATTATTCTTCGATGCAGTTTTCTAGTATTGACTAAGGCAGATTGATTTCAAATTTAATCTTATATTCCTATAATGCTCCGATAATTAATGCTACATATTCTCTAGAATATATCCATTCCAAGGCAGCATTAATTATGGTATTCACAAAGTTATTAGCTTATTTACTGGGACTGTTGAGGAAATAAATTAATGGCATTTTCTATCCATTCAACTCCCAGGATTTTGGCAGTAAATCAAGGTTAAGATTCAAAATTCAAAAGATTACTTTCTAAAAAAGGGATATATAAGGTTTTCTTCTTCTTCTTCAACAACAAGGAGATATACAGATACAATACTAGACACACACAGTATATACAGAAAACCGATAGAAGAACATAACAACATTATATCTTCAGTCTTCTTCAGTTTTCCTTTAGGAATTTCAAGAGACAGAAAAACTTCATCAGTCTAAAAAGTTTCCTGAAGATCATTCATCAATTTGAAGACCTACACCCTGAGCAAAGCTTTTATCCTGAACTATTCTTCATCTCAGGGTGTGCTTTAACAACAACCATATCCACAAGTATTCTCTCTGACTACTGACAGAGAATAGATCATTTTTTTTTTATTTCACCACTGCACAAAGGATTTCTTAACTCCCTTCAAAAGTTATTCCTTTTGGCTGTCAAGTCTCCAGATCAAAAGACTTGGTTTGGTTTTTGGCCACCTGGTCAAAAGCTCAAAGGGTTATTATATCTCCCTTAGAAAATAGATATTGTTGTGGCAGGGAACGTGATCAAAAACCTGTAATGGATTCCTACAAGGGTGGTAGAAGAGTGGATGTACTCAAGTTTAGGGGAACCACTATAAATTCTTTGTGTCATCTGGGTTACTCTACTTTTTATTTATTGTGCGGTGATTGTCTTTATTTTTATTTCTGTCTATATATAGATATCACTTATTTTAATTCCGCTATAAAAATTAATCAAAAGCTTTTAAAACTCTATTCACCCCCCCCCTAGAGATAGTTTGATCTATCCCTTCTCTTTCAGAGCTTTCTAGACATCTTGTTGAGTCAGGCTTCTAGGAGGTGTTGAGATCCCTCCACCTCTAATTGAGCAGGGATCATATGAGGTGTTGATCTCTCTCCACCTCTAGTTGATTTGGGCTCCTGGGAGATGTTTAGCTTCCTCTACCCCCAGTTGAGCCGGGCTCCTGGGAGGTGTTGAACTTCCACTACCTCCAGATGAGCCGGACTCCTGGGACGTGTTGAGCTTCCTCCACCTCTAGTTGATTCAGGGCCTTGGGAGGTGTTAAGATTCCTCTACCTCTAGTTAAGCTGGGCTCCTAGGAGGTCTTGAGCTTCCTCCACCACAAGTTGAGTCAGGCTCCTGGGAGGT
Organism: Platanthera guangdongensis; assembly: GCA_039583875.1. Taxonomy (NCBI): domain Eukaryota; kingdom Viridiplantae; phylum Streptophyta; class Magnoliopsida; order Asparagales; family Orchidaceae; genus Platanthera; species Platanthera guangdongensis. Next base: position 166,681,552 of record CM077158.1, on the reverse strand, counting down.
GTTGAGCTTCCTCCACCTCCAATTGAGCCGGGCTCTTGGGGGGTATTGTGCTTCCTCCACCTCCAATTAACCAGGGCTCCTGGCAGGTGTTGAGCTTCCTCTACCTCTAGTAGAGCCTTGCTCTTAAGAGGTGTTTAGCTTCATCTAAATCTAGTTGCTTCGGGCTCCTGGGAGGTGTTGAGATTTCTCCACATCCTATTAAACCAAGCTCCTAGTAGGTGTTGAGCATCCTCCAACTCTAGTTGAGTCGGGCTCCTAGGAGGTGTTAAGCTTTGATGGGCTATAAGTATAGTTTTGACTCTTGCTAGAGCGTAACCCGATAAGTTAAGACATATATTGTTTGAAGTATAGAATCAAGAATCGTATTCCATGTGTCTGTCGAGTACTTGTACTCACACGTAAGAGTTATTGTTTTATCTAACAAAAAGAGTGGTTGAATTGTAAAACTGAGAGGGAGTGAGATTAAAATATTAAGAGAAATACTATGAGATTATTGCTAGAACTTGAACTAGAATCCTTTTGGATAAAATAAATATTTTAAAGTAAGATTGAACCGTAAGATCTCAAAATAACAAACTTCGACTGTGGAGGTGCCTAAATTATGAAGGCTCCTCTCTCGAGAATACGATATCAACTAACCTTAGGTGAATCGATTAAGACCCCTTAACTACTCAAAACCCCTAAGCTTCCTTTAGGTGATGAACCCCTCTATTGGGTTTAACCGCAAACTGAAAGATTTATGTCGTCCTTTTTCTAGGATTGCATGAAACTCCTTTTATCTTTGAATGATCTCCTCGTATTCACAATCTCTTGGTAAACTAGAATACAGATCTTAGTTCGAGAGCATACTCACGATCCTTTTAACCTTGAATGATCTCCTCGCATTTACAACCTCTCGGTAAACTAGAACACAGATTTTTGATCGAAAGAAGATATTCGCAACATAAGAAATCAAAGCAAAATTAATCAAAAATAAATTGAATGGAATTAAAGTGGAGAACTTGCTAATTTATTTAGAGAGAAAGAAATGTTTATTTCATTCCAAAGTTCATCATGATCAAGTGCTAATAGAAATTTAGCTACTCTTCATGACGGAAGAGTTACACATACGAGGAGAAATATGATCACGAAATATAATAAATCGTGAATTAAAATAGAGCTACACTAGGAATGAAAATATAAAAGCTACAATAGCAAAATGAAAATACAACTAAAACAAACCAGAATTACAATAATTCGGTCCCAAAATCTCCTTCCTCAGCTCAAGAACATTGTTGGAATTTATAGGAATTTCAGCTAGGGAGTCACGCCCCCTGGTCACGACTGTGACAATGGTTTGTCTAATACGGAACTACCACCATAAAAACCCAAGAAATAATTGAATAAGAACTGCCAAAATACATTAATAGGAGGGTCACGCCATTAGGTCATGCATGTGGCCTAGGGTGTGTCTTGACTGAGTTTAGAAAATGGCAGGAAATGTCGTGATCTATAGTTAATCCGTTGGTTTGCGAAGGAGTCATGTCCCTAGTCATGCCCGTGACAAGGGCATGCTTGCTGAAATATCACTTCAATATGAATAGCTAGATTGAATGCTTGACCATGTCGTTGGTCTGCTGGGCACTCCCCTTATCACGCCCATGACTAGGGCGTGATATTTCAATCCAATGTGTCATCATGTCTGGTATGATGGAGAAAGAGCATGGTGAGCGAGTTTAGTAATGCCTTTAGTCACGCTCATGACCAGGACATGCAACTTTTAACATTTCCAAAACACTTTCAAATAGTGCCCAAAATTTTCTAGTGAGCTTTAATTTGATCATTACAGCCTAAAACAACCTAAATTGAGAAAAGAAGTCAATTAGAAGTTATTTAAGCAAAATATAAATAAAATAAAATAAATTATTAAAATAAAACTATATAAAAATAACATTAAAAATAGTGTCATCAAATACCTCATACTTACCTGTTTGTTAGTCCCGAGTAAAAAACCTTCCATACGGAGCAGAAAAAGTTTCAAAACTATTAAAACATAGTGAACCTAATCAGTAAAATGCGAAGTCTTATGCCTATATGCGTAGAGATTTTAGCAGAAATACTTACTCAACATACAAATTAATTTTTAGATTTCAAGAAGGCATCTTGATTTATTATTGCCACTTTTTAAAATGAAATACATACAAATATGTTATATATTTTTAGGGAGAGAGTATTGTGTTTACTAAAATTGATATTACACAATATCAAGAATCTGGGTACCCTCCAAAGTAATCCATCTATGATGATGGTCATAGGCTTCGTCTTTCACACTCTCGCCATGACACTAGTTTAACTCATAAGCACAAATCAATAGGACTTAGCTAAGTTGAAATGTAGGCTTAGGTTAATGGTATGGTTAATAAAAGATAAATTTGATGGCTTGTCACTCCTAAACAAAAAGTGAGTTCACATAAATTAATATATACTAACACCTATGATTTTTCAAGAACATATCCAAATTTCCAAACCTTTCCGTTTACTTTTCCACAATTTTTTTCTCTTCTTTTTTCTTTTCTTTTTCTTCTTCTTCCCTTTATATATATATATATATATATATATATATATATATATATATATATACATAACAAACAAGAAAAAAAATTCGTGAATATAACCATCATACTAGAATGACTTCCAAAGCATGCTCAAAGTATAACAAACTTTTTCAAGCTCGGGCTTAGATGCGTAAATAGGATATTTTTTAGGCTTTGGTTATAATATTGGTGGAGCTAAAATAAGAGATAAGGTACAATAACTCAACTTTGATTAGCAAAGGTAAAATGTTAGGCGCGGGTGCAAAGGCTTAAACATGCCAATAGAAATGCTTAACTCCTTTCCATGCTAATGAATTTAACTTATGCAAAACTTTGAGAATATCTTGGGGCAAATTCTAGACATCGAGAAAGTAATGCCTTTTCTCTTGACTCTTGTAATATTGCTCTAGTCAACTTCCACATGCTCACCTAAATTAACTTTAGATTATACCAATTTCAAGTCAAAAGTGAAATAAACCATTTCCACGCAATTAGAAAAATAAAAAATTCTACAAACCTGTGCGGTTAACTAGAAAAACAACATGACCAATAGTTTAACTCCAAAATCAAAATTTAATAAAGCTACATTTTTTTTATACGCCATGAAAAAGCTAATTTGCAAAAAATTTTGCAAGTAAACAAATAAAAAGATATTTTTTTTCTGATATATGTATATTTTTTATTTATAATTTTTTTAAAAAAATTAAATAATTTAAAATATAACGTGTATATATATATATGGATAACATTTTTTTTGTTTTATTTGTTTATGTATATATATATATATATATTGAAAAGATTTTGCCCAAAAATAAAAACTGGTGCCTGATACCACATACTTAATATGAAACATTGTCCATAATGTTTTGTGAAAAATAAAAATTCAAAGTATAGGTTAAAGGAACTTCCCAAAGAAGAATCACCAAGTCTCACCCAACAATCCTGAAAGAAATTAATTAATACAGAAACACAATATTTTTTAATATATTTTTGTAAACCGGAAGAAAATAGAAAATACCCAAAATAAAAAAAAATAAAAAATTAAATTTTCTGAAAGAAAAATTTTGAAAATCAGACAACAAAAATGAAAACTAGGATAAGCAACACATCATTGGCGTCTCCGCTCTACCGATAATAGGCACGTAGTTTCGCAAACTCCCTGGAGATGTGCTCCTTAGAAGGAGTGTGGTGTTGTTCCAATGTATTAAATCACCCGTCAGTTAGCTCACCAAGATGGGTCTCCATCTGCTCAAGTTGCATGGGAAGCAAAAAAAATGCAGATCCCAATAAGCTGAAGTTCCAAGAGGAGGACGCTACAATGATGAAATCTGAGGAGGAGTGCCAGAGGTTCCACCACTACAATCTAGAGGGAGTCACACTCTTCTTCTCGATGATGAGCTTATCTAAGTGCCTGGAGGCTATAAAATGTCGGGGGAATAGGTACTTGAATACACCGTAGTTGCAGAAGTGCGTCCCATACTCCCACTCACTTTGCGAGGTGAGTGACATAGTGATCGCCACACACTGCTCCCAATCACACATTTTTGCCTTGAAGCAAAAAAAGAGGGCATGATCCTTTCCCTCATGGAATGGAATTCAATGAACTATACTATATAAGAATAGTAGGTCATAATTAGTTACCACGCCATTGTTGTCTCTCTGACCAGTATGAGAGAAACTCAAAAGATGATGGATAATACGTAGAGTGGGGGAAAAATATGGAAAACTTTGTATCCTTTCAGGTTGTTGATGAGTCCATGTTTTATACCTATTTCCGGACTCATTTAGGCTTGTTTTCCTTCGCTTGCACTTCATTTTTAGTTCGTTATCGTATATATTTCACCTTATCTTTATTTATATAGGAAGTGCACACTTAGGCCTGTGGTTGTGTATTTTTGTACTTGTAATGTTTGTACTCCCTTTTTGTTTGTCTGGAATGTCTGCACAGATTAGTGATTGGTTTTTCCTTGCGGTACAGGGGTCGTGTGCGTGTTCCAGGATGGTTGTGAAACAGGAATACTGCGCACGATCATGGGATATAATGCGCACGACCACTGGTCGTGCGCCCCTGATCGTGCGCACTACTCTTCGTTTTCTAAAATCAGCCTGGGGTAAGCGCACGACCACTGGACATATTGCGTACGACCACCGGTCGTGCGCCACTGATCGTGTGCATTGATTCCTCTTTTCTGGAGTCCTGTCTGGGTAATCGCACGATCATTGGACTTAGTGCGCACTACCACTGGTCGTACGCCACTACTCGTGTGCATTATCCCAGTTCTTCTTCCTGATATACCATGCCAGTGCTCACGAGCATAGGACATAGTGCGCACGACCACTGGTCGTGCGCCTGTGATCGTGCGCATTGTTCATTTCTGCTTTTGTATAAATAGTGCAGGTCTCGCTCTAATCAAAAAAGATCCAGAGATCGCTCATTTCCTCCGCCGTTTTCATCTCCGAGGAGGGATTCCGCCGTCCTCCTTCATCTTCCACCCTAGGGAGGTGCTCCGGGCAAACTTTCACCGCCAAATCCGAGCCGGAGCTTCCTCTCGGCCTTCTCCTTCATCCATGAGCTTCAAGTAGGGTTTGATGCCATAGCCATCAAGCAAAGGAAAGCTAGCAAACTTCATCCTCTATCGTGAGTCGAAGAAGACGGGCCATTGGAAGGTGGTGACAACCCTTCTCTATCCCGGAAGCAGTTGAGGACTGAGATTGGACGCGGAATGACAACCCGACGATTCCAACCGTGAATCCTCAGCAAGACTTCGGATTCGGTCGATCTCTTGACTTGTTCTTGCTTTCTTGTTGAATATTGGTGTTTAACTTTATTTATATTGATGAAGTATGCTTAGTTTGTAAACGTTGTGTATAATTATGTCTATGTGATTGTATGTTTTCGTTATATTTACTTGAGTTGCGTCATATTCCATCCACCATCCATACACCCTTGCCGCACTAGCAACTGCTAGTGGCATGCGTAGCGAAGAGGTGCTTATGACCCTCATTCCGCCGTTCTCACCACCTCATCCGCAAGCCTACTCGTCCATCCGCCTAGTGATTCGGTGCATAGCGGCCCGACTAGTCTTCCATCCCGCCTGGCGAAGCATCGCATAGCGGCGTTGCATAGGAGTAGTTGTTAGTATTTTATTTTTTGTTTCTGCAATATCAAAGCCCCCATCGTTACCTCCGACCTGAGGACTTCAATCTCAAGTCCTCCTTGAAATTAACTCCACCTTACTGTGTTCCTTGTGAGATCGATACTTGGGAAAACCCCCATTTTATATTACTTGTGCGACCGGTTCACTGCCGTGATCTTATAGCATCAAGATTTTGGCGCTGTTGCTGGGGAACACAGTCGTGTGAGTTTTTGGAGAGGGAGACGTGAGATTGCTTTCCTTTTCCTTTGTAAATCGCTTTTGTTTTGTTCTATTTTTGTTTTTCCTGCCTTTTTCTTGTTTCTTTAGGCAATTGTAGTAATATATTGTTGGATTTAGTAATTTGCACAATTTATTTTGAATCTGCTATTTCTACACCATGTGGGGATATTCGTATGCCCAATGTCGTTGGTGTGGGAAGCCTCCCCACGCTAGTCATGAATGCCCTACGAGAGATATTGAGCATAAGCCTCAGCGCACAATGCATGAGATGCTGTATTCGTACAGCCTTTCAAACACTGTGACCCGAGCTTATGGTCAATCGTCCTCGCCACATACACCCTTCTCCTATTCCTCTCCGGCCCCACAAGGACCGCAGTGTAATGGGAGAAAGTGTTTGTATTGTCGTAGAACAGATCATGTCCTGAAGGATTGTGCCGAGTACCTCCGTGTTATGGAAGAGGATGATGAGCCGGACATCCGGATCATCCCGACTCCTACCCTTGGTGGCACACCTTCATCATCTGGTTATGTGTCCCTGTCACCGTCAGTTGTTGAAGGGAATGATATGGACACAACCACCAGATGTGTGACTGATCTAGGCTTCGACATGGCTGAGCCCATCTCTCCCGTGCATCCATATCCAAGCGTGGAGCCGATTCTTTGTGAGGAACCTGCGCTTGACCTTTATTCAAGCACAGTTCTTCCCCCTTTTGTGCATTCTACTTCAGTCGCCTCTGGCGACATTTTCGACGATGCAAAACAAGTTGAGGCTTGTGATACATGGGTTGTTTCCACTCCCATGGAGGAGGACAACCTTTCTGGTGTCGAGGATTCTCCCTCGAAACCAAAGGAGGAAGTCCAAGTCTTGGTGGAGGCCTCTATGGATCCAGCCGAGCCTTGTAGCATTGTCTAGATTACTGACGATATTTTTCTACCTCAGCCTTTGGGGAGTGAAACCGGGATCATTCCCCCGATTATTTCTTAATGTTCTTCGTCTCTTTTATTTCTTGATCCCATTTCTGTATTTGAGCCTGTGCGGGTTGAGTCTTCGCAGGTTCTTCAGGAGGACTTGGAGCTTTCAGCTCGAGTCATCGATGGTAGCATCCTCTCTCGTGAGGAGGTTGATTCCTCCTCTGTTGAGAAAGCTCCATTGATTGCTTTCTCCTCCTGCCTTCTCCCTGTAGTAGACGATACCTTACTAGGCAAGGATTTATTTTGTGGTGAGAAGAGTGAGGACCAGCGCTCCTTCTCTTCTTACTTCCTATTTCCTCTACCTGTGTTGGGCAGGTATTACTATTTAGGTAGAGGGGTAACTGCTCTATCACTGTATCGATACCCATTACCGAAACGGATATTAGGCCAGTTACCTGTGCACTTTTTATTTCATAGGCCCATTAGCTAGAACTGTTTAGAATTTAATAAGTCGTGTTGGGATGACAGTAACCCCAGTACTTATCTTTCGTTTTCTGCATTTTCTTTTTCATGACTATTTAGTTTTAGTATTTCTTTGTAGTTTGTATATTTTGTTTTTTTTTGCGGAGCTCACCCTTGCAGGTATTCTTGGAAAATTGCATTGCAGGGTTGTGATTCTTCGTATGGCGGGCCTGCTTTAGGTTTCCACGCGTCTTCTGGTATGCTCACTTGCTGAGCATTGGGTAACCTCTTCCCTTAGCTCTTTATGATTTTAATTTCTCTATTATATGCTGTTTTGCTTGGTTTAAGTCTGGGGGGGAGATCTGTTACCTATTGTGCGTGCACATCTCATGTGCATACTAGAAGCTTTTATTGTTTTATTTTTCTTAGTTCATTGCATCACACACCACTGCACCCACATGAGCGCGTGCTTAGATTTTTGCGTGCTGCGAGTTAAACTCATTTCTTCGTTAGATTTGGGAAAATTATGGTGCTGACATATGATTGTGAGACGGAGTAAAATGTTGACCTTGCTGTGCTCCTAGTCAACTGCTCTCGTCTCGTATAGAAATTGGAGTAGATTTAATTTTTCTGTATGGTTTTAGTTTTATATTTTTCTAATTACGTAAATACTTTTTATTCTACTCAAAAGTTGGTGAATCCGGTGTGAATCTGATGGTAGCTTAGGGATGTGTGTAGACGGCCGTTAGGTTCGTATTGCTCGAGTCGGGAGGAGCGATAGTCTTTCTCGTTGGCTAAGAACTTGCCCCAAGCTATTCTTAAAGTATGGGTATAGGTTAGTCATGCATGAGCGTGATGTAGGCCATCATTTTGGCCCGGTTGAGCTTTGTACCATTACTAACGTCTTATCCTCGCTAGCCCCGTTGTGCCTACCCATTCTTTTGATTTAGCTCCACCTTTATTTCACCAAAGCCTCAAAGCCAATCCTAGTCGCACTCCCAAGTTGAGCTTTAGTGTTTACATTTTCATTTTGGGATGTGATGTGGTGATATTACATGTGAATATGTGGATGTGCTCCAAAGTTTTATTTGCTGAAATTGTTAAAGCAAAATAGGATTCGAAAAAATATATATATATACAAAACAAAATTGATTGTGAAAAAGAAAAGTGAAAAGAAGAAAAAGTTTGATTGAAAATTCTTTTTGAGAAGAAATTGTATTTGGAGTAGGCGGTACACACACCAGTATTTGAAAAGTTAAGTCTGGGGGGTGTGTTGTACCCGTATGTATTTTGGTTAGCTGATGGATTCATTTTATACTAGCTCATTTGGGTTTAGTGCATAGCCATTCTTTTATCATTGTTTACCTCACCGAAACCCAAGCCCCATCTCTTCACCTAAAGTCCTACTGATTCGTGTGTGAACCAAACCAGTGCCGTGGAGAGAATGCGAAAGGGCAAGCATATGGTCACCGACATTGGTGGATTCCTTTGGAGGTTATCCGGAGCCCCGATCTTTGGCAATGCTCGCCTAGCGATTAGTCTACTTTCTCCCTACGCATGACCGGATGATTCACCGTGATTCTATTTTTGAGTAATAATAAAATGTTGATACGCATTGTGAAAAGTATAAACTATTTTGTATACTTAGAAATTTCTTCTATTATATTTTTACGTGTGCGAGCATGCGACTTCGCATGATACTCCGTATCGCAATTTCTTTGTTAACTAGTATTTTTCCCTATCTGCTTAGATTTTGTTTGCTCGGGACGCGCAAACGGTTAAGTCTGGGGGTGTGATGAGTCCATGTTTTATACCTATTTCCGGACTCATCTAGGCTTGTTTTCCTTCGCTTGCACTTCACTTTTAGTTCGTTATCGTATATATTTCATCTTATCTTTATTTATATAGGAAGTGCACACTTAGGCCCGTGGTTGTGTATTTTTGTACTTGTAATGTTTGTACTCCCTTTTTGTTTGTCTGGAATGTCTGCACAGATTAGTGATTGGTTTTTCCTTGCGGTACAGGGGTCGTGTGCGTGTTCCGGGATGGTTGTGAAACAGGAATACTGCGCACGATCATGGGATATAATGTGCACGACCACTGGTCGTGCGCCCCTGATCGTGCGCACTACTCTTCGTTTTCCAGAATCAGCCTGGGGTAAGCGCACGACCACTGGACATATTGCGCACGACCACCGGTCATGCGCCACTAATCGTGTGCATTGATTCCTCTTTTCTGGAGTCCTGTCTGGGTAATCGCACGATCATTGGACTTAGTGCGCACTACCACTGGTCGTGCGCCACTACTCGTGCGCATTATCCTAGTTCTTCTTCCTGATATTCCATGCCAGTGCTCACGAGCATAGGACATAGCGCGCACGACCACTGGTCGTGCGCCTGTGATCGTGCGCATTCTTCATTTTTGCTTTTGTATAAATAGTGCAGGTCTCGCCCTAATCAGAAAAGATCCAAAGATCGCCCATTTCCTCCACCGTTTTCATCTCCGAGGAGGGATTCCGCCGTCCTCCTTCATCTTCCACCCTAGGGAGGTGCTCCGGGAAAGCTTTCACCGCCAAATCCGAGCCGGAGCTTCCTCTCCGCCTTCTCCTTCATCCATGAGCTTCAAGTAGGGTTTGACGCCATACCATCAAGCAAAGGAAAGCTAGCAAACTTCGTCCGCTATCGTGAGACGAAGAAGACGGGCCATTGGAAGGTGGTGACAGTACTTCTCTATCCCGGAAGCAGTTGAGGACCGAGCTTGGACGCGGAATGACAACCCGACGATTCCAACCGTGAATCCTCAGCAAGACTTCGAATTCGGTCGATCTCTTGACTTGTTCTTGCTTTCTTGTTGAATATTGGTGTTTAACTTTATTTATATTGATGAAGTATGCTTAGTTTGTAAACGTTGTGTAAAATTATGTCTATGTGATTGTATGTTTTCGTTATATTTACTTGAGTTGCGTCACATTCCATCCACAATCCATCCACCCTTGCCGCACTAGCAACTGTTAGTGGCGTGCGTAGCGAAGAGGTGCTTACGACCCTCATTCCGCCGTTCTCACCACCTCATCTGCAAGCCTACTCGTCCATCCACCTAGTGATTCGGTGCATAGTGGCCCGACTAGTCTTCCATCCCGCCTGGCGAAGCATCGCATAGCGGCGTTGCATAGGAGTAGTTGTTAGTATTTTATTTTCTGTTTCTGCAATATCAAAGCCCCCATCATTACCTCTGACCTGAGGACTTCAATCTCAAGTCCTCCTCAAAATTAACTCCACCTTACTGTGTTCCTTGTGAGATCGATACTTGGGAAAAACCCCATTTTATATTACTTGTGCGACCGGTTCACTGCCGTGATCTTATAGCATCAATTGTAGGGGGTGACGTCATGACTAATCTTGGTCCAAAACCATGTGATGTTGAAATCCAATGGTAAATCCGAATGAAGATCGTTATACACAATTGAATTTGTGAAATATTCATTGAAGAATCCCATGAGAACATAGAACTAGCGGAGCAAAAGCACATTCATTCACCACCCATCCGGAATGTCATGAATGTGCCAACATGCCCACCTCAATGTTTAGGAGAAGCGAGGAACTCCTTGGTGAGTTCAAGGATTGTAGGCTCGACGATGGTGAAGTAGGCATTCCATTTCGGAGTGTACAAAAAATCGTGAACCAATTCCACCATGCCAAAAGTGACGAGAACTCCCCAATATAAGATCAGAAAATGCCAAACGGTTTCCCATTTAAGAGATTGCTTATCTTACAGTAGTAAGTATTGGTGAATGTAAGCATAGATTCTCTCATGGTGGCTTCCTCGGGATACCTGTAGGAAGAGGCGATGAAGAAGTAGGAAGTATTGGCGATGTAACACCACAGTTTTTCTGAAACAATTTCTGGTAGCTACCGCACAACGATAGTAGCTATCACTCGGCGATTGCTTTATTTTGTCAGGTAGAGAATGTCAAAATGAAAGCCCCGTTCGTCGAGTGTTGAGTTTTCGAGAAAGAGGTTACTGTGCAACGTTAGTCTTACCTCGCGGCGGTAACTCAAGGGTTGCGTCGAAAGCATTGAGTTCTCGAGAAAGAGATGAGTTCTCGAGAAAACGTTGAGTTCTCGAGAAATATTCTACCGCACGACATTAGCACTACAGATGGCATTAGCGTGGCATTATTTTCAGGCTTGCGGCTCGTGAAGCTATCGCTCGCCATTAGCGTTAGCGCCCGGCGGTAGCGGACGGAAGCAGTTCCGTCGTTTGGATTTCTAGCCATCCGATTTCATTTAGGATTCAATCTTAAGGCCCAAGACTCTCCCTCCTGAGTGCTTATATGGGGCTGAGCGGGTCTTCTTCCTCATTTTCTCCACTTGTTAGAATGGACATATGGTCGTGGAATAGAGAGTGAGAGGAGGAAGAAGAAAGCTTTCTTCCGCTATTGATGGAGCTTTAGACCTCCGATCGTCGTTTCGAGGCCAGATATGTGAACAGGACGTGGAGGCGGTCATTTTAATCCGTGCAATACAAGGGTTTCATGTCTAGGAAGAGGAGTCTTAAGGTAACGACTCTTCTCCTGTCAGTTTTAGGATATGTGCATGGCAATATACTCTTTTCTTGTTTTATTTCAAGCATTCTTAGCACCAAATCTCTACAATGAGAGGGATTCGGGTTGCCATGGTTTAAGAGGAGCCACCGGGTTGATTGTGTCTCTCCCCGATATGATATTTCATTAGAAATCTACTTCATTAGTGGATTAGGTATTATGGATGAAGCCGTAGTCGTGACCGTTAGTCCGACTCGGTGATGTTGCATAGCATGCCTTGAGGATTTTGTAGAAATATGTTAGCGGCAAGATACTATTTGTGATGTTGTTTTCCCCCTCTTCTGTGTGAGTACGTGTAGCCAGATCCAGAGTGGGTGGAAATTAGAGTACACGCCCGGTAACAGGGATTGTATGGTACAAAATGTGGATTATGGTGGGAAAGGTTTGGGATTGTGATGCGCTAAGGCGTGGTTTGTCTCTGTGGTCGGCTGGCTAGCCCGTGACATGCAAGTCATTTGGGGAGAGTGTCTCGACGATACGAACCCCCTTCTATGAAACTGATGAGAATGTCATGCTTTGGACAAGCCCGGATGTTACTAGCTGGGTCCCGCTGGGTCTCCTTCGGTGGAATTGGTACCGATATTGAAGTCGGGACTGGGTCGTCGCGAACGAGTGGGGTCTAGCAAGGGTTCTTAGTATCGGTTGGTTTGTTTGGTGGAATCCTGATGTGAGAAGTCAGAGCTTGTAGGCAAGCCCGAGGTTTTGAGACCCACCAGCGGGTTAGGCCAAGGAAAGAGTTTTGTATGTTGGCTTGTATGTCGTTTGAGGAAAATTGGAAGTACCTTTGTGTTTGCAGCTTGAATGCCGATGGGCAAATTGAATGTAACCATTTGATGATGTGTTAGAAGCATACGCTCAAGGGTGCCTTGGGTGAATCCTAAATTTGAATACACGCTACATTGTAGGCCCCTTTTATTATATGCTCAACATAGAAACGTGTTTGATGTATGAGACATCCAAACCTATTTTACTACTTTCACTGTACATGTATATTTACATATGAAGTTGAAAGTGTTCAGCTGTCTACCTAAATCACCTAGAGAGGGGTGAATAGGTGAGTTGTGCATCTTTTTTGCGGAATAAAAATTTAGAGATCTATGCACACAATTATCTACCAAGCATTCACAGATGATAAAAGATTTATAGTGGTTCCCCAACCTTGGGTACATCCACTTTCTCTCACCGATCTAGCAAAACACTACACTCGGCTACGCCACTATCTCGGATTGAAAACAAATCCTACGTCTCGGAACAAAGTTCCTACAATCTCGATCCACAACACGGATCGACACTCGAAAGGTAAAAACATTCTACAAATCGGAGACAAAAAGCTTCTACACTCGGAGAGAAATCTCCTACAAGAATTAAATTGAGAATAATAAAAATACAAATAGTAATTGTTTCTCAGATCTAAAGGTCTCGGCCTGTATCTTCTTCTTTGATCCTTGCGGCTCTATTAGAAAAGTTGGAGAAGAAACTTGGCAAGATCTGGATCTGAAATTTCTTGGACACACACGATTTGAGAGATGATGAAGAATTGAAAAGCCATCTCGATCTGTGATTCGACTTGATCTGAATCTCTTGAATCGAAAGCCCTGGAGATTTGCACGAAGAAGATCGGCGGCGATGACTTCCATTTTGGATATAGAGAATAAGATTCAGAATACTTAGAATAATTCTTGACAGCTTGTTAGGGTTAGCTGATTTTGACAAGACCTTATATAAGATCTCCCTAATGGTCATAATTAGCCTTAATGAGGTACACATGGACCGATCACGTAAAGGCATTCGAATTTCTCGTTGATTCTAGACTTAGAGAAATTTTGGAAAAATCTGACTGAAATTCTCAAGTAATAGATTACCTACTCGAGTACTTAATAAGATTACTCGAGAGAATAGAAGAAGACTACTCAAGTAGAATACTTGGAGAAAATCTAGAAAGAAAGAGTTATTACTCGAGTACAAAATGATTTACTCGAGTGCTAATATAATTACTCGAGACGTGGAGTTGAACTACTCGAGTGGTAGAAATAGACTACTCGAGTAATGGATATATTACTCGAGAGGTAGAAGGATTACTCGAGTCAAAGATTTAGAAAAACTATCTGGAAGAAAAATTCTAGTTACTCGAGTACTGGGACTGGACTACTCGAGAGGAGATTGACTACTCAATTATATGGAAATTACAACTCGAGTAAAGGACTTAGAAAAATTCGGAGAGATGAAAATCTTATCACTCGAGTATTAAACCTGGACTACTCGAGTAGTAGATAGACTACTTGAGTGCATGAACTTGACTACTTTAGTGAAGTAAAACAACACGAAATCCTGTTTTCTATAACTCGATATAAAAGACTAATCTACCCGAGTACTAATATGACTACTCGAGTAAATGACTTTGAAACTTTTCTGTGAGGAAATTCTGTTAACTCGTGAATAAGAGAGGATCTACTCGAGTAATTGACTTGGCTACTCGAGAGCTATATTCAGACTACTCGAGAGCCATTTCCCTTACTCGTGTACAGATATACTTACTCGAGAAATTACTAAGTATTTCACTGGAGTATATAAACAACTACTCATGTAAAAGACTTAGCAAAAATATCCTCAATAGACTTTTCTCTTCTTCAATAAAATCAGCAACATTTCTTTCTCCAATCAGTCCTAGTGCTTGAAACATGAAGTGTATCCCAATAGAGAGGCTACACATGAGTCAACACCATGGATCACACAATGAGGGATTAAATGTATGGTCCTGTATTTGGTGACCCATTGTAGACTGACATTGGTCTACACTTGGCAATATAGTCCTGCAAACACATAACTCAAACAAGACATCAAATACAACTTAATTCATCTTAGTTCAAGGGTGACTTCACCAAATTTGGGTCATTGTGGATACAATACCCAACAATATCCCCCTATTTGTAGAAGTCATAACCTTTTACACTAAGGTGAATTATATAGACATAAAAAGAACTAGATATGCAATAGAGAAAGCAATTCAATAAGCATAAGAATATAATCAAAGAGTAAATGATCAAAATTAGGAATTATAAAAACAAGATTGTCCAAAATAAAATCATTTCTACATAAATCATATCCACACACTCATAATTCTCTATGCTTAGACTTGATGGTGTTGCTTGTCTTTCTTCTCTTGTTGTCTTCTTTGGTAGTTGTAGGGCTTGGGATAGTACTTTGGAGGATTTGGAGGAGCAGTAGGGTTGTTCCTTCCAAATTCTCTGTCGTATAGCCTTCTCTTTGTCATTGACTTTTCATAAAATTCTCATTCCTGGGAGCTGTAATAATCATTCTTGTTCTCATTGAAGTCCATGACAAGCTTGAGAGTATCCAGTATGAGAGACTTTGAAGTTGGGGACCAGATCTTAGCAAACTCTAGAGCTTTCCCCTTTTCTGTATCTGGAACTATAATTGACCTACTTGTTGAGGCTCCATCAGCATACTTCCTTTTCTTGGGAATATGAATTTCTGGAGGGGCATGGAGAAAAACTCTACTAGGTCAGCCTCCCAAACCTGAGTATATGATTCTAGAGGAGGGCCTTCAAAGCCTTCAGGTCTAGGAGAGAAGGCAGGCTGAGGAGCTGGAGCAACAGTGTCCAGGGGGTTCAGATGGTGTAGAATGACATTTGGATATGTTGGAAACTCAGGAAGTATCTGATTATGCATCCAGACTGCTGTATCATAAGTATGAAACTTCGTACTTTGAATCTTGCCTAGCACATCATCATGAATCTCTTTCATCTTTGCTTCCTAGAGAGTCTGCTTGATTGCATCTGATTTCTCTAGATATTCTGTTACTAAGGTCCCCCCCTTTCTGACTTTTATAATCAGAGTATTGATTACATCATCTTTGAATGTGCCTACCTCTTCACAAATCTTCATTTTGTTTGCTTTTGTTCTCTTATCTAACTCAATCTGGTTGTTGGCAAGAGTGACACCTTGTTCCATGACATGACCAACACTAGTGATAGTGTGGTCCAGAGCTTTGCCACCAATCTAGAATAGATGTCTGAGTTGATCTGTGTTGTGCTGAATCTCATCAAATCCTCTGCTCATCTCTTTCTCTAGTGTAGTTACTTTCTCAGTTACATCCTTGAATGAATCATCAAAATATTTCCTTTATTCTTGTAGCAATTGGACAAACATACCCATAAGATCATTGGCAGTAGGAGGAGCAGCAGTAGATGTAGAAGGAACTACAGGAGGAGCAAACCATGGGGCAATTTCTTCAACAGTGACTGAGCTCTGGGCTCTGGTGGTGTGAATAAGGGCATCCCCTTCTTCAGTAATGAAGGTGGGGATAGGGAAATCTAGTTTCCTCAGTGGAACTTCAACTTGTTCAGGTGACTATTCTGGCCCATCAGAAATCAAAATAGTCTCAACCTGCTCTATGTCAGCAGCAGGAGAGTGATGAACAGGGGATTGAGGAGATGGAGTTGGAGATCTGGGAGGAGTATGAGTAGGAGATGGTACTGGAGTTTGCTGCTTGGAAGCTTCAGTATTTTGTTCTTTTTGAAGAGGGGGAAGAGGTTCTTCAGAAGTTAACTCTGAAATCATCTCATTGATGGCTGCATCAGTAGAGAGAATGGATTCTTGGAGTTGAGCATCTCTTGAAACTTCTGCATGAGTGGATGGGGGGAGAGAAATATAGGTTGGATGGGTAGGTACTCTGTCTTCTGGAACAGAAGGAGCAGGCTCCCCCTCAATAGTTATACCAGAAGTGTTGGCAACCAGAAGTGGAGAGGGAGATGGGGTCCTATCCTCTGTAGTAGGAAGGTCATGGGCTCTGTCAAACTGGGTAGGGTTCTGCAATTTCAAATCCCACCTCTGAATGGAGGATATGGAGACTTTCTTCATGTGATGAAGTATGGTCCCTTTAGAGAAGTTGAAGACTTGAGGATTGATCGCATGGAGTAGAAGGGATATAATCCTTGCATAACTTGGAGCCTTGATGTTGTCCTTGATCTTGTCTAGAATTAACATACCAAATTGATACCTTTTCCTGCAAATTATTGCTGTCATAATGTCAAACATATTGGTGGAGATGTCATGGATCGAACTTGTTTTGCATAGAAGGATCTTCCGAATAATGTCAACTAAGAGCTTTCCTTATGGATTGAGTTCTGAGCGGCGAATGATCTATACTTTTGGTGAGAGACCATAGAACATACAAACCCTATCAGAATCCTCAAGACCACGGTGATCTTCTTCATCAATAATTAGCAGTCGAAGAAGTTTGGAAATAGAAGATTTAGAGAGCTTAATATTTATTCCCTTAACCTTAGACTTAAGGACTGTTGCATTTCTCTTGACCTTGATGTTCTTGAAGAACTCTTCAACTTCTGGAAAGAGAATCTTACATGGCTGCTGTAGAACAAATCTGAGGCCGGCGGTGTCGAGGAGAATCAGAAGGTTACGAAAATCATCTGATATGTCGGTGATTCCTATGGCAACAAGTTCTGAACCTATTCCAATCTTAGACCGCGGCACCATGAACCAGAGATTTGAGATAAAGCTGGTGCGGGGAAGAATAAGGTGCGGGATCTGCAACTTTCGGCGGAAGACAGCGTGTGTCGGCTTACTCGAGTGAATGGATTTTGATTCGTGTAGAAAATGGAAATATGGACTTTTTTATTTATATAACCCTAATTTATCTATGATTAAGAAGTAAATAAAGCAAACATACCTTTGGAATTGGCGGCATAAGAATCTGGTTGCGAATAACGAAATTTGAATCAAGGTTGAAAATTTGACTTCCTGATACTCGAGAGGATCGACAGTACTCGAGTGAATAGTTGATAGTACTCGAGTGAGAAGTGCAGAAGTACTCGAGTGATATCTTGGAAGTACTCGAGTAATGAAAATAGAAGTACTCGAGTGAAGCTTTAGTACTCGAGTAGGTCTTTCTACTACTCGAGTAGGTTACTCGAGTGGCTGTAGAAATACTCGAGTAGGTCAAGGAGGTACTCGAGTGCCTTACTTCTTACTCGAGTAGTCTTTGTCTAACTCGAGTAATAAAGTTAGAATTTAGAAAAATTTCAGCTTTTGACTGATTTCTCGATCTCTGGGCCTTTTTGTGAGTCCATCTTCTCTAATCTTCTTTGTTAAGCATTCCAAGTTCTGTTTTGAAGAACGAGAACTTGGTCTCATCCAGTGGCTTCGTGAAAATATTTGCAATCTCCCTGTCCGTTTGGACATACTGTAGATCTATATCCCCATGCTCCACATGCTCCCGGATGAAGTGGTACCGCAACTCTATGTGCTTTGTCCGGGTGTGCGAGACTGGGTTGTTGGCTATTGCAATTGCGCTGGAAGAGTCGCAAAATAATGGAATGTTCCGAAATTTCATATTGTAGTCTTCAAATTGATTCTTTATCCATAGCAGCTATGCACAGCAACTACCTACAGAGATATACTCTGACTTAGCAGTTGAGATAGCAACACAGTTCTACATCTTACTGCTCGAGGAAATGAGCCTTATTCCAAAGAATTGGCAAGTCCCGAAAATGCTTTTCCTGTCATCTTTGCTACCTGCAAAATCTGCATCTGAAAAACCAATTAGCTCGCTGTCATTACTTCTTGGGTACCATAAGCCAAGATTTGGTGTACCTTTATGGTATGTTAAAATCCGCTTTACAGCAGCGTAGTGAGATTCCTTAGAGTTCACCTGAAATCTAGTACAAATACATGTTGAAAACATTATGTCAGGTATACTGGAACTAAGGTAGAGCAACGATCCAATTATGCTTCCGTACTTGGTTTCATCAAAAGGTTTCCCTTTCTCATCCTTGTCCAGAGACATAGCTGATCCCATTGGAGTCCTCATCGAGGTTGTGTTCTCCATTCCGAATTTTTTACTTATCTCTTTGGTGAACTTAGTCTGCGAGATGAAAATTCCATCTTCAGATTTTTTCACCTAAATCCCTAAGAAATACTTTAGCTCGCCCATACTGCTCATTTCAAACTTCCCTTGCATAAGTTTTGAAAATTTCTTGTAGAAGTTGTCGTTAGTAGAGCCAAAAATAATGTCGTCGACATAGATTTGCACTAGCAAAATCTTGCCATTTATTTCCCTAAAAAATAATGTCTTATCTAACTTTCCCCTTACGAACTTTTTCTCAATAAGAAAGCTAGACAACGTCTCATACCACGCACGAGGAGCTTGTTTCAGACCATATAATGCTTTATGTAATAAATAAACATAATCGGGAAAGTTAGAATCAACGAAACCTGGAGGTTGTTCCACTTATACCTCTTCCTTTATGTCACCATTAAGGAAGGAAGAATTCACGTCCATCTGATAGATGGTGAATCCCTTAAGAGCAGCATATGTTAGGAATAACGTGATTGCCTCCAGCCTTGCCAATAGAGTGTAAGTCTGGTCAAAGTCAATTCCTTCTTCTTGATGATATCCTTTAGCGACGAGTCTGGCTTTGTTCTTTATAATCATTCTATCCTCGTCCATCTTATTCCTATAGACCCACTTTGTCCCAATGATGTTCTTACCTTTGGGACTTGGAATAAGTTTCCATACTTGGAAATGCTTGAACTGGTTTAGTTCTTCTTCCATTGCCATTATCCACAATATGTCTGAGTTTGCTTCCTCAAACTTCTTTGGTTCAACCTGTGAGAGAAAGCTTAAATATAAATTCTCGTTAGTTGTACCTCGACAAGTTCTAACACCATCCCGGGGATAACCTATGATTTGGCCCATGGGGGTAATTCTTCAGAGGTCTGAGCTCTAGAGTTCTTGCATCTAGAACTTATTCTTCAATCACCGGAGTGACTTCATCAACTTAGAAGATTTCTTCATCTTGGTCATCAACCTCTCCAAACGGGGTTGGAGTGGTGATCTTGATGAACTTTTCACCTTTATCTTCAAACAGTTCTTCCAAGATAAGTTCTTTTAACTTTGTACCTGCATCTTCAATGAACACACTAGAAGAGTTGCCTTGCAACAAGCTTGTCTCATCAAATACAACATGTATTGATTCTTCTACAACCAGAGTTTTTCTATTAAATATCCTGTATGCCTTACTATGGCTACTATACCCTACAAAAATACCTTCAAAACTATTTTCGCTAAATTTGGTAGTATGATACTTGCCATTGTTAAGCACGAAGCACTTACAACCAAAAATTCTAAAATACGAGACAGTTGGTTCCTTGCCCTTTAGAAGTTCATAAGGTGTCTTATTGTGATTTTTGTTTATGAGTGCTCGATTTTGCACCTGGCATGCAGTGTTGACGTCTTCAGCCCAGAAGTATTCCGGAAGTGAAGCATCACTCAACGTGGTCCTGCAGGCCTCTATGAGTGTTCTATTCCTTCTCTCAGCCACTCTGTTCTGTTGAGGAGTACGAGGAGAGGAAAGCTCATGAAAGATACCCAAGCTTTCACAGAATTATGTCATGCCCCAAGACTTGAACTTTGTTCCATTGTCACTAATGATTTTTACTACGGAACAGTTGTATTCATTTTGGACCTGCCTGACAGAATTAGTAAAGATGTCGAAGGTATCTGACTTGTGTTTCAGAAAGAACACTCATGCAAAGCGCGAGTAATCATCAACAATAACCAAAGTATAATCCTTACCTCCCAAACTTCTAACTTGCAGTGGACCGAACAAGTCCATATGAAGCAAATGTATACATCTGTTAGAATCTTTGCCAATAATGCTTTTAAAGGTAGTCCTTGTTTGCTTGCCTTTTACGCATACGTGACAAGATCTATCTTTGACGTACTTGACATTTGGGGCATCACATACTAAATTCAGTGAAAATAATTTATTAATAGTTTTGAAATTAATATGTGCTAATCTCTTGTGCCATTGGTCACCAAGAGATGCACTATCTTTTGCCATAAAACACACTGGTGTAGAAGAGTCTATACAAATGAAATTTAAACAAAATATATTTCTGTTTCTAGTGCCTGATAGAATATTTTCCATATTGTCAATAGATTTTATGAAGCACTTATCAGCATGAAATTCAATGATATATCCTTTATCACAGAGTTGGATTATGTTTATGAGATTATGTTCGAATCCTTCAAAATAAGCTACATCTGAGAAGGATACTCTACCGTTCGAGATCATACCATAGCCTTTTGTAATTCCTCGGTCTGAACCTCCAAAGATGACCTTTGGTCCATTCAAGACTGGAGTATAGTTCTGAAGAAGGCTTCTTGTCCCGATCATGTGCCGAGAGCATCCACTGTCCAAATACCAGATAGGCGTTTTGGTGGCCTTTCGACATACCTGCAATTATAAGTCAATTTGCCTTAGGAACCCAAACACGTTTGGGTTATTGGTCTCTTATTAGAACACTCCCCCTACGATTATTAGCATTATGAGTGGTCTTTCTCATATTGCCAACTTGAGGAGTTGCAAAATTCCTGGGATTAAACCAGCAGTCGATGGCAAAGTGACCAATCTTGCCACAGCAACAATAGTCGAACCTATTGTATCTTTGCCTTAAGTTCTCCTGCTTGACCTTTTGAGTTGGTAGTCTAGCAAGGGAAGCATTCTTGGAGGAAGAAGCTTAATTGTAATGGCAATCACATGATTTCTTCTCCTTCAGGGGCCTTTCCATAATAGGCTTTACCCTTGGTGCTTTCTTGATGTTATGACCATGATTGAAAGGGCCATATCTCTGAAGAATGACTTCTTCATAAGGTGCCTTAAAGACACTCTCACCAAAATTTCTGGGGCGATTCCATGCTTGGTAATGGGACATGGGATCTATATAAGTAGGCCTAGCGAAGTGACCGTAGGATGAGTCAAGATCAAACACATTTGTTAGAAATATGTCCTTCTTAAAAGAAGTCTGATCTTGAGGGGCTTTTCCATTCTCTTTGGCCAAAGCCTTCTTGGTGGCCTAATTTTTTCTTTGAGCCTTATGCCTCCTAAAAGATTTATTAGGAGCTTCTACATGGCCTAGACCAGCACCCTTGGCCTTAGCTGATAATTCAGCAATGAATGGGAGAACAGTCTTCGGCTTCGAGAAACTTTCGACATGTTTCTTTTCGGCTTCAAGTTGTGCTTCCAGTTCTTTTATGATTTTCTCCTTAAGGTTTAGGTGCTCAATAGCCTTGTTATATTCTTCAATGGCAGCATTGAAGTTTTCTTTGAGCGAGTCAGTCTTAGCGATTTCCTATCTTAGAGTGCTCTCTTTAGCATTCAAAGACTTTATCTCTTTAGCTTGAGTTTTCACAACTCATCGACATTTGTCGTAAGCCATAATTAACTCCCTGTACTAAGCCCTGAGTTCAAACTTACCGTCAGAAGAGCTGTCCTCATGATCATGCTCAGAAACATCAGAATCATAAAGAGGAGTGTGAGAGTTTAACTTCCCAGTGAACTGGGGCTCTTGTTCATCATCTGTCTGAGCCATAAGCCTGAAGTAGGCTTCTTCTTCTTCACTCAACTCAGATGAGTCGGAGTCACTAAGAGTCTTGCCCTTCTTAGCTATTAGGCTCTTTTCTGTTTCCTTCTTATTGTAATAAATTTTCATTTCTTCTCTTTTTCCACCCTCCTTCTTCTTGTGGCGGCAGTCAGTGATGATATGACCTGACTTCTTACAGCAATAATAAACAATATCAGTAGAAATATGTTTGTTCGATTTAGAAGTATACCTGTCGTGGCTGCTTGAGCCTTTTCAATGTCGATCACCATCATGTTGTGATATTCTGTAGGAGGCATCATTGACTTTCCATTGCTTCTTTTTGTTCAAGAATTTGTTGAACTGACGTGAGAGTAAAAAGAACTCTCCTTCAGATATCTCTGAGCCTGAGGTACTTGGCTGCGAGGTTTATTCTTCACAAATTTATTGTGCTGGGGCAGGAGAGGCAGCCTTTGACTTCCTTGAGGTGTCTGCTTTTAGAGCAACAGACTTCTCCTTGGATGCAGACCTGCACTTCTCCTCTTCAGCCTTTCTTGTGTTGAGTTGAAGCTCATATGATATTAGCTTCCCAAAGAGATTTTGCGTGTCTGTCTCAGCTAGCTTTCCAAATTCCCAGATAGCACAGACCTTGTTATCCCATTCCTTGGTTAGGGATCTCACGAACTTATCATTTAGTTCTACGTTTGTGAAGACTCGGCCATAGACCCTTAGGCTGTTGACTATCTTGAAGAAGTTCTCAAAAATGTCAGCAATGGTATCCTTGTGTCCTTGTCGGAAGGCTTTATATTTCTGATTCAGAAGGGATCTTCTATCATCCCTAACTTCTTCGGTACCTTCCATTAAAGTGACAAGGGACTGCCACATCTCCTTAGCAGACTGGAAGTCGATCAAGTTCTGCAACATGGAGTCATCGACTGCACTTGCTATTATATTCTTGGCCTTCTTATCTAAAGACACAAGTGCAATCTCGTCTTTATCTAGATCCATCAATTTCTTTGGAACTTTCATTGTTTTATCTATTGTGGAGATGGTCATGGGAATATAAGGACCTTCTTCAACGATCATGAAGATCCTTGGATCCACAGCTTCAACGAAAAATTTGATTCTTTTTTTCTACATGAGAAAGTTATTCTTTATGCATAATGGAAGCTTGGCAAAATCTTTAGCCTTGTCCATGCTTGGAAGATCTCAAAAGACAACTCAAGTCAGATCTGATCAAGGTGTTAACCTTTTATTGATCAACCCGGCTCTGATACTAATTGAAAGTGTTCAGTTGTCTACCTAAATCACCTAGAGGGGGGTGAATAGGTGAGTTGTTCGTCTTTTTTGTGGAATAAAAATTTAGAGATCTATTCAAACAATTATCTACCAAGCATTCACAGACGACAAAAGATTTATAGTGGTTCCCCAACCTTTGGTACATCTACGTTCGCTCACTGATCTAGCAAAGCACTAGACTCGGCTACTCCACTATCTCGGATTGAAAACAAATCCTACGTCTCAGAGACAAAAAGCTCCTACACTCGGAGAGAAATCTCCTATAAAAATTAAATTGAGAATAATAAAAATACAAACATTAATTGTTTCTCAGATCTGAATGCCTCAGCCTGTATCTTCTTCTTTGATCCTTGCGGATCTATCAGAAAAGTTGGAGAAGAAACTTGTCAAGATCTTGACCAGAAATTTCTTGGACACACACGATCCGAGAGATGATGAAGAATTGAAAAGCAATCTCGAAATATGAGTCGACTTGATCTGAATCTCTTGAATCGAAGGCCCTAGCAATTTGCACGAAGATGATCGGCGATGGCAGCTTCCGTTTTGGACAGAGAGAATAAGATTCAGAATACTTAGAATAATTCCTGACAGCTTGTTAGGGTTATTGGGTTTTGACAAGACCTTATATAAGATCTCCCTAACGGTCATAATTAGCCTTAATGACGTACACGTGGACCAATCAAGTCAAGACATTCAAAATTCCCGTCGATTCTAGACTTAGCGAAATTCTGGAAAAATCTGACAGAAATACTCGAGTAACAGATTACCTACTCGAGTACTTAATAAGATTACTCGAGAGAATAGAAGAAGACTACTCGAGTAGAAGACTTGGAGAAAATCCAGAAAGAAAGAGTAATTACTCGAGTACAAAATGATTTACTCGAGTGCTAATATAATTACTAGAGACGTGGAGTTGAACTACTCGAGTGGTAGAAATAGACCACTCGAGTACTGGATATATTACTCGAGAGGTAGATGGATTACTCGAGTCAAAGACTTAGAGAAAATATCTGGAAGAAAAATTCTGGTTACTCTAGTACTGGGACTGGACTACTCGAGAGGAGATTGACTACTCGAGTATATGGAAATTACTACTCGAGTAAAGGACTTCGAAAAATTCAGAGAGATGAAAATCGTATCACTCGAGTATTAAACCTGGACTACTCGAGTAGTAGATAGACTACTCGAGTACATGAACTTGACTACTCGAGTGAAGTAAAACAACATGAAATCCTGTCTTCTGTAACTCGAGACAAAAGACTAATCTACTCGAGGACTAATATGACTGATGAGTCCACTTTTTATACCTATTTTCGGACTCATCTGGGCTAGTTTTCACGTGTTTGCACTTCACTTTTAGTTCTTTATTGTTCCTATTTCATCTAATCATTATTTCCATAGGAAGTGCACATTTGTGCATGTGGTTGTGTATTTTGTTACTTTTATTGTTTGTACTCCTTTTTGTGATTGCCTGGAATGTCTGCACATATGAGTGATTGGTTTTTCCTTTCGGTACAGGGGGTCGTCTGCGTGTTCCGGGATGGTTGTGAAACAGGAATACTGCACACGATCATGGGATCTAATGCGCACGACCACTGGTCGTGCACCCCTGATCGTGCGAACTACTCTACATTTTCCAGAATTAGCCAGGGGTAAGCGCACGACCACTGGAAATAATACGCACGACCACCGGTCATGCTCCACTGATTGTGTGCATTGATTCCTCTTTTCCTGAGTCCTGTCTGGGGTAATCGCATGACCATTGAACTTAGTGCGCACGACCACTGGTTGTGCGCCAGTACTCGTGCGCGTTATCCCAGTTCATCTTCCTGATCTTCCATGCCAGTGCGCACGAGCACCGGACATAGTGCGCACGACCACTGGTTGTGCGCCTGTGATCGTGCGCATTGTTCATTTCTGCTTTGTATAAATAGTGCAGGTCTCACCCTAATTCGGAGAGGATCCGGAGCTCGACATTTCTCCGCCGTTTTCCGCCTTCTCCGCTGTTCCCCTTCATCTTCCACCCTAGGGAGGTGCTCCGGGCAAGCTTTCACCGCCAAATCCAAGCCGGAGCTTCCTCTCGGCCTTCTCCTTCATCCGTGAGCTTCAAGTAGGGTTTGACACCATAGCCATCAAGCAAAGGATAGCTAGAAAACTTCGTCCGCTATCGTGAGACGAAGAAGACGGGCCATTGGAAGGTGGTGACAGCCCTTCTCTACCCGGACGCAGTTGAGCACCGAGCTTGGACGTGGAATGACAACCCGACAATTCCAACCGTGAATCCTCAGCAAGACTTCGGAATCGGTCAATCTCTTGACTTATTCTTTCTTTCTTGTTGAATATTGGTGTTTAACTTTATTTATATTGATAAAGTATGCTTAGTTTGTAAAACATTTTTATACAATCATGTCTATGTGATTTTATATGTTTTCATTATTTACTTGAGTTGCGCTATACTCCATCCACCACCATCCACCCTTGTCGCACTAGCAATTGCTAGTGGCGTGCATTGTGAAGAGGTGCTCACGACCCTCATTCCGTTGTTCTAACGACCTCATCCGCTATCCTTCTCGTCCATCCGCCCCGTGATTCGGTGCATAGCGACCCGACTAGTCTTCCATCCCGCCTGGCGAAGCATCGTATAGCGGCGTTGCATAGGAGTAGTTGTTAGCCTTTTGTTTTCTGTTTCCGCAAACATCAAAACCCCCCTTAGTTAGCTCCGACCTGAGGACTTCAATCTCAAGTCCTCCTCGAAATTAACTCCACCTTACTATGTTCCTTGAGAGATCGATACTTGGAAAAACACCCATTTTATATTACTTGTGCGACCGGTTCACTGTCGTGATCTTAAGCATCAAATTTTTGGCGCCGTTGCCGGGGAACACAGTCGTGTGAGTTTGTGGAGA
Source organism: Platanthera guangdongensis (assembly GCA_039583875.1). Taxonomy (NCBI): domain Eukaryota; kingdom Viridiplantae; phylum Streptophyta; class Magnoliopsida; order Asparagales; family Orchidaceae; genus Platanthera; species Platanthera guangdongensis. The sequence goes on along the minus strand of CM077158.1, from coordinate 166,655,016 downwards.
GGGAGATAATAGATTGAAGCCCTTTTCCATTTGTGCATATCATTTTTTTTATTTGTTTGCTTTGGTTATTAGAATTTTTATTTTCCTTATTTCTTTTTACCCTTTTCTGATTTTTGATTTAGATAGCAGATCCGTGCTATTTTCATTTTAGTTGTGTAGCACTTTTTCAAAAATTATTTTTGTTCGTGATGGATCCTGATGCTGAGTGCCGTATCCTTGACACTTTGCGCCTATCCATCGATGCCATTGCTGTTATGAATGCCGAGCATTGCATTCGGTGTTTGTTATGTCAAGGTGTGGGCCACATGTTGAAGGATTGCCCTCGTTTGTGCAAGCCTTCTCCCTCTGAGGGCGTGTGCACAACAACCTCCCGTTCGCAGAAGACTATTGTGGACAGGCCTACCAGGGTGTTGCCTGGCCCATACACTGACATAACGCACTTTGCTCATTCATTACCCGTTGAGATTACCGAAGAATTTTTAGCCGCATACAACTCTTTCATGGGTCCCTCGATCCCTTTTTACGAGCTTTCCTTGAGTGATGATGATCACTCTGGTGTTAGCCAACAAAAAGAGGAGCAGGAACTCATGGACGCTCCTGTATGGGACGATGAGATTGTTCCGGTCGTCGATGGGGTGGCGTCAGCGAATGATTTTGCGATGGGGCCTGCTCATTCAGTGCTTGATTTTGAGAGCAGCCTTGCCCCTCCACAATTTTTGTCGGATTGTGCTACTCCATTTTTGTGTGAGTCAGTTGATGATGTCGTATTTGTTGATTATTCGGTGCCCGAGGTTGCGCCGAAGTGGGATGATGATTCCTCTATCTCCTACGGAGAAGGTGGATCTTCGGAACACTTTTACGCACCCCGGTGGGATGAGGAATATCCCCTTTCCGATGCGGAGGTTTGCACCTCCTTATTGGATGAGGTTGTTCCTCTTACCACCGCGGACCTTGAGTTCTCGGATTCCCCTCGGTACGACTCGTATGATACCGACGATGATCTCTGCTTGGATCCTGCTGAGAGTGAGACCGGGATCACTCTCCCATTTTCTGATTCTTTTAGTTCTTCTTCTCTTTTATTACTTGATCCCCCTTCCATATCTGAGCCTGTGTAGGATGAGTCTCCACAGGTACGTTGGGATGACGATGAGCTTTGTGCTCATGCCATTGCCATCGCCTCCTGCGGGCCTATGATAGACGATACCTTGCTAGGCAAGGATTTATTTTGTGATAAGATGAGTGAGGACCAGTGCTCCTCCTCTTCTTATTTCCTATTTCCTCTACCTGTGTTGGGCAGATATTACTATTTAGGTAGAGGGGTAACTGTTCTATCGCTGTATCGGTACCCGTTACTGAAACGGATATTGGAACAGTTACCTGTGCAATTTTCTTTTCATAGGCCCATTAGCTAGAACCTTTTCATAGCAGAATAAGTCGTGCTGGGATGACAATAACTCCAGTACTTATCTTTCATTTTCTGCATTTTATTTTTCATGTCTATTTTAGGTTTAGCATTTCTTTTTGTATATTTTTCTTTTGTTTTTGCGGAGCTCACCCCTGCGGTATTCATAGCAAATTGCATTGGCGGGGTTGTGATTCTTCGTATGGAGGACCTACTTCAGGTTTACATGCGTCTTCTGGTATGCTCACTGGCTGAGCATTGGGAAACCTCTTTCATTAGCTCTGTATGATTTTAATTTCTCTATCATATGCTGTGTAGTTTAGTTTAAGTCTGGGAAAGAGCCAGTTTTGTTACATTTTGCACGTGCACATCTCATGTACATACTAGAAGCTTTTATAGTTTTATTTTGATTAGTTCATTGAACTGCCCACCACTGCACCCACATGAGCGCGTGATTAGATTTTTGCGTGCTGCGAGTTAAACTCGTTTCTTTTGTATGATTTGGGAAACTTATGGTGCTGATATAGGATTGTGAGACGGAGTAAAATGTTGACCTTGCTGTGCTCCTAGTCAACTGCTCTCGTCTCGTGTAAAAATTCGAGTAGATTTAATTTTTCTGTATGCTTATGGTTTTATACTTTTCTATTTGCGTAAAGATCTTTTTATTCTACTCAAAAATTGGTGAATCCGGTGTGAATCCAACGGTAGCTTAGGGATGTGTGTAGACGACCGTTAGGTTCGTATTGATAGAGTCTGGAGGATGGATAGTGTTTCCCGTTGGCTAAAAACTTGCCCCAAGCTATTCTTGAAGCATGGGTATAGGTTAGTCATGCATGAGCGTGATGTAGGCCATCATTTTGGCCCGGTTGAGCTTTGTACCATTCCTAACATCATATCCTCGCTAGCCCTGTTGTGCCTACCCCTCCTTTTGATTCAGCTCCACCATGATTTCACCAAAGCCTCATAGCCAATCCTAGTCGCACACCCAAGTCGAGTTTAGTGTTTTATATTTTCATGTTGGGATGTAATGTGGTGTTATTATTTGTGAAAATGTGGAAGTGCTCCCAAGTTTATATCAGCTGAATTGTGAAAATAAAATGAAGAAAAAGAAAAAAAAATAATATATTTGTAAAGAAAAAAAAGTGAAAAGAAAAAGTTTAACTGAAAATCATTTTGGAAATGACATTGTATTTTGAGTAGGCGGTACACACACACATTTTTGAAAAATTAAGTCTGGGGGTATGGTGTACCCGCGTGTATTTTGCTTAGTAGAGGGATTCATTTTATACTAGCTCATTTGGGTCAGGTGCATAGCCTTCCTGTATATCTTTGTTTACCTTACCAAAACCCAAGCCCCATTTCTTCACCTAAAGTCCTACTGATACGTGTGTGGACCAAACTAGTGTCGTGGAGAGAATGCGAAAGGGCAAGCATATGGTCACCGACATTGGTGGATTCCTTTGGAGGTTATCCCGAGCCCAGATCTTTGGCAATGCTCGCATAGCGATTAGTCTACTTTCTCCCTACGCGTGACCGGGTGATTCACCGTGATTCTATTTTTGAGTAATAATAAAATGTTGATATGCATTGTGAAAAGTATAAACTATTTTGCATACTTAGAAATTTCTTCTATTATATTTTTACGCGTGCAAGCATGCGACTTCGCATGGTACTTCGTATCGCAATTTCTTTGTTAATTAGTATTTTTCCCTATCTGCTTAGATTTTGTTTGCTCGGGACGCGCAAACAGTTAAGTCTGGGGGTGTGAGGAGTCCACTTTTTATACCTATTTTCGGACTCATCTGGGCTAGTTTTCACGTGTTTGCACTTCACTTTTAGTTCTTTATCGTTCCTATTTCATCTAATCATTATTTCCATAGGAAGTGCACATTTATGCCCGTGGTTGTGTATTTTGTTACTTTTATTGTTTGTACTCCTTTTTGTGATTGCCTTGAATGTCTGCACATATCAGTGATTGGTTTTTACTTTCGGTACAGGGGTCGTGTGCGTGTTCCGGGATGGTTGTGAAACAGGAATACTGCGCACGATCATGGGATCTAATGCGCACGACCACTGGTCGTGCACCCCTGATCGTGCGAACTACTCTACATTTTCCAGAATCAGCCTGGGGTAAGCGCACGACCACTGGACATAATGCGCACGACCACCGGTCGTGCGGCACTGATCGTGTGCATTGATTCCTCTTTTCTGAAGTCCTGTCTGGGGTAATCGCACGACCATTGAACTTAGTGCGCACGACCACTAGTCGTGCGCCATTACTCGTGCGCGTTATCCCAGTTCTTCTTCCTGATCTTCCATGCCAGTGCGCAAGAGCACCGAACATAGTGCGCACGACCACTGGTCGTGCGCCTGTGATCATGCGCATTGTTCATTTCTACTTTGTATAAATAGTGCAGGTCTCGCCCTAATTCGGAGAGGATCCGGAGCTCGACATTTCTCCGCCATTTTCCGCCTTCTCCGCTGTTCCCCTTCATCTTCCACCCTAAGGAGGTGCTCCGGGCAAGCTTTCACCGCCAAATCGAAGTCGGAGCTTCCTCTCGGCCTTCTCCTTCATCTGTGAGCTTCAGGTAGGGTTTGACGCCATAACCATCAAGTAAAGGAAAGCTAGCAAACTTTGTCCGCTATCTTGAGATGACGGGCCATTGGAAGGTGGTGACAACCCTTCTCTACCCCAGACGCAGTTGAGGACCGAGCTTGGACGCGGAATGACAACCCGACGATTCCAACCGTGAATCCTCAGCAAGACATCGGATTCGGTCGATCTCTTGACTTGTTCTTGCTTTCTTGTTGAATATTGGTGTTTAACTTTATTTATATTGATGAAGTATGCTTAGTTTGTAAAACATTTTTATACAATCATGTCTATGTGATTTTGTATGTTTTCGTTATTTACTTGAGTTGCGCCATACTCCATCCAATGTAACATCCCATGTTACTTCTAGACCCCTCAACTTAGATTGGGTTAGGCATGGGGTGAGATTTGAGGAGACCAACTAGGTTTGACCCCAGGTAGTGGGTGGTAGCCATGTGGGGCCCACTATAAGACCATAGTCAAACTAGGTCAAACTAGCCTAAGAGGGGACCCTAGCCACACCATGACCCCACCACATTGCCCTAACCCTAAAGACAATCTAAGTGGACCCTAGGGTATGTCACTGGGTCAACATTTTGACCCCAGTTGACCAAGGTCAACCTTGGGCTTAATTTGGTCAAACCCACACCCATAGGCCTAATTAACCTAAGTGGGGCACCCCCTTGACCCAGACCAAGTTGGGTGGTGCCACTAGACCCATTTCCACCAGGTGGGGTCAGTCCACCCACCATAGTTGACCAGTCAACCCCAAAAGTCAAATTGGTCAACAATTTGACCTAAGGAATGAAATGAAGGCCAAGTCATTCCCCCTTGGACCAAGCCCACCAAAATTGGCCCATAGTCAGCCCAAGTGAACAAGAGCAACCCTACCCCTCTAAATCAGGAGAGAGAATGCATGCAAGGGGGTAAAATTGGAAATTTTAGGAGAAGAGGAGAGAGAAAGAGGAATGAAGGAAATGGTGGCCACATGGCCACCCCATCAGCTGACTTAGGCTGCCCAAAACCAAGTGGCTGACCTCCCCTCTTCATTTCCAGCAGAATTCCAGAGCTGAGAGCCACATGGCAGCTGGGTGAAATCTCCAAAGCCCAAAACCGAGCTAGCATTGGAGATATCTCCACTTATAGCCCACCTCAGTCCAAACAGAGCTCACCATCAGCTTCAGAAGGCCGAGAGGAGTGGAATTCGACTACTTACTCATGGAGAACGGTGGAGAATTGAACTTTCGGGGAGGAGCTCGCCGGCGCACCACCACCACGGCAAACCGCCGCCTGACCCGCAGCCAAGCCCCGATTATGGTGCGTTTCACTTCACCTCTACCCGCACTAGCTTCTTAGATCAAATAGGCGAGAGATCGGGCTCAATTGAGCCCGATGCCATGTGAGAAAATCGAGAGAATTCTAAGTTTCTGAAACCGCTCGGGATCGTCGTCGCCGCCGTCTTCCGCCGCCCCATCGCCGGGAAATGATAGCCACCACCACCGTGAAGGTGATGACACCATTGGCCGGAGGTGGCGACGTCTCAGCTGGCCGGAAACCGCCGGCAAAATCGCTCCAGGTCGGCTCGATCTCAGCCGTTGGCTGGAGGTAGACGATGAACAGATCCCGTCCGCTGTACTTTAAGATTCGTGCTTAGATATTAATATGAATTTAATTTAATAAATGAATAGTAACATTTCTGTCACATATATTCAGCCCTCTTGCATGTTAAATTTAGGCCTCCTAGAGGCATTTCCAGACCTTAGACCCTCAATGAAAAATGTATCCTAGGGTCTTACCTTTAAAATGCCACCCTAAACATACATTTTCGAGTAGTGTACAGCCCTGTAGGACATTTCTCTTAGGACTGGTCCTAGACTAGGTCAAAATTTATATTGGATGCCCTGGTCTCAATATTAGTCACCATGACCCCAAATTGTGGGCACATGCATGATTAGGGCTTACTTACCTCCTGCCAAAATTTAGGAATTTTTGGAAAATATTTTCCTATAGTGTTTGGTAAAATATCAAAATTTAAATAAATGATATATATGGAGTTCTACTCCTCCCCATGGCCCCAAATTTTGGTGGTAGGTCAGTGGGGTCACCCTTGGTGCATGATAAAATTTTCAGCACCTTGAGATCACTGCATGTGGGAGAATCCACTTGCATGTGCTAAACTATGTTAAGGCTTGGTGTGCAAATAGCAAAAATGCAAATTGGTGAATTTAGCCCAATGGTTGCATGCAAGAATTATGAAATTATTTACAGTGGCTCATTAGGGTAAATGTCACTCTTCAAATTAATAATGGAATTTTTGGAATCAAAATTCCATTTATTGGAATTTACTTTAAAAATAGCTATTTTGGAATTAAAAATTGGAAAATAGGATTTATTCAAGTACAAATCCAAACAACATTACCAAGGCATAGATTACACCACATTTGACTTAGGAAAATTATGATTTCTCTGTTTTGAAGAACCTTGGAGTAGATACCCTAAATTTCCCATTTTACCCTTATCATGATAATTCTTGAAATGATATATTTATACCTCTGAAAAATTTGGGATTTATTCTACTGTTATAAAATGTTGTTATTAGTTTATCATGAATTTCTCAGAATTTACTGGATATATTACTTGTGTTAAATTAGTACAATGGCATTTTGGTAAATACCTTATAATTTAACCCCATAGGCCATCTTACATTCAATGTTGATGATTCTCTGCCAATAGCCATAATTTAGTGTCCTAAAGGCTCTGTAATTTTTCTGGAATTTTTGAGTATATAATGCTTATACTTCATGTGTAAAATGGAATTTATGTGGGATTGATATTAAATAGAAAATGACAATAAATAATTTAAGGAAAATTATGAAATTTTGAAGGCAGCAATATTTGGTCAATATACATCTCAGGAAAAATTTCCTAAGTTAGTGGATGCTTAATTAAATCACTTCATGTGTAAAGTGGCCGAGCAGTTAAATTAAGAGAATTAATTAAATGACCATTTGGCCAGGAAAAATTATGAGGATCCTTAGGGTAGTTCCCTTAGTCCATAATACCTTAGGATAAATATTTAGAGGCAAGATGCCTTAAGTTTTGGAAGATCACATTTCTAGGGTAAACATAGGTCATGGTCTGCATATAACACAAACAGGTCTTGCCTTAGGGGAATTACCAGGGGACTGATTATCGGCAGAAATAAGAGAGAGAGTTCAACATATGTAACCCTGGTGGGTAGAGTTTTTCTCAGTGAGGGATCAAAAGTGCAAGTCTTAACTAACAACTGGAGTGGGGATCGGCGGAAGACCGTCGGTTTTCCCGGTAATAACTTAATTCACTAGGGTAATACTAAAGCAATAAGGAGAGCTGGGAAGATACATGGGTAGCCATCAACTAAAATAAATATCCTTGCGAAAGGGAACGCTGGGCGTAATCCCAACACAGTTCCTAGTGCCCCTTGAGAGCCCTTCACAGGGAATACCGGGGGCAGTCCTGGGATTAACCTAAAATCTCTAAGTATAATAAACCGTAGGCAAGAGTAGTTTAATAGGTTAGGACATTGTTGTACCTTCTCGCCCGTGTGGGGGCTGGAGAGATTCATGATATATGCTCACCCGTTTGGGGTTTGAGGGAGTTGACACAAAGGCACTGATGTGCGTTCTCACCCGGGTTTGGGTTTGAGGGATTCAGGACGGGTTTTTGTCCTGCGAGCGGAAGGCTCGGTATGAATTACTTGCATGTGCATAAATATCGTGGCGGGGCATGCGGTACTGGCCGTTCGTCACACCGATGGCAGTACGGTGCACCAGGCGGTTGTGGGAGTTAGAGGGGCCAGTGGGTTGTTTTACACTGCGGTCTGGAGGACGACCCCAGATAACACACATCCGACCCAACAAGACTGACGGGTTTGTCAGCAAAGTACGTACGCGAGACTCTAGAGTGCACCTTGGACGTGTACAGAGGCGTATGAGAGGGGTCTAAGGCTTGGTAGTGTGCATACCGGTCTAGAAGCGGAGACGCCCGCTCCGCTGCTGCCGTAGCCACAGCGGTGGTACCCGAGAGTGATGCTAGCTCTCAAAAAGTGGGAACTAAAGGTCTGTGATCACAGAGTCATTGTGTGTGAGTTGCACTTGCCTGCGCATAAAATTGCATCATATCATTCATTCATATTAGGTCATACGCTTCATAGATCCTTATCATATAAATTAGTATGGGCTCTTTTATATGATAAGTTAAATTTCCTGGAAATCCTAACTTATATATTTGTATGGGCATTTATATAAGTTAGGGTACGTTTGTGATGATAGCATAGTGGTAGCTTAGCTTATTTACTTATTCATACTGCTGCTTCTTTACTTTTTCATTACTGCACTACTTGTTACTTGTACGTACATAGAATTGCTAGAGTAGAACTACAGTATTTATTACATCATTAGTTAGATATTGTCACCTGCTTCCACCTTGTTACCCCTTGTTGTCCTCCGCTTCGTCCTCCCGCTCGGTGCCTAGGAGCTGTGGGGCGAGGTGCGGAGGAAATGACTTAGTCTTTTTGACTAATGGTCGATGACCAACTATTTTTAGGAGCCCGTGGAGATGGAGCACCAGCACGTCGAGGAGGCAGGGCATGAGGAGCAGATACCACTTCAGCAGACTACTACCACTACTGTGCGTCCTCAGGTGGGACGAGTCTTGATGTTCTAGTTTAGCTTCCGCATTTACTATTTTGTGAGAGAGAGAGAGATTTGATGTACTGGGCATAAGCCCTTTTTTTTACTCTTTCTTCTGTACTTTTCTGTGGACTAGTGATGTACTATTCATTTCCTTTATATGATTGTACTATGACTTGTGGACTGATGGCATTTTATACTCAGTTATACTTCTTATTTCTCATATTGGCCTACAGGTTTATGATCGTACTAGCCGGCAGAATCGGCGTGTTGCGGTATCGACTAACACGTGAGTTAGTGCCACCATAAGACGGCGGTTCTGGGCATAAGATCCGGTAGCCCTCCTTGGTAAGGGGGAGGGGGGTCTTACAAACTGGTATCACTCGAACAACGATCATATGAGAAAGAAGTCCACAACATGCGACCACCCCCGCCCCAGCATTAGTTTGCGGACAAACTATGCAGCGGAAGCAGTGGTGTGCCCATGTACAAAAGTCACAGAAATGGTCCACAAAGTACAATTTGATAGGCCAATTTTGCTTTAACCTTACCCAAAGTACAATTTGATAGGCCAATTTTGCTTTAACCTTACCTTTATGCAACCCCCACAGGTCGCAGCGCCGCAAAATGTGGCTCCTCCCCCTCCAGCTGCCACTCCATTCCTACATACGGAGATGGGGCAGACCCTGACGGCAATTTTGGATGCCTTTAGAGCCCAGCAAGTCCCGGCTCCACAGCCAAATCCGGGGTCGAGCTGGCTGAGTGCATTCAAGAGCCTGTCCCCACCGACGTATCGTGGGACAGAGGATGCAGTGAAGACGGAAGAATGGCTGGAGGCCATACACGAGATCTTAGCAGGCATCAGCTGCCCAGTCGGCCAGGCAGTACCTCTAGCCACCTCCGTGCTAGAGGCTCATGCAAAGAGATGGTGGAAATCAGTCCGGGAGACTACTTATGCAGACTTTGAGCTGTCAGAGATTTCTTGGGAGGAGTTTGGCGATGTGTTTCTGGAGTACTTCGTCTCCGCTACGGACAGGGATGCTTTGGAGGAGAGGTTTTTGAACCTCAAGCAGGGGACCAGATCAGTGATAGAGTACCAGAGAGTGTTCTCCCACTTGGCCAGGTTCGCGGGGATTCAGGACACCGACGATAGGAGGTATGCGAAGAGGTTCTACCGGGGCCTCAGGGATGATCTGAGGCAGGCTCTGTTATTCATTTCACATGGCACATCCAGGCAGATTATCGAGATGGCGAAGAAGCTGGAGGCTGACCAGCTGATGGTGCGAGCCGGAGGGAAGAGACCATTTGATGGATCGACATCAGGTGAGAGCAGTAGGGGCTCTCAGAGAGGCAGGACCATCGGATACCGGAGGGGTGGGGGACGTCGTCGTCCCAACTTCAGGCAGGAGCAGGGGCCTCCTCCAGCATTGGCTCCCCCACCTCTACAGATGCATGATCCAAGGAGGCAGGATGACCGAGGCCACCGACAAGTGGTTTGTTATGGATGCCGCCAGCCTGGGCACATCAGGTCGGAGTGCCCGCACCGATTCCATCCCCCTCCTCCTCCTCCACCTCCAGTGGCCCCTGTACAGCAGGGCCGAGGACGAGGCCGAGGACGAGGCCGAGGTCGGGGATATCACGGCAGGAGGCGCGAGCAGGAGCAGATATACGCCTTGGACCTCACAGAGCCGAGGAATCCCGAGGAGGTCATTACAGGTACTTGAAGTTAATTTTGAGTTTTCTTAAATTTTTCAATGATATATATATAGTACCTGGAACCATAGGATAACAATTAACCTTCGCATAAACAAACCTCAGGCATAGTCATGATCAGCGGCAAGCCTGCCCATACTCTTTTCGACACGGGTGCGTCACACTCGTTCGTATCCGAGACCTTCATCGACGGACTCGAAGGCGTGGAGAGGTTCCCTGGACTAGAGATGAGGGTACGCCTACCCGATGGATCGGAGCTGCGGACCACTGCACATTGTGATATGGAGGCCGAGATTGGCGGCAAGGCATTTGAGGCGCCGGCGACTATCTTGAAGCTGCAGGACTTTGACTTGATCTTGGGCATGGCCTGGTTGCACCGGAACCATGCCCAGATAGATTGTCCGTCCAGGAGGATCACGCTGAGACATGGCGACTCTCATGTCATCGTTGAAGGTATCCAGCCTGTCTGCCACCTACTATTATCTTCTATACAGGCTGTGAAGGCCCATGAGCAGGGTGAAGAAGTCTATATTGTCTGCTTCGAGATGGTGGGGACAGAGGCTACTATCTCAGATATTCCGGTGGTTCGGGATTTCTCCGACGTATTCCCGAAGAAATTGCCCGGGCTACCGCCTGCTAGAGACTTGGATTTCAGGATTCAGCTAGTGCCGGGAGCGAAGCCGGTGTCCCGAGCACCCTACAGGATGGCCCCTAGAGAGTTAGCAGAGTTCAGAACTCAACTGCAGGAGCTAGTCGAGTCAGGATTTGTACGGCCTAGTTCATCGCCATGGGGAGCGCCAGTTCTATTTGTGAAGAAGAAGGATGGATCACTGCGATTATGTATAGATTACCGGGAGCTGAACCGGTTGACGGTCCGCAACACCTATCCTCTGCCTCGGATAGATGAGTTATTTGACCAGCTACAGGGAGCATTCTGGTTCTCCAAGTTAGATTTGCGATCCGGCTATTATCAGCTCCGTATCAGGGAAGAAGACATACCGAAGACGGCTTTCAGTTCGCGCTATGGATTATACGAATTCACGGTGATGCCTTTTGGGCTCACGAATGCTCCTGCTGCATTCATGAGTCTGATGAACCGTGTTTTCGAGCCTTTCTTAGATCGCTTCGTGATAGTATTCATCGACGACATCCTTATATATTCTCGGACTCAGGAGGAGTATACGGAGCACTTGGCACAGGTCCTGCAGAGGTTGAGGGAGACACAGATGTACGCAAAATTTTCGAAGTGCCAGTTCTGGTTGCAGGAGGTGGCTTTCCTGGGGCACACGATCAGCGGGGCTGGGTTAGCAGTGGACCCGGCCAAGATAGAGACAGTGAGGGATTGGCCACGGCCGAAGACCGCATCTGACATCCGCAGTTTCTTGGGACTAGCAGGCTATTACCGCAAGTTCGTGGAGGGGTTCTCGAGGATAGCACTCCCCCTCACGTCCTTGACGAAGAAGGATGCAGATTTTGTTTGGTCAGAGCGGTGTGAGGCGGCTTTTCAGGAGCTGAAGGACCGACTCATCTCTCCCCCATTCTTGCGCTTCCATCCAGGAGCGAAGGATTCCAGATCTACACGGACGCCTCTTACTAGGGGATGGGTGCAGTCTTGATGCAGCATGGACACGTTATCGCTTATGCTTCGAGACAGTTGAAGAAGCATGAGCATAACTATCCAGTACATGATCTAGAGCTCGGGGCTGTGGTTTTCGCCCTGAAAATATGGAGGCATTACTTATATGGGATTCATTGTGACATCTTCTCAGATCACAAGAATCTCAAGTATATCGATACTCAGAAGGACCTAAACCTGAGACAGAGGAGGTGGCTGGAATTTCTCTGTGATTATGATTACAAGATCCACTATCATCCGGGAAAAGCGAACACGGTTGCGGATGCTTTGAGCAGGAGGGCCGGCACTTCTGGACCGGAGCCCCGATTGATGTCCATAGAGCTGCTTCAGATGATGGAGGACATGCACATTACCGTGGTGTCCGAGACCGAGCCAGTGGTATATAGAGAGTATTTGAGCTCAGTGATCAGCTGCGATGATATACAGGAGCGCATCCGAGCACATCAGAGGCTGGATGCTGCGTTACAGCCGATTTTCAGTGCCCTAGAGAGGGGCAAGGTCGAGGACTACACGCTACAGGATGATCTTCTTCGGTTCCGGGGGCGCATCTACATACCAGCAGGGGGCAGTATTCGAGATGACATACTCCGAGAGGCACATTGCTCGAGATATTCAGTGCACCCTGGCATCACCAAGATGTGGGCAGATTTGCGGAGATCTATGTATTGGCCCGGGATGAAGAGGGAGATCACGGATTTTGTGACCCATTGTGAGACCTGCCAGCGTGTGAAGGCGGAATGCAAGAGCCCGGGAGGTTTACTACAGCCACTGCCAGTTCCAGAGTGGAAGTTCGAGGACATTGCTATGGACTTTGACACGGATTGCCTCGCTCCCACTCCGGACATGATTCTATATGGGTTATAGTGGACAGATTGACCAAAGTCGCGCGGTTTATTCCAGTTCGGAAGGATGCCCCAGTCACAGTTCTGGTGAGACTATTTGTGGAGCAGTACATCAGATATCATGGTATCCCCAGGACTATTGTTTCGGACCGTGATGGTCGGTTCACTTCGAGCGAGTGGAGGGCCGTGCATGCTCACTTGGGATCTCGGCTTACCTTTAGTACCGCCTTCCACCCGCAGACCGACGGACAGACCGAGCGGACCATCCGGACCATGGAGGACCTGCTCAGATTATGCATATTGGATACGGGGAGGCCTTGGGAGAGGCTGCTACCATTGATCGAGTTCTCGTATAATAACAGCCACCAGGCTAGCATCAGGATGGCTCCGTACGAGGCTCTTTATGGGAGGAGATGCCGGACACCGCTATCATGGGTACAGGATGTGGATACCAGGGCTCTGGGATCTGATTATATAGAGGACACTGAGGCTCAGATTCGATTGATCAGGGATCGGCTACTGGAGGCCCAGAGCAGGCAGGCAAAGTATTATGATGCTCGGCACCGACAGGTGGAGTTCCAGGTTGGAGACAGGGTATTCTTGAAGATACGTCCGGTACACGGTGTTTCACGGGTGCGGAGGCACAAGAAGCTCAGTCCACGATACATGGGGCCCTACCTGATCCTGGAGCGGATCGGCCCCTTAGCTTACCGACTGCAGCTGCCACCGGAGTTGGGTGCACTACATGACGTCTTCCATGTCTCTTCCTTACGGAGAGCTCTCCTTCGGCCGGAGCAGCACATCACTACTACAGCCGGACCGGTAGAGCCTGACAGATCAGTGAGATTGGAGCCGATCCGGATTGACGATACAGCCATCCGAGTGTTGCGGAAGAAGAAGGTTCCCCTGGTGAAGGTGCTGTGGTCCAACCATGGACGGGAAGAGCACACTTGGGAGCCGAGAGATCTGATGCTGGAGCAACACCCGGAGCTATTCGCATCAGGTACATTTAAGTTATGCTTTTAAGATTCTTGATAATTCTTGCAATTAGAACCCCGTAGACCCGAACTTAAATTTCGGGGACGAAATTATTTTCTTGTTTATTGGAATTTGTAACATCCCATGTTACTTCTAGACCCCTCAACTTAGATTGGGTTAGGCATGAGGGTGAGATTTGAGGAGACCAACTAGGTTTGACCCCAGGTAGTGGGTGGTAGCCATGTGGGGCCCACTATAAGACCATAGTCAAACTAGGTCAAACTAGCCTAAGAGGGGACCCTAGCCACACCATGACCCCACCATATTGCCCTAACCCTAAAGACAATCTAAGTGGACCCTAGGGTATGTCACTGGGTCAACATTTTGACCCCAGTTGACCAAGGTCAACCTTGGGCTTAATTTGGTCAAACCCACACCCATAGGCCTAATTAACCTAAGTGGGGCACCCCCTTGACCCAAACCAAGTTGGGTGGTGCCACTAGACCCATTTCCACCAGGTGGGGTCAGTCCACCCACCATAGTTGACCAGTCAACCCCAAAAGTCAAATTGGTCAACAATTTGACCTAAGGAATGAAATGAAGGCCAAGTCATTCCCCCTTGGACCAAGCCCACCAAAATTGGCCCATAGTCAGCCCAAGTGAACAAGACCAACCCTACCCCTCTAAATCAGGAGAGAGAATGCATGCAAGGGGGTAAAATTGGAAATTTTAGGAGAAGAGGAGAGAGAAAGAGGAATGAAGGAAATGGTGGCCACATGGCCACCCCATCAGCTGACTTAGGCTGCCCAAAACCAAGTGGCTGGCCTCCCCTCTTCATTTCCAGCAGAATTCCAGAGCTGAGAGCCACATGGCAGCTGGGTGAAATCTCCAAAGCCCAAAACCGAGCTAGCATTGGAGATATCTCCACTTATAGCCCACCTCAGTCCAAACAGAGCTCACCATCAGCTTCAGAAGGCCGAGAGGAGTGGAATTCGACTACTTACTCATGGAGAACGGTGGAGAATTGAACTTTCGGGGAGGAGCTCGCCGGCGCACCACCACCACGGCAAACCGCCGCCTGACCCGCAGCCAAGCCCCGATTATGGTGCGTTTCACTTCACCTCTACCCGCACTAGCTTCTTAGATCAAATAGGCGAGAGATCGGGCTCAATTGAGCCCGATGCCATGTGAGAAAATCGAGAGAATTCTAAGTTTCTGAAACCGCTCGGGATCGCCGTCGCCGCCGTCTTCCGCCGCCCCATCGCCGGGAAATGATAGCCACCACCACCGTGAAGGTGATGGCACCATTGGCCGGAGGTGGCGACGTCTCAGCTGGCCGAAAACCGCCGGCAAAATCGCTCCAGGTCGGCTCGATCTCAGCCGTTGGCTGGAGGTAGACGATGAACAGATCCCGTCCGCTGTACTTTAAGATTCGTGCTTAGATATTAATATGAATTTAATTTAATAAATGAATAGTAACATTTCTGTCACATATATTCAGCCCTCTTGCATGTTAAATTTAGGCCTCCTAGATGCATTTCCAGACCTTAGACCCTCAATGAAAAATGTAGCCTAGGGTCTTACCTTTAAAATGTCACCCTAAGCATACATTTTGGAGTAGTGTACAGCCCTGTAGAACATTTCTCTTAGGACTGGTCCTAGACTAGGTCAAAAATTATATTGGATGCCCTGGTCTCAATATTAGTCACCATGACCCCAAATTGTGGGCACATGCATGATTAGGGCTTACGTACCTCCTGCCAAAATTTAGGAATTTTTGGAAAATATTTTCCTATAGTTTTTGGTAAAATATCAAAATTTAAATAAATGATATATATGGAGTTCTACTCCTCCCCATGACCCCACATTTTGGTGGTAGGTCAGTGGGGTCACCCTTGGTGCATGATAAAATTTTCAGCACCTTGAGATCACTGCATGTGGGAGAATCCACTTGCATGTGCTAACCTATGTTAAGGCTTGGTGTGCAAATAGCAAAAATGCAAATTGGTGAATTTTGCCCAATGGTTGCATGCAAGAATTATGAAATTATTTACAGTGGCTCATTAGGGTAAATGTCACTCTTCAAATTAATAATGGAATTTTTGGAATCAAAATTCCATTTATTGGAATTTACTTTAAAAATAGCTATTTTGGAATTAAAAATTGGAAAATAGGATTTATTCAAGTACAAATCCAAACAACATTACCAAGGCATAGATTACACCACATTTGACTTAGGAAAATTATGATTTCTCTGTTTTGAAGAACCTTGGAGTAGATACCCTAAATTTCCCATTTTACCCTTATCATGATAATTCTTGAAATGATATATTTATACCTCTGAAAAATTTGGGATTTATTCTACTGTTATAAAATGTTGTTATTAGTTTATCATGAATTTCTCAGAATTTACTGGATACATTACTTGTGTTAAATTAGTACAATGGCATTTTGGTAAATACCTTATAATGGAACCCCATAGGCCATCTTACATTCAATGTTGATGATTCTCTGTCAATAGCCATAATTTAGTGTCCTAAAGGCTCTGTAATATTTCTGGAATTTTTGAGTATATAATGCTTATACTTCATGTGTAAAATGGAATTTATGTGGGATTGATATTAAATAGAAAATGACAATAAATAATTTAAGGAAAATTATGAAATTTTGAAGGCAGCAATATTTGGTCAATATACATCTCAGGAAAAATTTCCTAAGTCAGTGGATGCTTAATTAAATCACTTCATGTGTAAAGTGGCCGAGCAGTTAAATTAAGAGAATTAATTAAATGACCATTTGGCCAGGAAAAATTATGAGGATCCTTAGGGTAGTTCCCTTAGTCCATAATACCTTAGGATAAATATTTAGAGGCAAGATGCCTTAAGTTTTGGAAGATCACATTTCTAGGGTAAACATAGGTCATGATCTGCATATAACACAAACAGGTCTTGCCTTAGGGGAATTACCAGGGGACTGATTATCGACAGAAATAAGAGAGAGAGTTCAACATATATAACCCTGGTGGGTAGAGTTTTTCTCAGTGAGGGATCAAAAATGCAAGTCTTAACTAACAACTGGAGTGGGGATCGGCGGAAGACCGTCGGTTTTCCCAGTAATAACTTAATTCACTAGGGTAATACTAAAGAAATAAGGAGAGCTGGCAAGATACATGGGTAGCCATCAACTAAAATAAATATCCTTGCGAAAGGGAACGCTGGGCGTAATCCCAACACAGTTCCTAGTGCCCCTTGAGAGCCCTTCACAGGGAATACCGGGGGCAGTCCTGGGATTAACCTAAAATCTCTAAGTATAATAAACCGTAGGCAAGAGTAGTTTAATAGGTTAGGACATTGTTGTACCTTCTCGCCCGTGTGGGGGCTGGAGAGATTCATGATATATGCTCACCCGTTTGGGGTTTGAGGGAGTTGACACAAAGGCACTGATGTGCGTTCTCACCCGGGTTTGGGTTTGAGGGATTCAGGACGGGTTTTTGTCCTGCGAGCGGAAGGCTCGGTATGAATTACTTGCATGTGCATAAATATCGTGGCGGGGCATGCGGTACTGGCCGTTCGTCACACCGATGGCAGTACGGTGCACCAGGCGGTTGTGGGAGTTAGAGGGGCCAGTGGGTTGTTTTACACTGCGGTCTGGAGGACGACCCCCGATAACACACATCCGACCCAACAAGACTGACGGGTTTGTCAGCAAAGTACGTACGCGAGACTCTAGAGTGCACCTTGGACGTGTACAGAGGCGTATGAGAGGGGTCTAAGGCTTGGTAGTGTGCATACCGGTCTAGAAGCGGAGACGCCCGCTCCGCTGCTGCCGTAGCCACAGCGGTGGTACCCGAGAGTGATGCTAGCTCTCAAAAAGTGGGAACTAAAGGTCTGTGATCACAGAGTCGTTGTGTGTGAGTTGCACTTGCCTGCGCATAAAATTGCATCATATCATTCATTCATATTAGGTCATACGCTTCATAGATCCTTATCATATAAATTAGTATGGGCTCTTTTATATGATAAGTTAAATTTCCTGGAAATCCTAACTTATATATTTGTATGGGCATTTATATAAGTTAGGGTACATTTGTGATGATAGCATAGTGGTAGCTTAGCTTATTTACTTATTCATACTGCTGCTTCTTTACTTTTTCATTACTGCACTACTTGTTACTTGTACGTACATAGAATTGCTAGAGTAGAACTACAGTATTTATTACATCATTAGTTAGATATTGTCACCTGCTTCCACCTTGTTACCCCTTGTTGTCCTCCGCTTCGTCCTCCCGCTCGGTGCCTAGGAGCTGCGGGGCGAGGTGCGGAGGAAACGACTTAGTCTTTTTGACTAATGGTCGGTGACCAACTATTTTTGGGAGCCCGTGGAGATGGAGCACCAGCACGTCGAGGAGGCAGGGCATGAGGAGCAGATACCACTTCAGCAGACTACTACCACTACTGTGCGTCCTCAGGTGGGACGAGTCTTGATGTTCTAGTTTAGCTTCCGCATTTACTATTTTGTGAGAGAGAGAGAGATTTGATGTACTGGGCATAAGCCCTTTTTTTTACTCTTTCTTCTGTACTTTTCTGTGGACTAGTGATGTACTATTCATTTCCTTTATATGATTGTACTATGACTTGTGGACTGATGGCATTTTATACTCAGTTATACTTCTTATTTCTCATATTGGCCTACAGGTTTTTGATCGTACTAGCCGGCAGAATCGGCGTGTTGCGGTATCGACTAACCCGTGAGTTAGTGCCACCGTAAGACGGCGGTTCTGGGCATAAGATCCGGTAGCCCTCCTTGGTAAGGGGGAGGGGGGTCTTACATCCAACACCATCCACCCTTGCCGCACTAGCAATTGCTAGTGGCATGCGTTGCGAAGAGGTGCTCACGACACTCATTCCGTTGTTCTAACCACCTCATTCGCTAGCCTTCTTGTCCATCCGCCCCGTGATTTGGTGCATAGTGGCCCGACTAGTCTTCCATCCCGGCTGGCGAAGCATCGCATAACGGCGTTGCATAGGAGTAGTTGTTAGCCTGTTATTTTCTGTTTCCGCAAACATCAAAACCCCCCTTAGTTAGCTCCGACCTGAGGACTTCAATCTCAAGTCCTCCTCGAAATTAACTCCACCTTACTGTGTTCCTTGAGAGATCAATACTTGGAAAAACCCCCCATTTTATATTACTTGTGCTACCGGTTCACTGTCCTGATCTTAAGCATCAATGACCACTCGATAAAATGACTTAGAAAATTTTCTAAGAGGAAATTCTGTTAACTGAAGAATAAGAGAGGATCTACTCGAGTAATTGACTTGGCTACTCGAGAGCTATATTCAGACTACTCGAAAGCCATTTCCCTTACTCGAGTGCAGATATACTTACTCGAGTAATTACTAAGTATTTCACTCGAGTATATAAAGAACTACTTGAGTAAAAGACTTAGCAAAAATTTCCTCAACAAACTTTTCGATTATTCAATAAAATCAGCAACATTTCTTTCTCCAATCAGTCCTAGTGCTTGAAACATGAAGTGTATCCCAATAGAGAGGCTACACATGAGTCAATACTGAAAGATATAGTACCTAAACACCTAGAGGGGGGGGGGGGTGAATAGGTGACCAAATTCTTTTTAACTTTTTATGGCAGCAATCAGTTTTTAACACAGAATTTAAACTACTATTGCACAGCAATCACACAGCATTCACTGCAAACCACAACACACAGAAGACACAGAGTTTTATAGTGGTTCCCCAAGCTTTGGGTACATCCACTTTCCCCCTTCGCCTATCTAGCAGTGTACTAGATTCGGGCAAACTTCTCTACTATCTCAGAACCCAAAATAGGCTCCTACACCTCAGGCCCAAGGCCCTACAACTCAGCTTTTCCACAAAGCCTACACTCAGCCACAAAGGCCTACACTCAGCCATCAAGGCCTACACTCAGCCACCAAGGCCTACACTCAGCCACCAAGGCCTACACTCAGCCACCAAGGCCTACACTCAAAGATTTAACTCTCCTACCCTCAGCCTTTATAATTACAGGCTTACAAGACTCAGATCCAAAGGATCCTACAAGATAAAATTGAATACAATAATGTGACTCAACAACTCAGAGAAAAGAGAAAGAAGAGTTGTGAGTTTCTTGATGAGTTCTTGGAAGAACTCAGCTGGACTCAATCTGACTAAGCTTTCTTCAAAGCTTCTTGAAAGTAGAACTCAATAAGATTGACTCCTTCTGCAGTTGATCCTTGATCTCTGCTACTTAAGATTCAGAATAAATCTGAACCCTTCTTCTCAGTCTGGTTCCAACAACTGATTTCTTGGATGGAGCTCTCTCTCTCCAACTTCTTAGATCTTCACTTGAAAGCTAGATCTTCTTCTTGTTAATGATCACTTGGACTTGTTTTCAAATCCTCTCAACAATAGTTTCTGTAGACTGTATAAGCCTATTTATAGGCCTTCTTCAAGGTAACTGGCTGGTCCGGTTCATAACTGAATTCTGACAACTCTGACAGGTGCTGTAGACTGGCTGGAATGGCAGCTGTCAAGTTATCCAGTCAGTTCTTGAAAATTCTCTAACTGTCTGAAAGTGTCGAGATTTTCTATCTTTAAGTGTCGACACTTATAGACCAAGTGTCGACACATGTTGTCTAAGTGTCGACACTAGTCTACAAGGTGTCGACACAACTCCTTGTGTTGTCGATTCTGTGTCTTGACACTGTTACTTCTTCATGTGTCGATACTGATAATGTGTGTCGACACAAGTACTTGTACTTCAGTATTTTGCTGAATTCTTCTAAGTGTCGACACAACACCTTTGTGTCGACACATCTTCATGTGTTGTACTTGATAAGTGTCGACACATGTCTTCAGTGTAGATACTTGCTGAGTGTCGACACAGCTCCTTGTGTCGACACTTGGTTCTTCTGTTGAGACTTTAGCTGGGTGTCGACACATTCCCTTAGTGTCGACACTTGTACTTAGAATAATTTTGTTGATCTTGCTGTTCATTGCTAAGTGTCGACACAGCTCCATGTGTCGACACTTTCTTCAAGTGTTGAGTCTTCAGCTGAGTGTCGACACATTGTTCCTTTTATCGACACTTTCTTCAAGTGTTGACTCTTCTGTTGTGTGTTGACACATTGTTTTGGGTGTCGACACTTATACTTAGTCTCTGCTAACTTTTGTCGAGTGTCGACACAGCTCCAAGTGTCGACACTTTCTGGTGTAGACACAGTTCTTCTAGGTGTCGACACTGCTGCTAAGTGTCGACACTGCTTCACTGCACTTTATTCAATGAGTGTCGACACAGCTCCTTGTGTCTACACTTTCTGTCTAGTGTCGACTCAGCATCCCTGGTGTCGACACAATGACTCTAAGTGTCGACACTGCTTGTCTGGGTGTCGACACAAGTCTTCTTAAGTGTCGACACTTTCCCTCTGGGTGTCGACACATGGACTTAGAAACTTTTTGCTTCATTCCTGTAAATACTTAACCTGCACAAGTAACTAAAAATACATCAAATACATTTTGATGTATATCATTGAGTTGGGTGAGGCTTCTTCAAATCAGGTATATTTAAACCAATGTACCCAACAATCTCCCCCTATTTGGAGAAGTCATAACCCTTACTCAATGATATACACCATTCATAAATAAATTACAAAATGATGTAAAGCAGGATTATATATAGCAGGGTAAACATAAATATGTATCAATCACACATGTATACATAGTCATCATCACAGAACAATTATGAAACATATTTATTACACAACAAATTTATCACACAAAACATTGTTCCAATACTTTGTCATATACAAAATTCTAAAGTTTACAGAATGTTTTATATCAAAAGAATACATAGTAAACTTAAGAAATTTTCTAAGCTATTTCTGTTCAGCCTCCTTAATGACTATTCTTTTCCAGCTTGAACTCTGGCTTGAACAGGAGCTTCAGCAACTTAAGCATCAGCAGGCTTCTTGCCTTTCAGATCTTTCTTCTTGAGTTCTTTTACTTTAATCTTTTGTCTTTCAAAGTAGTGATAAGGCTTGGGAAAGTACTTGCTAGGCTCCAGAGCAGTAGGAGGTAGCTTTCCCATCTTGGCCTTCCTTCTGTATTGAACTATAGCCTCCTGCCTTGATTCATGTTTCCTCCATTCATTTTCAGAAAACCACTATTCCTGTCTTGAATGTTTTCTATGGCAGCTTTCCAGGCAGTCAATATAATATTTCTTGAGGTAGGGCTCCACTGCTCAAAGTCTGGTCTTTGTTCAGCTTGCTCCCTAAACCTCTTGTTAGACAATCTTGTCTCTTCTTCTTTCTGAAGTACCTCTTGCATAGCTTCAGAAATAGGCTGAACAACTTTCTCTATAATTACATTGTCCTTACCCCCAGGTGGGCTATACATGGACTGTATGTCACCATGAATCATGTCAAAATCTGGTGGAGGATAGATCACTTGAGCTACTTCTGGTTGCTCACCTACAAAATAGGCAGGGTTAATTCCAGATTCAGCAACATTATCATCATCATAAAGGAGAGCAAATCCAGGAGTTGCTCTGATAGAATTTGATATCCACTTGGCATGATCAGAGCTGGCCTTGACTAACACTCTCTCCCCCTTTATGACTTCTCTTTCTATATGATCTCTGACATCATCTTTCTTAAATCTCACTTGATTATTCAAATAATTAACTCCATCTTTAAAGAAAGGTTTTAACCTTTTGAGTTTGTCAGTTATGATCTTTTGAGATTCTTGAATGGCAGTCTTAATAGTAGTGATTTCTTCTTGAAATACTTTGTCAAATTCAGCTTTAACAGTAGCAGAAGAGGTAGAAGGTCCAGCAACTATGTTTTTCATTTCTGTGACAATAGCATTATGGGAAGCAGTTAAATTATCATTCATCCTGATTTGGTTCTCTAGAACATACCCCTGCTTCAGTGATATGTCATCTACTTGAGCCTTTATCTTTTCTTGATGAGTTGCAAGATAGACTACTACATTCCCACCCTTGTGGAAGCAGTCAGTCATCTCCTTCTTATTAAGATTTATTTCAAATCTTATTGATTTTATATCCTGGGCCAGATCAAACTGCAATGATTTCTGCCCTTCATCCACATACTTCTCAATTGCTTTTCTATGCTCATCCAACTTGATCTGCATAGCAACCATCAGTGCACTATAATCAACTGATGGTGCTTGCTGAACTATAGGCTGTGGTGCTATAGTTTGCAAGCCCTTCTTGTAACTCTGACTCCTTCTTCTGAATACTTGAAATTTCTGCTTCTTAGCCCTTGCAGCATCCTCATCTTCAGAAGCTGAGGAGCTGGCTATATCTACCCTTTCTTTTGGGAGTTCTTCAACAGGTTGGGGCTTGTCAGTCTCATGCCTTACAGGCTCTTCAACAAATAATATTTGCTCCCCCTCAAGTGGAGCATTCTCTTTTTCAGCAGTAGCAGTGTCCTTGTCAAAATCTTGTTGATCCAGATTTAGGAATAAATCTTCCATTGTAAATTCTTGGGGTGAATGAGCTGAAGAAATTCTTGGCTCTTCAACTACTGGATCAGTAACTACAATATCAATAGATGTGTCTTCCATGACAACATCTGGGGCTTGGCTATCCAGCTGAGTTTGCTGATGAACATCAGACAAATCAGTATCCTCTATAGGAAAATCTAAAGCATTTAGTTCAGTGATTACCTCTAGTATTGTGTTGGTGGCTTGTTCACTTTCTAGTGTAGTTGGTTCTTCTACAACTAGATACTCCCCCTGAATGTGATCCTTGTGTATGGGGCTAGCTTGAGGTAGCTCCCCCTGGATCTCAGCAACACTTTGAGGAGCTGGAGACTTCACAGCAGTCTCTTCTTCATTCTCATCTGGTGTGAAGACCACATGTTCTTCACTTTCAGAACTGCTAGTGGAAACCTGTGCCACTGGAGCAGTTTTCCTCTTCTTCTTGAGTGGGGTTTCCTTTTCAGGAGTGATCTTCTCTGGTGTTGTCATCTCCTTAGTCAACACCCTGTCCCATCTAGAAAATATTCTCAGATCCATTTTCCTCATATGATTTATTTTGCTTCTAGCAGCTTGTTGCATAACCTCTGGTATGGTACCAGCTAGGTATAAACTTATGATACTGCCCAGATTGGGCTTCTTCAGGCTTTCCTTTATCTTCTCAAAGATTACTATAGACCAGTCAGTTTTCAGAGAGAAGATTATCCTTGTCATAATGTTGAACATATGGGCTGATATCCTATCATGCCCTCCTGGCTTACTTAAGATGACCTTGCCAACAATTTCTGATAGGAATTTTCCTTGACTATTCATGCCTTTCCTATTGAAAACTGAGCCAATTTTCATCTTAGCATCCAGTCCACACCATGCCAATGCATCTCTGGACCTGGAAGCTGTAACCTCTTCTTCTTCTTTAGTTCTTGGTAACTGCAGTACTTTCCTCAGACTCTTTGAAGAGACCTTAACCTTCTCACCATGAACCCTGGACTTGATCTTGAATCCATATTCGTTCACTTCAGCTCCATTGAGGAATTCCAGTACCTCTTTCTTAAAAATTTTTGTATGTTCAGAAACAAGGAATTCCAACCCCGAGTCTGCTACTAGGGTTATCACGTTCTTGATTTCCTGGTCAGTATCCCCAAATGCGTCGTGTACCAGTTCGTATCCTTCGTTGACGTTCTCCTCTAGCTTTGGCGCCATTAGAGTTTGTAGAATTTGACTTGAGAGAAGAGAGGTGTCGACACAGAAGTTTGGTCTCAAAACTTTTGAAAGCGTGTCGACAAACTAAGGCAAAATCCTGTTTATACCTTTCTAGGTTTGAAGATGAAAAGGCGGACAGCTAACTTAAATTGTGTCGACACTGGCAATAAGTGTCGACACTGACTTATAATGTCTCGACACATATGTGTCGACACAAGTTTAGTCAACAGAATATATGTGTCGACACTTGTGTATGTGTCGACACAACTCAACTCGACATATAGTCGAGACTTTACTTAGAGAATTCTGAGTAAAACTTAAGTGTCGACACCACTTTGGATGTGTCGACACCTACGTGATATGTGTCGACACTAATATTCTGAAGTGTCGACACCAACTTCCTAGATGTGTCGACACCTTTTTCCTGAAGTGTCGACACCAACTTTCTATGTTGACACAGAAATCTCTATGTGTCGACACCTTTTTACTTAGCCAATTTCAATTCTGTAGACTTACTCTAAGATTATCATTTCTAGTTCAATTTTAAATCTATTGAACTTAGCTTCTTCTAGTGGCTTAGTATACATATCAGCTAATTGATTATCAGATTTAACATATTCCAATAAAATATCTTCTCTTTCTACATGCTCCCTAAGAAAATGATATTTAATTTCAATATGTTTTGTTATACTATGGGATACAGGATTATTGGCTATTGAAATAGCACTAGTAGAATCACAGAAGAGTGGAGTTCTACTTACCTGAAATCCATAGTCCTCTATCTGATGTTTTATCCACAAAAGTTGAGCACAGCAACTTCCTGCAGCCACATATTCTGATTCTATAGTAGAGATAGCCACACTTGTTTGCTTTTTGCTACTCCAAGAAATCAGTCTTTCACCTAGGAATTGACAGGTTCCAGTAGTGCTTTTTCTGTCATCTTTGCATCCTGCAAAGTCTGCATCTGAATAACCTGTTAGATCAAAATCCCCATTCCTAGGGTACCAGAGGCCTAGATAGGGAGTGCCCTTTAGATATCTCAATATCCTTTTGACTGCTGTCAAATGAGACTCTTTAGGGCAGGCTTGATACCTTGCACAGACACATGTAGCATACATGATATCTGGTCTACTTGCAGTCAAGTATAATAGGGAGCCAACTATCCCTCTATACAAGGTTTCATCTACAGGCTTCCCTGCATCATCCTTGCTAAGAGACATACTTGACCCCATAGGAGTCTTCATGGTACTGGATGAATCCATACCATACTTCCTTATGAGTTATAGGGTGAACTTGGACTGGCAAATGGATAAACCATTCTCAGTATGTCTTACTTGGAGACCCAAGAAGAACTTTAGCTCTCCCATACTACTCATCTCAAATTGACCTTGCATAAGTTTTGCAAACTTTTTGCAAAGGCTGCTTTCAGTAGACACAAATATAATGTCATCTACATATATTTGGACTAGTATAACTTTGCCTCTAGATTCCCTAAGGAATAGAGTCTTATCTATTTTCCCCCTTGAGAACTTATTCTCAATGAGGAAACTAGATAGGGTTTCATACCAAGCCCTAGGGGCTTGCTTTAACCCATATAAAGCTTTCATAAGTCTATAGACATGATTAGGTAGAGTTGAATCAACAAAACCTGGTGGCTGTTCCACATAGACTTCCTCTTTAAGGTTACCATTCAGAAATGCTGACTTGACATCCATTTGGTAAACTTTGAATCCTTGAAAGGTTGCATAGGCCAGGAACATCCTTATGGCTTCCAGTTTGGCTACTGGTGCAAAGGTTTGATCAAAGTTAATACCTTCTTCTTGCATATATCCTTTAGCAACCAATCTTGCTTTATTCTTAATGATGACCCCTTGTTCATCCATCTTATTCCTGTAGATCCACTTGGTTCCTATTATATTGTGGTCTTTAGGTTTAGGAACAAGTTCCTAGACCTTGCACCTCTTGAACTGATTCAGCTCTTCTTGCATTGCTTCAGTCCATTGTGGATCTAGAATGGCTTCTTCAAACTTCTTTGGTTCAACTTGAGATAGAAAACTGGAGTACTTTGCTGCATTCAGATTTCTGCTCCTTGTTTGTACCCCTTGTCTTGGATCACCAATGATCTACTCTACTGGATGATCTCTAAGATGCCTATTGGCTGGAGGCATCCTGACTTCTGGTTGAACCTCTTCAGTTCCTTCATCTTGTTGTACTCCTTGTACTTCTTCTGCATTTGGTACATGTAGTACTCCCCCTGGACAACACCCACTATCTTCTACTTGCTGTCTTGCAGTAGATTCTTCTTCTAAAGTGAGCTTGTCCATCTTCTTTGTTAAACCTGTGGGGCTGCATACATTACTAGACAACTCATTGTTAATAAGTTTAGTCTCATCAAATACTACATGTACAGTCTCTTCTACAACTTGAGTAGACAAGTTGTAGACTCTATAAGCCTTACTATTGTTGTTGTACCGAACAAAAATTCCCTCTTGGGACTTGGCAGCAAACTTAGTCAAGTAAGACTTTCCATTGTTAAGTATGAAGCACTTACAACCAAAGATCTTGAAGTAGGATAGGTTTGGTTTCCTGCCTTTCACAACCTCATAGGGGGTCTTGTTGAGGCCTTTAGTAATGGTAGCCCTATTAATAACATGACATGCAGTATTAACTGCTTCAGCCCAGAAGTATTCTGGTAATGAAGTATCACTTAATAGGGTCCTACCAGCCTCAATCAAGGTTCTATTTTTCCTCTCAGTAATGCCATTTTGCTGAGGTGTTCTAGGTGAAGAAAACTATTGAAATATCCCAAAGTCTTCACATAGTTTTGCCATACTCTCAGACTGAAATTCAGTACCATGGTCACTTCTAATCTTGACCACTGTACTGTCTAGTTCATTCTGAATTTGCTTGACAAAGCTATGGAAGACACTAGGTGTTTCAGATTTCTGTCTTAAGAAGAACACCCAGAAAAACCTTGAGTAGTCATCTACAACTACAAAGGTATAGACCTTCCTACCTAGGCTGTGAACTGGAATTGGACCAAAGAGATCCATATACAAGAGGTATAAACACCTCACATCATCTTTGTTTTTTATGCTTCTAAAGGTGGATCTTGTCTGCTTGCCCTTTTGACAAGCTGAGCAAATACCATCTTTAACACACTTAACTTGAGGACCATTCCTCACTAACTCTTTGCTAAAGAGTTTGCCAATTGTCTTGTAATTTAGATGAGCTAGCCTCTTGTGCCATTTGACACAATGAGAGACTTTCTCATCTGCTACAAGACACACTTGAGAACCATTGGTCTCACACATAATGTCTAGGCAGTAGACATTCCTATTCCTATAACCTGTCAAAATGATCTCTTGATCACTTGACCTCTTAATATGACAACCATTCTTAACAAATGAGATGTCATACCCTACATCACTTAATTGACTTATACTTATTAGGTTGTGTTTTAACCCTTTAACATATGCCACTTGAGTAATGGTAACCAAGTTACTAGAAATGTTATCAAACCCTTTGATGATTCCTTTTTCAGAACCACCAAAGGTTACTTTTGAACCATCTTTGATTGGAATGTAGTCCCTTAGTAGTCCCCTAGTTCCAGTCATATGTCTGGAACATCCACTGTCCAAGTACCATATTGGGGCATGGCAACTTGGACTCACCTGCAAAACAGATTAGTGAACCTTAGAACCCAAAGAATTTTTGGGTCCTTGGTACTTGTTAGTTTGCATCCAGACAAAGCTACCTACTGGTTTTCCAATAGGCAGTTTGTTACTCACTTTGGCACTAGCATTGTGCCAACAGTCCATTGCAAAGTGGCCAACCTTGCCACAGCACCAACACTCAAACTTATTGTACCTTTGCTTAGGTACTGTATTTGCTGTCTTATCTACAGCTAACTTGTTGAGTGTTGAGGCTTTGCCCTTGGACTTGGACTTGGACTGAACAGTCCTTGCAGGTCTAGTAAATCCCAGTCCAGCTTTTCCTTTGTGATGAACAAATTCATCAATTATGGGTAAAACTGACTTAGGTTTAGAAAACCTAGCAACTAAGTCCTTCTCCTTCTGAAGATTAATCTCCAGACTCTTGATTTGATCATTCTTATATGTGATAGTCCCCATCTGAATCACAGTTATGTGCTTCAGTCTGGCTATCTCATTTAGCTTTTGATCAAACAATTTCTCAGAATCTGTTGGAGCAGCTTTGAGATCAGCAATTTCCTTTGCCTGACTTTTGGCTAGGGACTTGCTCTTCTTATAAGCTTGCAACAGAACTTTATATTCATCTATCAACTGATGAATATCTTCTTCAGACTCAGATGCACTCTCATCATTTGATGATGATGAATCTGATTCTGTACTGGCACAAGAAACTAAACTTAAAGTTGAACTTTGTACCTTACTGGGTCCTGGCTGCTCCAGGATTTTGTCACTTTCAATCAATGCCATTAGCCCTTGGCATTGACTGTCTTCTTGATCATATATAGAATTCATAATCTGCATGAACTCTTCTTCTTCTTCCTCAGCAAACAGCCCTATATATGCCTCAGCATCTGACTCAGTTTCTGAAGAAGAGATATCTGACAGGCCCTTGTCCTTTCTGGCAACAAAAGACTTCTCCTTCTTGCCCTTGTATTGAGTCTTTTTCTTGTCACTAGACTCCTTTCTCTTCTCAGGACAATCTGCTATCACATGACCTTGTCTATTACAGTAATAGCACACAATTTTTGATAGTGTAGCTTTGCTAGACTTTGACTTTTTCTTGTCTTTCTTTGAAGACTTCTTTTTCTGATAAGAGTCTTCCTTTCCCCGTGAAGTAGATGGCCTTGACCTCCAATGTTTCTTCTTTAAGAATTTCTGAAAATGTCTTGTGAAGGCAGCAAAGTCCTCATCACTTTCACTGCTTTCAGATTTTGTGCTGACTGTCTCATCTGACTCAGATTTAGCTGCTTTTGGAGGTGGAGTTGGTGACTTACATCTGTACTTTCTGGGGGCTTCTGTATTGAAGGCTACTGTCCTTTCCTTATGTTCACTTCTTGTTGTTTTTTCCTCTTCTTTCCTAACTGTCAACTGCATTTCATAAGACAACGGTTTGCCAAACAGTGTAGGTGGAGGAATTTCTGCCAACTTAGCCATTTATCTAATGGCACAGATCTTGGTGTCCCAATCTTTAGTTAGGGACCTTAGAAACTTGTCATTGAGTTCATAATTACTGAACTCTCTGCCATAGGACATGAGTTCATTCACTATTCTATAGAACTTCTTGTAGCACTCAGTTATGCTATCACCTTTTCCTTGTCTAAAACTTTCATACTCTTGATTTAGCAAGGATTTTCTGTCTTGCCTTACTTCTTCAGAACCCTCCATATACACAATAAGAGTATCCCACATCTCTTTGACTGTCTTACAGTATATTAGATTCTAAAAAGTTGCATCATCTATGGCACTCACTATGATGTTCTGAGCCCTTTTGTCCATGGTGGCTAGAACAATCTCATCCTTTGTCATTTCAGAGAAATCCTTAGGTGTTCTCTGATTGGCATCCAGGACTGAAACCTTCATGGGCACATATGGCCCTTCTTTTACTGTGATGTAAATCCTAGGTTCTGAGTCTTCCATAAACAGCCTCACCCTTTCCTTCCATATCCCAAAGATCTCTTTCCTGCATATGGGTAACTTCATGGATCCCAATTCCTTGTGATTTTCAGTGGAACACATGGTTCTTGATTTTCTTGATTCTGTAATACACTTAAACTGAATCTGCCAACAGGATCTCCTCAGACTGTTAGTACTTTTTGAGAACCTGTCTTTGATACCACTTGAAAGATATAGTACCTAAACACCTAGAGGGGGGGGGGGGTGAATAGGTGACCAAATTCTTTTTAACTTTTTATGGCAGCAATCAGTTTTTAACACAGAATTTAAACTACTATTGCACAGCAATCACACAGCATTCACTGCAAACCACAACGCACAGAAGACACAGAGTTTTATAGTGGTTCCCCAAGCTTTGGGTACATCCACTTTCCCCCTTCGCCTATCTAGCAGTGTACTAGATTCGGGCAAACTTCTCCACTATCTCAGAACCCAAAATATGCTCCTACACCTCAGGCCCAAGGCCCTACAACTCAGCTTTTCCACAAAGCCTACACTCAGCCACAAAGGCCTACACTCAGCCACCAAGGACTACACTCAGCCACCAAGTCCTACACTCAGCCACCAAGGCCTACACTCAGCCACAAAGTCCTACACTCAGAGATTTAACTCTCCTACCCTCAGCCTTTATAATTACAGGCTTACAAGAATCAGATCCAAAGGATCCTACAAGATAAAATTGAATACAATAATGTGACTCAACAACTCAGAGAAAAGAGAGAGAAGAGTTGTGAGTTTCTTGATGAGTTCTTGGAAGAACTCAGCTGGACTCAATCTGACTTAGCTTTCTTCAAAGCTTCTTGAAAGTAGAACTCAATAAGATTGACTCCTTCTGTAGTTGATCCTTGATCTCTTCTACTTAAGATTCAGAATAAATCTGAACCCTTCATCTCAGTATGGTTCCAACAACTGATTTCTTGGATGGAGCTCTCTCTCTCCAACTTCTTAGATCTTCACTTGAAAGCTAGATCTTCTTTGTGTTAATGATCACTTGGACTTGTTTTCAAATCCTCTCAACAACAGTTTCTGTAGACTGTATAAGCCTATTTATAGGCCTTCTTCAAGGTAACCGGCTGGTCCGGTTCATAACTGAATTCTGACAACTCTGACAGGTGCTGTAGACCGGCTGGAATGGCAGCTGTCAAGTCATCCAGTCAGTTCTTGAAAATTCTCTAACTGTCTGAAAGTGTCGAGACTTTCTGTCTTTAAGTGTCGACACTTATAGACCAAGTGTCGACACATGTTGTCTAAGTGTCGACACTAGTCTACAAGGTGTCGACACAACTCCTTGTGTTGTCGATTCTGTGTCTTGACACTGTTACTTCTTCATGTGTCGATACTGATAATGTGTGTCGACACAAGTACTTGTACTTCAGTATTTTGCTGAATTCTTCTAAGTGTCGACACAACACCTTTGTGTCGACACATCTTCATGTGTTGTACTTGATAAGTGTCGACACTGCTTCTTGGTGTCGACACATGTCTTTAGTGTTGATACTTGCTGAGTGTCGACACAGCTCCTTGTGTCGACACTTGGTTCTTCTGTTGAGACTTCAGCTGGGTGTCGACACATTCCCTTAGTGTCGACACTTGTACTTAGAATAATTTTGTTTATCTTGCTGTTCTTTGCTAAGTGTCGACACAGCTCCATGTGTCGACACTTTCTTCAAGTGTTGAGTCTTCAGCTGAGTGTCGACACATTGTTCCTTGTGTCGACACTTTCTTCAAGTGTTGACTCTTCTGTTATGTGTCGACACATTGTTCTGGGTGTCGACACTTATACTTAGTCTCTGCTAACTTTTGCTGAGTGTCGACACAGCTCCAAGTGTCGACACTTTCTGGTGTAGACACAGTTCTTCTAGGTGTCGACACTGCTGCTAAGTGTCGACACTGCTTCACTGCACTTTCTTCAATGAGTGTCGACACAGCTCCTTGTGTCGACACTTTCTGTCTAGTGTTGACTCAGCATCCCTGGTGTCGACACAATGACTCCAAGTGTCGACACTGCTTGTCTGGGTGTCGACACAAGTCTTCTTAAGTGTCGACACTTTCCCTCTGGGTGTCGACACATAGACTTAGAAACTTTTTGCTTCATTCCTGTAAATACTTAACCTGCACAAGTAACTCAAAATACATCAAATACATTTTGATGTATATCATTGAGTTGGGTGAGGCTTCTTCAAATCAGGTACATTTAAACCAATGTACCTAACAAATACCATGGATCACACAATGAGGGATTACATTGTATGGTCCTGTGTTTGGTGACCCATTGTAGACTGACATTGGTGTACACTTGGCAATATAGTCCTGCAAACATATAACTCAAAGAAGACATCAAATACAACTTAATTCATCTTAGTTTAAGTGTGACTTCACCAAATCTGGGTCATTGTGATATAATACCCAACAAAAGTGCTGAGCTGCATGGTGATGTAGTGCCCCATGGTCCTATAGGGACGGACGGGAGGAGATGTGTTGGTTACAAAGTAGAGGTCAGCCTTTGCTGACCCACATTACATCCAATTTTTACAAGGCAAGGATCGCAAGAGGGAGAAAGCTCGCCGGCCAAAAAGTCCTAAGCCTCATGAAGTGTTACATGTAGAGTAATTGCTCTATTTTGTGGAATGTGATGTCTAATGTACTATCATTCCGGTTTGTATGTCGAGGTAGCCTAGGAGTGCTTATGCACGTTGAAGCTTGATGATATTGTTTGAGTTTTAGTCTCTCAATTGTTGTAAGGCCATAAGGCTGGATTGATACTCATATGTCAGTAGATAACTTCTAATCCTGTTCTTTTGTTTCCGCTGTGGTTGGTCTGTGTTTTGAGGTTGTTAGTTTATATCATCTTATAATGCTTAAGCTGTATGGTCTGTTTGTTGTGTGGCCCCGGCCAGACCCATATTATACGGTCATTACAGGGGAGGTGTTACAATTTGGTATCAGAGGGAGGTTAGTGTCCAAGGTGTGTTTTCATGGTCGAATGTCCAATCGGATCGTGTTAAGAAGTAATCTACATAAGAGTATCTTGGGACCGTTAGTGTCCTTGTGTCTAGTTTTGCAATTAGAAGCAGATTTTGGTTTACCTTGCTTTTGCTAAGGGTGAAAGTGACGAGGTAGGGATGTCGAGGCCAAGAGAATAGCCTTCGGTGAGCTGTACTACTTCTCTGGGTATTTTAGGCATGGGGGTAACCCCTAGCGATTTCTATCATATACTTGCAGAAGTGATGGAAGCGGCCCAAGCTGCAACGGCAACAGAAGTTACGACCCTAGTTGTGCTGGTAACGACTCCCGTTACCCCGGGTATGACATCGGTCACGCATGGTGAAGCAGCCATGCAAGCAGAGATGTTGGCTGAAAGAGTGGTTATCGGGCACGGAGACCGACAAATGAAATATTTTTTAAGCTTCCATCCTCCAGCATTTAAGGGAGTCAGCACGCCTACTGATGTAGAGGACTGGTGGGCGAGAATTCCATAACAGCTAAGGGCGGTAGAGATGTCAGTAGATAAGCAGCCCGAGTTTGTGAGTTTAATGTTCGAGGGTGACCCTTGTAACAGCCCAAATTTCAAAAGGGGAAAATTTTGGGTGACACGGCCTGGGACACGGGCGTGTCCCAGGGCGTGTCCTGCTCGGGTGCGGAGACATGGCGAATTCGACGAAAATGCGTTCGATGAAGTGTTTAGGAGGGACACGACCCGTGACATGAGCATGACCTAGGGCGTGACCTCCTTTGTGTCGACACCTTTGTGTCGACACCTCCTTTGTGTTGACCATCGAGTCTTTGGTCGACAAAGTGGTCGATAGAGGGAACACACCCGTGACACGGGCGTGTACCCTCCGACACGGGTGTGTTAGAGGGCGTGTCCCCCTCTGGTCGACAAAATGAGCTCGATGATCGTCGAGTGCAATCACACGCTCCGTGACATGGGCGTGTCTACGCGGACACGGGCGTGTAACCTGGTCATGATCTGTTTCGGGATAAAGCGGTTTGTGCACCGCTTAGAGTACATGGCCTGTGACACGGGCGTGTCACAGGGCGTGTCGGGCCCGAGAAGCGATTTTGCGCCTTTTTTGTGGCCCTGCATTTTCTTCAGCTGGGATCTAACAGCTGAGATCTCTCCCTGCTTCCTTAAGGCCGAAAACTGAGAACGAATTCTCATTATGTTTCTTGCCTTCAACTTTCTAAAAAGCTTAGAGAGATAAAGGGAGAGGAAGAAGGAGGAAGATGAAGAGGGGTTGATCTCTGGTGGAGCTTGAGAGTGTCAAGCTGCGATCCGAGGCCATCTTTGCGGAGGAAAAGCTGTTGCGGTTCTTTCTAGACAGCTAGGAGCTCATGGCATTGAAGCGGACTTCGAGGGTAACGACTTTTCTTCCTAGCCATACGAAGGATTCCTTTTTGGCATGTGCATCTAATTCCCCCACTAGAGGGTGGCTTGTTATGGGAGTCTTTTGTGTTGATTCATGGAATCCCCAGTTTGTCATATTGATCCGAAAATGGAGTACGGAATAGGCATGTTGTGTGAAGCCCATCTGGATAGGTTTAGGAGTCAATGGGTTAACCCTGTGAATGGAAGTAGCAGGAAGTACTGGAGTGGTAGTACAGGAAAATACCCTTATGATGCTTGTGATACATGTGTTATTGGGTTGTACCTGCGAAAGAAAGTAGCATGAAGTACTGCATTAGAGATCCAGGAAATACCCTTTGTACTACTTGATGTTCATGGGTGGACCTGTGAAAGGATGTAATAGGAAGTACTGGCGTGGTAAGCCATAGAAATACCCGTGACATTTGTGATTTGCGGGATCATACCTGTGAAGAGAGTAGCAGGAAGTACTGGTGTACCCATGAAAGACCCGCTGATGTGTGAGATGAAATAGGTGTAATAGTAAGTACTCGTGCACCCAGGAAAGCACCCAGGCTTGAATGCCAGAACAGGATCGGTCAGACTGACCCGCGTCTTTTTATAGCCACGAGTATGCCATACTCAGTGATGGCAAGGCGATTTGAGCAACGGGGGGTGGAGGATCTGACCTGCGCTATGTCCGTCTGACATGAGACCTGGAAGTGTGGTCTGTTGGAGCGCATAGCAAGAGTCTTAGGCATGCGTGCTATGACACAATGGGGGGCTACAGGCCAATCCCGGTGCATTACGACTAGAACTCCGGCTGCATTCCATGGAGTGAAATGCTCAATGTTTAACCATTTGGATGTGACCCTGATACGGTGGTGTGACCCTGGTTCGCCGGTACACCAAGAATGTGCCATGAGTGCATGGATTGTCGGGTCGGGTGGCTAACAGTTGTGATGGAATGTGTGCATGAAAGCACATTATATGAAATATATATATGCTTGTGACATGCTATACCTGCAGGGAAGAATACCACCGTCCCGGGAAAAGGGTGGGGTCGTTATAATTTGGTCAGTTGAATGCTGACCGGTGCCTGTTAGCCACCATTGGGTGGAATGTCCCTGTGCAGGTGTTGGAGAGCCAAGCGGGATGCATAAAGGCTGAAGTCCCTGCTGCTGTTGCAGCTGCCGCCGCTAGCCCTTGAAGGCTAAACTTATAAATGCTTTGTTTTAATTGTACGTGGCTGGCCTGCGCACCAATGTTGAGGTCACTGTTGTGAAAGCCCTGTAAGGCCATAAGGCCAACTATTTGTACTTGTAAAACATTCTTATGTTATATCTAAATGACGAGTTTTGATATGTTGGATATTCATGCGTGGAGTTCAAGTTTAGTGTTTAGGCTTCCGATAGTATGTCATGTGTTAGGGTGCGCTGCGCTACTCTGGTATCATACCGTAACTTCAACGCCTATTTTGTGGTATATGCTGTGGGGTCTCGGCCGGACCTTCTAGTATATACTATGTAAACCGATGGGGTTTTTACATTTTTGGTATCAGCTGTCTTGGTCTTTCCCTTTCGAACTCGTGGTCGCCTTATTTTGTGGGGTGGCGAGCACGTGTCTGTGCGAACCAAGTTAACACGATTGAACTCCTGAATGTCCACTGTAGGAATGAAAATACATGTGTTTGAGGAACCTGCGTGTTCCTACCTTGTTGCTCTTGCTTGTGTACGGTCGCTAATGTGTATGTCTTATTCACCTATAGGTGACACGGAGTGGAGCTAGGCAGTCAGAGCCCCAGCATTCTAATGAAAGTACGACACCAGTCGAGGTTCCTACACATCCACCATCTTCAGAAACTGTGCAATTAGTTGTTGAGGCTTTGTTCGCCATGATGCAAGCCCAGCCGATTGGGCAGGCACAGCCGGCATTGAGGCCAGAACAGGTGGCGTCGAGTCCAGAACCTGTTGCGTTTGTGGACCCTCGGGCAGCTGAACGGTTGTTGAAGCGGTTTACGAGCTTTCATCCGCCTATGTTCTCGGGAGTGGGATCTCCTGTATAGGCTGAGGATTGGCTATCGCGCGTCAAGCGGATAATGATAACGATTGGGTCGGAGGAGAATCAGAAGGTCACTTTGGCCACCTTCTTGTTGGAAGGCAACGCGCATTTATGGTGGGACGAGATGGAGCTACATGACTTGGCAGGGAGACCTTTAACTGATGGCGTTGCCCCCAAGAAGGATAGTACATGGAGGATGTGCGTTGATAGCCAGGTTATCAACAAAATCACCATCAAGTATAGGTTCCCCATTCCCCGCCTAGATGATTTGTTGGATGTCTTGTCTGGAGCCACCGTATTCTCCAAATTAGATCTTCGGAGTGGTTATCACCAGATTAGGATACGAGAGGGCGTTGGGTGGAAGACGACGTTTAAGTCGAAGGATGGTCTGTACGAATGGCTTGTGATGCCCTTTGGGTTGTCCAATGCCCCTAGTACCTTCTCCCGGATGATGACACATGTCTTTCAACCATTCATGGGAAAGTTCGTTGTCGTCTACTTTGACGATATTCTGATTTATAGCACCTCTACTACCGAGCACATCTCCCACATGAGAGTGATCCTTTCCACCCTGCGGAAGGAGACGTTATTTCTCAATCTTAAGAAATGCACTTTCTATGTCTCGGAGGTAGAGTTCTTAGGCTATATAGTCGGCTCTAAGGGTATTCGCGTCAATCCGGGCAAGGTTCAGGTCATTAAGGACTGGCCCGTGCCAACCACCCTACGTGAGGTGCGTAGTTTCCATGGGTTAGCCATGATTTATCGTCGTTTTATACGAGACTTGAGTAGTATTATGGCGCCTATCATAGAGTGTATGAAGAAGGGAGAGCTTACGTGGACGAAGTCCGCCACCCATGCTTTTGAACGAATAAAGGAGC
The DNA here is from genome assembly GCA_039583875.1 of Platanthera guangdongensis. Lineage (NCBI taxonomy): Eukaryota > Viridiplantae > Streptophyta > Magnoliopsida > Asparagales > Orchidaceae > Platanthera > Platanthera guangdongensis. The sequence continues at coordinate 166,617,517 of CM077158.1, read as the reverse complement.
TTATGACTGAGGCACCTGTCTTACGTCTACCAGACTTTGCTAAAGTCTTTGAGCTCACATGTGATGCGTCTGGGGTAGGGATTGGAGGTGTCTTGAGCCAGGAGGGCCATCCCGTTAGTTATTTTAGCGAGAAGTTGTCCGGCCCTAAGCTGAACTATTCTAATTACGATAGGGAATTTTATGCTGTAGTCCGATGTCTACACCATTGGAGGCACTATCTCCTCTCCAAGGAGTTTGTGATCCTCTCCGATCATGAGGCTTTACGTTTCATCAACGGCCAGCATACAATCAGTCCACGACACGCTAAGTGGGTAGCTTTCTTATAAGGTTACACATTTAATCCCAAGCACCTTAAGGGAGTTGATAACCGAGTCACGGACGCCCTTAGTCGTCTTAATCTTTTACTCACCTCGATGGAAGTACATGTTGTAGGATTTGAGCGGATTAAGGATGAGTATGCCACGTGTCCTGACTTCTAGGACTTCTATCTTTCTGCCCAGGATAGCTCCACCACTACGATATCTGCCTACGTCATCAAGGACGGTTACCTATTTAGGAACGGGAAACTATGTATTCCACAGTCATCGTTACGACTACATATCATATGGGAGTTGCATAGCGGAGGGTTGAGTGGCCACTTTGGTAGAGATAAGACCATTACGTTAGTCGTGGACAAATTCTATTGGCCAAAACTTAAGGTTATGGTGGGACAGGTAGTGAGTAGCTGCTGCACGTGCCAGGTGTCTAAGGGTAGTAAAACCAACGTAGGATTATATACGCCCTTGCCTATTCCCTCCATGCCTTGGGTAGACGTTTGTATGGATTTTGTTTTAGGCCTCCCCGTTACCCTACGCCATCACGACTCAATTTTTGTAGTTGTGGATAGGTTTTCAAAGATGGCTTATTTCATCCCGTGCAGTAGGACGAATGATGCGTCTCACATCGCTAAACTTTATTTTAAAGAAGTCGTTAGTCACCGTGGAGTGCCAAAGAACATAGTATCGGATAGGGATGTAAAATTCACTAGTTATTTTTGGAATACTCTTTGGATATTAATGGGAACGAAATTATTGTTTTCCTCTGCCTATCATCCCCAAACTGATGGGCAGACAGAAGTGGTTAATCGAAGCTTAGGAAATTTGTTACGATGCCTTGTGAGTGATCACAAGAGCACTTGGGATCTTCTCCTTCCCCATGCCCAGTTAGCCTATAATAATTCCAAGAATAGGTCTACGGGTCTGTCTCCGAATGAGATTGTCCATGGGTATAAGGCTCCTGTGCCGCTTGACTTGGTGTTGTTGCCCCCAACGTACAAGGCAAGTCAGTTTGCACAATCCTTCGCCCAACACATCCATGATTTACACGCACGTATACGGGCCACCTTGACTACGCAATACGACTCTTATCAAGCGCACACTAATTTACATAGGAGAGTATCAGACTTCAAAATTGGCGATCTAGTTTTAGTCCGTTTGGTTCCCGACGCTTGCCAACTGGCACCGTTAAAAAGTTAGCACCAAAGCGCGTCGGCCCTTTTCGGATTATTAAGAAATTAGGTGACAACGCTTTCGTTTTGGACTTGCCTGCTGATTGGGGTATCTCCCCCATTTTTAATGTTTTGGATTTAACGATGTTTGTGTCACCACCACAAGAGTTGATTTCTTTGTCGTCTTCTTCTCCCACTGAAAATTCTCATGGGTTGGGGAGTGGTAGTATGGATGATCTCTCTCTTTCGGTCCCCACAGGTATATCATCGGATGGTAAGTTGCCTTCTTTCCTGTCTACTGCTAATATGTTCCCCGGGTTTCCACGGACGTTTTCCACTCTAGAGATGATACTTGATGCTGAGCCTGCTACCACTGCTGATGGCGACACACACTGCTTTCTCATCCGTTGGCGTGATCAGCCCCCTTTGGATGACTCTTGGGTACTCGAGACGGAGCTGCAGAGTTTGGATGCCGCTCTCCTTCACCGCTATCGCTTGGACCACACAACGGAGATGCGTGCATTTGAGCGGGGGAGGATTGATGGCGTGCCCCCTCCTCCACCATTTGAAGACGATGCTGACGATGCTGATGATGATCCGGTTGATAAGGCAATACAACTCAAGGATGTGAGGTGGCACGATGATGCTAACGGAAGGCTAAGCTACAACCTCCGCCCGCAGCGTACTACCGCCACCACAACACATTAGCCTTATTTATTTCCTTCTTGCACTCTATTTTATATTTGGAATATAAAATTATCCTATGTTTAAGTGATAATTTTATATTCATTGCATGTTTTATTATTTTTAATTTAGAACATTTTTCATGTTGGTGTGCCTTTAGCCATTCGGATGGATGAGATTACATCTCCATCATGAAGGGCTAAGGCTTGTTTGTAACTCCTATATAAGGAGGCTTTGTTATGAGATCATTAGAAAGAATTGAAAACCTAATCTCCTTTGAGAAATTTCGGCGAAGAGGAGCCTTCTCCTAGCCGCCGCCCCCCTAGCTTGTGGTGTGAAGCCGCAGCCCCCTTGCTCCCTCCATCTGTTCGGTGCGACTCCGGCGCAGCTTCCTTCGGTGCGACTCCTTGGAATAAGGTTGCAAACCATTCGGTGTGACGCTGGTGGAACCATGGAGAGAGTGATTCTCCCACAAATCTTGTGTGATCATCTTCTTGGGTAGGTAATCTCCTTCCCTTATTTGTGTTTCTTGCTGTGATATTTTGTGGAGGTTATACAACCGTCTTTTCTGCGATTTTAAAGTGTTTTCCGCTTGCAAAAATCTTAATCGAAACGTTGGTATTGATCCTCTTGTTATCCGGATTGGGAAGATCCGTTGGAGAATAAACTAGGCCTAGCGTTGACTTGTTCTCCAAGTTTGGGCACTCTTTGTGCTAACAAGGGAGTTAACCTCAACTTGTTCTTGATCGCTCTTTATAGTTTACCGCCGCTCCTAAATATATTATTGCTGCGATTGACGGCTTATAGTGAAAATAATAGATGCGTGTAGGTGCAGTGAGGTGTGTGCTTGTTGGAGAGGTAGGACCTAAGGACGTGGTATCGAGTCCGGCTAAGAGCGAGTTGTGTGCTTCTTGGAGAGTAGGTCCTAAGGACGTGGTATCGAGTCCCGTATTTTTGAGAGCCCACCGACCCCTTTACGTTCGCTTTTGGTCGGAGCACTCTATTTATTTTTTTTATGTTCTGTGATGGGTAAGCTTCCGTTAGCGTAAGCACGTCCGTGTCACGTACCCCCTATGCCATTAACACAAGTGTCGATGGAGGAATTCTGTAGACTCTTCCTGGCAAAGCACCTCCCGGCGGCACAACGTATTGCCACGGAGAACAAATTCCAAAGGCTAACGCAAGGAGATGGCAGTGTTGAAACGTACCTGCATGAGTTTACACGCTTGGGGCGGTATGCTGGTTCTATTTTTACTGATGAGAAGAGGAAGACAAATAGGTTTTATGATGGACTGCGGGAGGAGGTGAGGTTCCTGCTTTCTAGTTCTGTGAACCACGGCTTCCAGGCATTGGTCGACACTGCGTGTGCGCTGGAAAAAGATATGAAAAGGGTGCAAGGGATGCGGGACTTGGCTGTGACACAGCCGGAGTTCAAGGTGCCCCGACTGGCGAAGTCATTTTATAAGAAGAAATGGAGCAAGAGGCCCAAGGTGGCGGGACAAGCTCCTTCTTCAGTTGCATCGGGAGCAACGTCGAGAGCCACTTCAAGGCCGGATACTCGTACGTGCTTTAATTGTGGATGGGTGTAACATATAGCCTGTGAATGTCGGGTGTCGTCAAAGAATGAAAAGAAGGCGGGAGCATCATATGCGGAGAAAGGAAAGGCAGTCGTGGAGTCTTCTGCCTCGCAGGCGCAACCCCGGGTCTACAATCTTGGCCTGCAGGAGGCCATCAAGCAAAGTGACATCGTCACTGGTACGAGTTTAGTTTTTGAGTATTGTATTGCTTGCATGCTTTGTTTATTTCGTATGCGTATGCGGCTTGTGTGTGTGACAAGATTGGCACAGGATTTGTTATGATTCGGAACACGCTGGCGTTAACACTGTTTGATACGGATGCGTCACATTCTTTTCTGTCTAAAGAGTTCATAGCACAACTTGGGATACCTAGTCATGTAAAGACAGATAACGTCAGGGTGGTGTTGCCGAATGGTTGTATGATGCTTGCGGATCAAGCTTGCGATGTGGCAGTGCAAATAGGAAGTCGGGATTTCTACTTAACTACATCTGTATTACCGATATCGGAATTTGACGTGATATTTGGTATGGATTGGATCGCGGAGCAGCATGCCTTGATTGATTGTCAGTCCAAAGAGATTACGTTGGGCCAGAATACCGAGCAGGAAACGCGGTTCGTGGGTACGCGAGGAGTTGGCGGGACGTTGATGTCTGCACTACAAGTTGTCAAAGCTGTTCGGAAGGGCGCAGAGTTATACTTCATGCTAATTCAGGCTGTGGAGCCTAAGGCCAGTGTGAGCGATGTTCCGATTGTATCAGAGTTTATAGATGTGTTTCCCAAGGATCTCTCTGAGATAGCACCCCAGCGTGAGATTGAATTCACGATTGAGTTGGTGCCAGGTGCGAAACCTGTGGCCCGCTCGCCATATCGCGTCGCGCCAAAGGAAATGGCGGAGTTGAAAGTCCAACTACAAGAGTTGCTGGAGTAGGGGTATATACATCCAAGCATGTCACCTTGGAGCGCCCCGGTGCTTTTTGTGAAAAAGAAAGACTGTGGTTTACGGTTATGTATTGATTAGCGCGAACTGAACAAGTTGATAGAGAAGAACAAATATCCGATTCCACGGATTGATGAGTTGTTCGATCAGCTAGTGGGATCGACCGTCTACTTGAAGTTGGAGTTGAAGTCTGGTTATTACCAGTTGAGGATTCGGGAAGGATACATTCCCAAGACCGCATTTGGAACACGTTACGGGCACAATGAATTCACGGTAATGCCGTTTGGGCTGTGCAATACGCCATTGGTGTTCATTGAGTTGATGCACCAAACGTTTCGAGAGTACCTGGATTTGTTCATGATTGTGTTTATTGATGATATCCTAGTGTACTCGAAATCTGAAGCTGGTCATGAAAACCACTTGCGGTTTGTGTTGAATACGTTGAGGCAGAATCAGCTCTACGCCAAGTTCTCGAAGTGCGAGTTTTGGCTATCATCGGTGGATTTTATAGGCCATGTGGTGAGTAGAGCGGGCATCACAGTGGATCCGGCGAAGATAAAGGCCATACATGAATGGCCGGTGTTGTCTTCAGTGGCCGAGGTCAGGAGCTTCCTTGGACTGGCGGGCTACTATTGAAGATTTGTTGAAAACTTCTCGCGGATTGCTTTGTCGGTAACCACGCTGATGAGAAAAGATCAGAAGTTCGTTTGGACGCCAGAGTGCCCGCGAGCTTTTGAAGAGCTGAAGGTTCGATTGATCACGATGCCTATATTGTCATCTCATGTGTTACTGATGGATTTGTAATCTATAGTGATGCCTCAGGGAGAGGCTTAGGCTATGTTCTTCAACAAAATGGGAAGGTGATTGCTTATGGCTCACGCCAGCTAAAGTTGCACAAGCAAAATTATCCCGTCCACGACTTAGAGTTGGCAGCGGTGATCTTTGCACTAAAGATATGGCGACACTATCTTTATGGTGTGAAGGTGGAGATCTATACAGATCATAAGAGCCTAAAGTAACTATTGGAGCAGAAGGACTTAAATATGCGACAACGAAGATGGTTGGAGTTCCTTAGGGACTACACCTTTGAGATTCACTATACACCCAGAAAAGGAAATGTAGTCGCAGATGCCTTGAGTCGGAGAGCTCCGGCAAGGGCAAGTTGGTTGCAGAGGCATGATGAACGTCTCATCCAGAAGCTAGAAGCAATGGAGATTTCTTGTGTTGACAAGAATTCCACCGCCAATGCATTTTTGAACTGGACGGAGGTGCAGTCTGACCATACAGACCGGATTTGATGAGCAACAGGGCTAGATGAAGATCTCCTACGCTATGCTAAAGATGGGCCAGAGGGCAAGTTCTCCTGGGATGACGGTCTTCTGCGGAAGGAGGGCCGTTTGTGGGTCCCGAATTTGGGTAAATTGAGGGTAGAACTGATGTATGAAGCGCATTATACGAAGTACTCAATCCACCCAAGGAGCACAAAGATGTTCAGGGATATGAAAAAGCTATTCTGGTGGCCAGGGCTAAAGAAAGATGTTGCTCATTATGTGGCCAAATGCCAAACTTGTGCTATGATGAAGGCGGAATGCCAGAAGCCGGGCGTTATTTGAAGTCGTTGCCGATTCCAGAATGGAATTTTGACGACATTTCCATGGATTTTGTGCACGGGTTGCCGAGATCTCAACGCGGAAATGATTCGATTTCGGTGATTGTCGATCGGCTAATGAAAGTGGCACACTTCCTGCCGAACAGACGGGATGATTCGGTGGAAAATTTGGCAAAATTATATGTGGAGCAGATTGTGCAGCTACACGGTGTTCCTCGGAGCATCATAAGTGATAGAGATGGGAGATTCACATCAAATGACTGGAGGCTAGTTCATCAATTGTTGGGCACGAAGTTGACATTCAGTACGGCCTTTCATCCCCAAACTGATGGGCAAACTGAACGGACCAACATGACGATGGAGGATATGCTCCGGATGTGCGCACTAGAATTTGGAAAGAGATGGGAAGATCATCTCTATATGGTGGAGTTTGCCTATAATAATAGCTACCAAGCGAGCATCGGTATGACATCGTATGAAGCTCTATATGGACAGAAGTGTCGTACTCCTTTGGCTTGGGTAGAAGCGGGCAAAGGTAGAGTTTATAATCGTAATGAAGTCGATGAAGCAAACTCGACAATACGTACTATTCGAGAGAGGCTACTCATAGCCCAAGATCGACAAGCGAAATACTACAACGCCAAGCATCGGAACGTAGAGTTCACGGTAGGCGACTAGGTATACTTGAAGATCAAGCCCTTCAATGGCGTATCCAGGATTCGACGTCTGAAAAAGTTGAGTCCAAGATACCTTGGTCCATTTGAAGTGGTAGAGCGAATCAGAGAAGCTGCTTATCGGATAGCTCTGTCGGCAGACTTGAGTGGATTGCATGATGTGTTTCACATCTCGGTGCTGCGGAAAGCCGTTAATGATCCAGCACAGGTGATCGCGGATGATCTTGTGCCGGTAGAGTATGGGCTAACGATGAAGGTTAGGCCCATTCAAATTGAGGATCGAGCCGAGAAACAGTTGCAGAACAAGACAGTCAGGATGGTCAAACTCCGGTGGGATAATTGCGGCCGTGAGGAGCTAACATGCGAGCTGAATTTCTCGAGCTGTTTCTATAAAATGGTTGTATAGTGCAACTTTTGTTGTAACATAAAATTTTGATATTATAACATTTTGCTTGCTGTTTTCCTTCCTGTGTACGAATTTCGAGGACGAAATTTCTTGTAGGAGGGGAGGGTTGTAACAGCCCCAATTTCAAAAGTGGAAACTTTTCGGTGACATTGCATGGGACACGGGCGTGTCCCAGGGCGTGTCCTGCTCGGGTACGGAGACGTCGCGAATTCGACGAAAATGTGTTCGATGAAGTGTTTGGGAGGGACACGCCCCATGACACGGGCGTGACCTAGGGCGTGACCTCCTTTCTTTCGACACCTTTGTGTCGACACCTCCTTTGTGTCGACACCTTTGTGTCGACACATCCTTTGTGTTGATATCTCCTTTGTATCGACACTCGAGTCTTTGGTGGACAAAGTGGTCGACAGAGGGAACACGCCCGTGACACGGGCGTGTACCCTCCGACACGGGCATGTAGGAGGGCGTGTCCCCCTTTGGTCGACGAAATGAGCTCGACGATCATTGAGTGCAATCACACGCCCCGTGACATGGGCGTGTCTGGGCCGACACGGGCATGTACCTTGGTCGTGACCTGTTTCGGGATAAGGCGGTCTGTTCTCCACTTAGCGTACACGGCCTATGACACGGGCGCGTCACAGGGCGTGTCGGACCCGCGAAGCGATTTTGCATCTTTTTCGTGGCCGTCCATTTTATTCAGCTGGGATCTAACAGCTAAGAGCCCTCCCTACTTCCTTAAGGTCGAGAACTGAGAACGAATTCTCATTATGTTTCTTGCCTTCATCTTTCTAAAAAGCTTAGAGAGAGAAAGGGAGAGGAATAAGGAGGAAGAGGAAGACGGGCTGATCTCTGGTGGAGCTTGAGAGTGTCAAGCTGCGATCCGAGGCCATCTTTGTAGAGAAAAAGCTGTTGCGGTTCTTTCTAGCTAGCTAGGAGCTCATGGCACCGAAGCGATCTTCGAGGGTAACGACTTTTCTTCCTAGCCATGTGAAGGCTTCCTTTTTGGCATGTGCATCTGATTCCCCCACCAGAGGGTGGCTTGTTATTGGAGTCTTTTGGGTTGATTCATGGAATCCTCAATTTGGCATATAGATCCAGAAATGGAGTACAGAATAGGCATGCTGTGTGAAGCCCATCTTGACAGGTTTAGGTGTCGATGGGTTAACCCTGTGAATGGAAGTAGCAGGAAGTACTAGAGTGGTAGTCCAAGAAAATACCCTTGTGATGCTTGTGCTATTGGGTTGTACCTGCGAAAGAAAGTAGCAGGAAGTACTGGATTAGAGATCCAGGAAATACCCTTTGTACTGCTTGATGTTCAAGGGTGGACTTGTGAAAGGAAGTAACAAGAAGTACTGTCATGTTAAGCCATGGAAATACCCGTGACATTTGTGATTTGCGGGATCATACCTGTGAAGAGAGTAGCAGGAAGTACTGGTGTTCCCAGGAAAGAACCGCTGATGTGTGAGATGAAATGGGTGTAAGAGTAAGTACTGGTGCGTCCAGGAATGCACCCAGGCTTGAATGCCAAAACAGGATCAGTGAGACCGACCCGCGCCTTTTGTAGCCGCGAGTACGCCGTACTCGGTGATGGCAAGGCAATTTGAGCAACGGGCGGGTGGAGGATCCGACCTACGCTATGTACGCCCGATGTTAGACCTAAAAGTGCGGTCTGTTAGAGCACATAGCAAGAGTCGTAGGCCTGCGTGCCATGACACAATGGGGGGCTACAGGCCAATCCCGGTGCGTTACAACTAGAACTCCGGCTGCATGCCATGGAGTGAAATGCTCAATATTTTACCGTTGTCTTGTGACCCTGATACAGTGGTGTGACCCTGGTTTGCCGGTACACCAAGAATGTGCCCTAAGTGCACGGATCGTCAGGGCATGAGGCTGACAGTTATGATGGAATGTGTGCGTAAAAGCACAATATATGAGATATATATGCTTGTGACATGCTATGCCTGCAGGGAAGAATACCACCGCCCTGAGAAAAGGGGTGGGGTCGTTATAATTTGGTCAGCTGAAGGCTGAACTGTGCATGTTTGCCACCATTGGGTGGAATGTCCCTGTGCAGGTGTGGAGAGCCAAGCAGGACACATAAAGGATGAAGTCCCTGCTGCTGTTGCTACTACCGCCGTTAGCCCTTGAAGGCTAAACTTATAAATGCTTTGTTTTATTTATACGTGGCCGGCCTGCGCGCCAATGTTGTGGCCACTGTTGTGAAAGCCCTGTAAGGCCATAAGACCAATGTTTGTACTTGTAAAACAATCCTATATTATATCTAAATGAGGAGTTTTGATATGTTGGACATTCAGGTGTGGAGTTCAAGTTTAGTGTTTAGGCTTCCGCTATAATGCCATGTGTTAGTGTGCGCTGCGCTACTCTGGTATCATACCGTAACTTCACCGCCTATTTTGTGGTATATGATGTGGGGCCCCGGCCGGACCTTCTAGTATATACTATGTAAACGAATGGGGTTGTTACAACGCTAAGCTGTGGTGGGTGAGTCATAGTGGTCGCTAGTTTCCTAGACGCACCCCGTACATAGAAGAGTTTGGGAATGCTTTCTTGAAGAAGTATATTCCCGTGTCGACAAGGCTAGCCCTTCGGAGACAGTTTTTGCACTTGGTGCAGTGGGATAAGACATGATGAGTCGTAAATATACGCATTTTTATGTACATTAATTAAGTTGTTCTCATTTCTTTTTGTTATTTTTGTTTAATTTTCTTTAATAAAATGCTCCTTTTATTGTAATATTTTGCTAACTTAACCTATTTTATTTTTCAGAAAAAATACAAAAAATCTGCCCAAAACAGTAATGTCACGCCCGTGTACTTACTGGTCACGCCCATGACCAGGGTGTGATACGTCAATTTCCAGTGAATCAGCATTTTTTCGAAGAAAACATGTGACACGCCCGGCCACACACCCGTGTCAAAAGTGACACGGCCGTGACCTTAAGCATGTCAGCCTCCTCGACGATTTTCCGCTCGACGAAATTGCTCTCGACGATCGTCGACCTAGGACACGCCCGTGTCCCATGAGCGACAGGCATGTGTCATGTGATACGCCCCGTGCCCAAGGCCGTGACCATCTCTCGACATTTTTCACTCGACATTCATCGACTCAACCAGACACGCCCGTGTCAAGATACGGCACAGGCGTGTACTCCTCCACCTGGCCCGACAAACCGCCGCCTGCGACTTTCGATGCAAACGACGCCCAGTTCATCCTCCCCGACACGCCCACCATCACGCCCGTGATGTGGGGCATGACCGCCTCATTTTTAGCCGCAAAATCAAATCTCCAATCAAATCGACAGCCGCCATATGAACAGTGTCGACACGCCCCCTGACACGCCCGTATCAGAGGGCGTGTACTTGGAATTTTTTGTCGATAAATTCCAGCCGTCTGCTTGTGTTCATGTTCCTTTTTTCCTGAACCATTTTGCATAGGGAGGTGATGCCTAGTTGGATTTCCAAGCCTTGTAATGAGATTTTCTTCCTCTCCCTCCTTTTTTATTAACTTTGTAATCTACTTTTATTATTAATTCAAATGTTGTTTTGTTGCCCATTACATGGCTTTGGACTTCATCTATGTGCCCACTCCTATGAAATCTTATCTTTATTACTTTGTTTTAACTTAGTTTTCAATTTTTCATAAATGCGTGTTTGAGTGTATGAGTATATTTTTTACTTAGAGGTTTTCATTAATTGTTCACTTAACTATGTTAGACTTAGAATTTTTATAGCTTTTTATGCATTTCTATAAATCCGTAAAAGTTTTTTCAAAGTCTTTTTTATCTTTCATTAACTTAGATTTTCCCTTTTATGTCGTAAAATTTCTCGTTCCGTTCGCTTTATTTTCACTTTATAATCACTTTTACGGAATTATAGGAATGACTATATAGACGTTTTAATTTTTCGAGCACTTTGATTTTTGTTTTAACCTTTTTCCCGTTTAATTTTTATTTCTTCATTTTATTCATTTCTACATTATTCTAACGGTAGAAATGTAATTGTTTTAATTTTCTGAGCACTTGCACCTTGAGTTTATTTGCATATTTTTTTTACTCCTTTAAATTTAATTTACACTTTTTATGCATTTCTAGCACATTCTAGTGGTAGAAATGTAGTTTTTTTTTATTTTTAAAGCACTTAGTTTTGCTTAATTTTTTATACGTGTGCGTGCGTGTATGAGTTAGTTTTTATAGCTTTATTTCAATTCTGTAGAGTGTGTGCGTGTGTTGCATTTATTTTCGCCTACTCGTTAAGAGTTAAATGGCGTGCTTTAATTTCCCGTCTACTCGTTTGAGTAGAACTTGTACGTGTGTGTATTCATTTCTGTAGTGTGTGCACGTATTTCAATTCCAGTAGAGTGTGTTTACTTTCTATATAGTGAGTGAGTGTTGTATTTATTACCGCCTACTCATTTGAGTTAAATGACAGGTCTTTATTTTTCTGTAATTATTTAATTAGAACTTATACTAGCATTTATTTCTGCCTACTCGCTAGGAGTTAAATGACAGGACTTTGTTTACCGCCTACTCATTTGAGTTAAATGACAGGTCTGTGTTTGGGTTTTCAATTTCAGTAGAGTGCGTGCGTGGATGCATTTATTTTCTCCTACTCGTTTGAGTAGGACTCGCTTTATTTTCTCCCGGCCACTCATTTGAGCTGAGACTTGTAATTTTACTGCTTTCATTTCAGTCCTACTCGTTTGAGTAGGACTTGCACTTTACTGCTTTATTTTACTGCTTTATTTCCTGCTTTATTTACTGGTTTCTTTTTATCGCTTTTGCTGCAAGCCGTCCCCATTCTGATGAGTGGCTAATCGTCTTAGCCCTCAATATTGAAGAGCATTGGGACAAATAAAATAGCTTTAAATAATAAAAGGTCCTGTTTTTCTAATTAATTAAAATTAACTTACGGTTTGCCTAGGGTTTAAGACGTGTAGGACCACATAATCGATGTGTGTGCCCTTTTTCCGTAGTCCATACGCTAGATAGCCGAGATGACGTGCGTATGGACCAATCACCCCTTGGTAAAGAGAGTTCCACACTAACCCTCGAGAGAGGAGGCCCGCAAACTCTACCGTATTGGGTTCCCCACCCAATAGCGGGGTTCTTACCATAATGCGTGAATTAAGAGGAATCCTTCGTCAGATGAGAGCCCGGTCGAATAGTCTTAGCGTTCAGGTGAGCGATATTCCTATAGCTAGGTGAGCTAATTTTAGTGAAACTGCCACGGCCAAGTCTCCGCCTTAATAAATTTGAAACTTAGGATCTCTTTTTATTAAAAGTTTATTTTAGTTCAAATTTAATTCGGTGTCATCGAGCTAACCTCCTCATCAGCTCCACCTTTTTAATTGCTTTTATTTGTATTGCCTTTTTTTCGTATATATAAAACATATATCCTGACAATATAAAAATTATCGGTAAAATAATAGTCCCCTCCAGGGAAGAGTAGAAATAATCGAACCGACCCCGAGAACAATACGAACTCGATATTCCACACTGGAATATACTATATTACACACGATAGGTGCACTTGCCTCCTTTCGTTAAAACTCGACTCAACTATTTTTATATCCAAGTAAATAAATCCGCGGGCCCCGTTTTCTAAATAAAAACTACATCCGCCTTTTTCCTTAAATAAATCCACGGGGGCGCCGCGAGCTCGTAATTATTTTCGAGTTTTAACCCGAATCAAGTTTTTGGCGCCGTTGCCGGGGATCATTCATGTCGTTATTTCGAAATCTGGACTACTATTAATTTTACCTATTATCTATATACAAAGAAAAATGGCCAACATATATTAGATTAATAATAAGTATTATTAATAAAAACTTAATAAATATAAAAAAACGACTTCAAAAAAAACAACCAAGAACTTAAAAAAAAATTTATGTTATAATAAATTTATATAAATAAAATGACGTCGTTTTCTACTAACAAGAACTAACTAACTAACAAACCGAAAAAAACTTAAAAACTCAAAAATCCAAAAAAAAACTTAAAAACTAAAAATATCCAACAATCTAAAAAATATATAAAAAAAACTAAAACCACTCGAAAACCTAAAACAAACATTCCGTATATATGTTAATTTTTAACATTTTTTTATTTCTTTTCAAAAACCAAAAAAATTTTTACCAAACAAAATAATAATAATAATTAACACTTGAAATCAATAAACCTGTTCTATTATTAAATTTTATATATTTATTGTCACTTCGGCGCACTTTACACTTTTGTGCGCTAGGGAATCACCTTTCTGTACATGCTTATATGCTAAGACGTTAGTTTTGAGTCACACACATACTTGCCCCTACTGCCCGCACACTTTAGGCCGAGTTCATATTTTTTTGTTTTTTCTATCATATGTTTGCTTTCTCTTCTTAATAATGCAGGGTTTCAACCCGGGTCTCCCCGAACTCGTCTTAGGGAAGCTTCTACCCTCACTTTTTCTTTTTTTATGCATATTATATTGTCTATTATCGTTCCGCATATTTAGGTTGCAATATTGGGGGACAATATTGGGTTTAAATATGTGGGTGTTTTCCTATTCTGCACTTTTTATATTCTGTACTTAGAAAAAAAAATACAAAAAGACAAATGCGAAAAAATAAATAAAATCTCAAAAAAATTTATTGTTTTTGTATAATAATAAAAAAAACTTCAAAAAAAATTCATAAAACCACAAAATTCAAAAAAAATTATAAAACAAAAATTCAAAAAAAAAATCATAAAATAAAAATTCAAAAAATATATATATTTTTTCTTTTACTTTGTAAATGTTTTCATTGTGAAAAATAATATTTCTCTTCCCCCCCCCCCCCCCATCTTCTTATTTGTAAAAACTCTCTTTTTAGTAAGTCCGCGGCGTTCGACTCATCGAACCAATCCTAAAAAAAAGAATAACTCTAAAAATCAAAAAAATAAAATAGAAAAAATTTATGAAAACTCTAAAATAAATCCAAAAATATTTTGTTAATTATGAAACGAATAATTCGAATATCTCAATTCTTAACCCTTTTTGCTCTCCAAAAATTTAGTTGCGAGTTAATTTATAAGCGAATTTTATTTATTCTTTGCTTACTGTTCGTTTATTAATTGGAGATCGATAGATTTACATATCTGGGGTTAAGTTTTAAAGAATTTTTCGTATGTTTTTTTATTTAGATAGAGACATGTTTTCAGCACCACTTCTAATTCATCTAAATAGCTGCACATTTCTTTTGTTAAAAAATAATAATCTTAGATTTTAAGTAATGTTTACTTCAAATTTTTTTTTCGAATTTTAGGAACATTTAATTTATAAAAGTTGCTCTCAAAAACTTTTTATTAAACAAAGTTTTATTTTTGAACAAAAACCTATCATATTTTTTTCATGTCATACTTGACATGATTTTGATCCTTAAAAGATCCTATGTCAATGGGAATAAGATTTTGTTCCGTAAACATAGGCATCCAATATTTTAAAAGATTATATGTTACGGAGTAAGAGCCTAAAATTTTTTACTCCTATACATATACATTGGATTATTATGAAGATTGTAAAAAAAAATTCTATGTTATGGAAAATAAGATTTCGTTTTCCTAACATCCACATTCGAAAAAAAATTCATTAGAGGTTCGAGCGAAAAAATATACCCTCGCCTCTAAACCAAAGCCTTCTTCATATACAACGATATCCCACTCCACCAATTTCAAAAAGAATCTACATTTAATTTTAAAATCTTTTTGAGAGCATAATTTGTAAATTAAATTATTTCCTGTAATTCTTACAAGCTAAAGCTTTCATAAATCCAATCTATTTTTGTTAGCCTAACAAAAAAATTTTTTTGTTATCTATTCGATCATATCACAAGTTTTTAGCTGAAACCCTTCCTTTATTTAACTTTTTGGCATACTTTAGGATTTAACTCTAATACCCCGGATATTTATTTAGATCTTTCTTTAGATTAATTCAAGCGGTAGCTATATTTACGATTTTTTTAATTCTTTATAAGTTCATCTCGAACTTTTTCTCTAGAATAGCAAAAGCTTAAGTATGAGGGTATTTGATGAGTTGTAAATATATGCATTTTTATGTACATTAATTAAGTCGTTCTCATTTCTTTTTGTTATTTTTGTTTAATTTTCTTTAATAAAATGCTCCTTTTATTGTAAATATTTTGCTAACTTAACCTATTTTCTTTTTCAGAAAAAATACAAAAAATCTGCCCAAAACAGTAATGTCACGCCTGTCTACTTACTGGCCACGCCCGTGGCCAGGGCGTGATACGTCAATTTCTAGTGAATCAGCATTTTTCGAAGAAAACGTGTGACACGCTCGGCCACAAGCCCGTGTCAAAAGTGACATGGTCGTAACCTGACCCGTATTAGCCTACTCGACGATTTTCCGCTCGACGAAATTGCTCTCGACGATCGTCGACCTAGGACATGCTCGTGTCCCATGAGCGACATGCCCGTGTCATGTGACACGCCCCGTGCCCAAGCCCGTGACCATCTCTCGACATTTTTCACTCGACATTCGTCGACTCAACCCGACACGCTCGTGCCAAGATGCGACACGAGCATGTACTCCTCCTCCTGTCCCGACAAACTGCCGCCTACGACTTTCGACAAAAACGATGCCCAGTTCAACCTCCCTGACACGCCCACCGTCACGCCCATGACCTGGGGCGTGACCGACGCACTTTCAGCCGCTAAATCAAATCTCCAATCAAATCGTCAGCCGCCATATGAACAGTGTCGACACGCCCCCTGACACGCCCGTGTTAGAGGGCGTGTACTTGGGAATTTTTTTGTCTATAAAATCCAGCCGTCTGCTTGAGTTCCTATTCCCTTTTTCCTGAACCATTTTGCATAGGGAGGTGCTGCCTAGTTGGATTTCCAAAACTTGTAATGAGATTTTCTCCCTCTCTCTCCTTTTTATCAACTTTGTAATCTACTTTTATTATTAATGCAAATGTAGTTTTGTTTCCCATTACATGGCTTTGGACTTTATCTATGTGCCCACTCCTATGCAATCTTATCTTTATTACTTTGTTTTAACTTAGTTTTCAATTTTTTTTAAATGCGTGTGTGAGTGTATGAGTATAGTTTTTACTTGGATGTTTTCATTAATTATTCACTTAACTATGTTAGACTTAGGATTTTTATAGTTTTTATACATTTCTATAAATCCGTAAAAGCATTTTCAAAGTCATTTTTATCTTTCATTAACTTATATTTTCCCTTTTTGGTCGTAAAATTTCTCATTCTTTTCACTTTATTTTCACTTTATAATCACTTTTACGGAATTATAGGAATGACTATATAGACGTTTTAATTTTTCGAGCACTTTGATTTTTGTTTTAAACTTTTGCCCGTATAATTTTTATTTCTTCATTTTATTCATTTCTACCGCATTCTAGCGGTAGAAATATAATCGTTTTAATTTTCGGAGCACTTGCACTTTGCGTTTATTTGCAAACTTTTTTGCTCCTTTAAATTTTATTTACACTTTTTATGCATTTCTATCACATTCTAGGGGTAGAAATGTAGTTGTTTTAATTTTTAAAGCAATTAGTTTTGCTTAATTTTTTGTACGTGTGTGTGCATGTATGAGTTAGTTTTTATAGCTTTATTTCAATTCTGTAGAGTGTGCGTGTGTTACATTTATTTCCGCCTACTCGTTAAGAGTTAAATGACGTGCTTTAATTTCCCGCCTACTCGTTTGAGTAGGAATTATACGTGTGCGTTTACATTTCAATGGTGTGTGTGCATATTTAAATTCCAGTAGAGTGTGTTTACTTTCTGTAGAGTGAATGAGTGTGTTGTATTTATTACCGTCTACTCATTTGAGTTAAATGTCAGGTCTTTATTTTTCTGTATTTATTTAAGTAGAACTTGTACTAGCATTTATTTCCGTCTACTCGCTAGAAGTTAAATGGTAGGACTTTGTTCACCGCCTACTCATTTGAGTTAAATGGCAGGTCTGTGTTTGGGTTTTCAATTTCAGTAGAGTGCGTGCGTGGATGCATTTATTTTCTCCTACTCATTTGGGTAGGACTCACTTTGTTTTCTCCCGCCACTCATTTGAGCCGGGACTTGTAATTTTACTGCTTTCATTTCAGTCCTACTCGTTTGAGTAGGACTTGCACTTTACTACTTTATTTTACTATTTTATTTTACTATTTTATTTTCTACTTTATTTACTCCTTTTTATCGCTTTCTCCACAAGCCGTCCCCATTCCGATGAGTGGATAATCGTTCTTAGCCCTCAGTATGGAAGAGCATTGGGACAAATAAAATAGTTTAAATAAAAAAAGGTCTTGTTTTTCTAATTAATTAAAATTAACTTAAGGTTCTTCTAGGGTTTACGACGCGTAGGACCACATAATCGATGTGTTGGCCCTATTTCTGTAGTCCATACGCTAGCTAGCCGAGAGGCCTTTCGTATGGACCAATCACCCCTGGGTAAAGAGAGTTCCGCACTAACCCTAGAGAGAGGAGGCATGCAAACTCTACCGAATTGGGTTCCCCACCCAATAGCGGGGTTCTTAGAGTAATGTGGGTGTTAAGAGGAATCCTTCGTCGGACGAGAGCTCGGTCGAATAGTCTTAGCGTTCATGTGAACGATATTCCTATAGCTAGGTGAGCTCATTTTAGTGGAACCTCGACGGCCAAGTCTCCGCCTTAATTAATTTGAAACTTAGGATCTAAAGCAGTCAAGCATAAGTGGATGAACGAAGATAAAAATCAGGGCACAAGTGGATGAACGATGAAGGATCTCTTTTTATTAAAAGTTTATTTTAGTTTAAATTCCTGACAAGATAAAAATTATCAGTAAAATAATAGTCCCCTCCAGGAAAGAGTAGAAATAATCGAACTGAGCCCGAGAACAATATGACCTCGATATTCCATACCGGAATATCCTGTACTACACACGATAGGTGCACTTGCCTCCTTTTGTTAAAACTCGACTCAACTGTTTTTATATCCAAATAATAAATCCGCGCGCCCCGTTTTCTAAATAAAAACCACATCCGCCTTTTTCCTTAAATAAAACCACGGGGGCGCCGTGAGCTCGTAATAATTTTGGAGTTTTGACCCGCATCAAGACAGGAGATGAGTAAGTTCATGAGTTCACTCATTTAGGACGTTATGCTACGACGACCATGACGGACGTTGATGAGAGGACAACATCTTCTAACATGGATTTAGGGAGAATTTGAGACAACCCCTCATAGCTATGAAGAAAGCGGGCTTCAACGAGTTAGTCGAGGCCGCTAGGACATTGGAGAGTGATATGGAGTGAAACCAACGTCGGAAGGGTTTTGCATCTAAGCAGGGAGAAGAAAAGTCTTCTCAATCGCAAGGTAAAATTGACGGAAGTAAGTAGAAGAAGTCCAATCCCTACAAGACCTAGGATAAGAGTAGTACAACATTACGGGTGTATCGCTACAAGGGACCACAATCATGCTACAAGGGTGGCAAGCCAGGCCACATAACTCGTTTTTGCACTGAAGGTGGTGTAGAGCAGGTGTTGGGTATTGTATCCACAATCACCTGGATTTGAGGAAGCCACCTGTCAAGCTAAGATGAATTCACAATGTATTTGATGAAACCTCTTAAGTTGTGCTTGCAGTTCTTCCACGCTAAGTACACACCAATGTCAGGGTGCAGTAGGTCAATATACACGGGTCTGCACGACGTAATCCCTCGTTGAGCAGATCAGTGTGTTGGCCTACGTGTACTCTCTCTATTGGAGTGCACTTACTTTCAAGTACAGGGCCATGTTTATGCAAGAGAAGACAAGGAGCAAGTATGGGTCAAGGAGCCGCTCTTGGGTGGAAAGACGAAAATTCGTCTAAGTATAATTCGACGAGAATCACCAAGTGATTCTCGCCGATTCGTCGAGAATCATTAGTGATTCTCGCCGACTCCTTCCGTCTACCTCAAAATGGTGCCAAGTAAGATTCGGCGAGAATCACTAATGATTCTCGCCGAACCCGTCGCTGAGCAGGTCATGAATACCAAGTGAAAATCGTTGAGAATCAACACGGGAATCGTCGAGAATCACTCGGTGATTCTCGACGAATCGTCGAGAATCGTTAACTGATTCTCGCCGATTCGTCGAGAATCACCAATGATTCTCGACGAATTTTACTTGGCGTTTTCTCTGGATGCTGCTGGACCGGATTCTGCCGCTGGACTACTTTGAACCGGATTTCGGGTTTCTACTTGTGGGACCCACAACAGTCATTTTTGAAGGCGTCTACAGTATATATATATATATATATATACGGGTATTTTGAATGGAATACAGAGACAAAAAGAAGCCGAGCAAGAGAAAACCCTAAAATCGCAAAATCGCTCCTCCGCCGCCGTCGCCGCTCGCCCTTTTTGGACGCCGCTGTTGATCGCATTTCCTCTCAATCTCCGGCGACAGAAGCTTAACAAAGCTTTGAGTCTCACGTGTCTATCCAGAGATCTCTTGTCTCTCGATTTGTTGATGGGGAATAACTTCCCCGTCCGAATCGATCGAGACGACCGATCCTCGTATGACCGTTGGAAGACCAAGCTAGCTTCGCTACGAAGATTTGATCTCTAAGTTCAGCAGCCGCTCATCATCATAGCCGCCGATCCCGAAGCAAGCCGGCGCTCGTCTTGCTGCCGCCGGTTCCGGGGAGATCCTTTCCAAGAGAGACCAAGGTTATAGATTCTTCGTTGACTTCACGAACACGTCGTCGAACGAAGAGGAACATCGTAGTCTCCCAACGAAGTTTGTATCTCGTGTACATTCTATTTTACTTTTGTTGTAAAGGAACGATTGTTCCGTGTTGTAAGGGTTGAGTGCAACCCGGTTTGTGGGAGTGTTGACTCCTACGTGTGGAAGGGTTCCTTCCGATAGTGCAAGGATTGGATTTCAATCCTGTTGGAGAAGTGACCGAGTCATCCCTTGTTGGGAGATAGGTCGAAGGGGGAAAGTGGATGTACCCAAGTCGGGGAACCACTATAAATTGCCTGTGTATTCTGTGTGCTGTGCTTTTTATTTTTATTGTGCAGGTACCGTCGTAAATTCCGCAAAAGCATTGCACGTCACCTATTCCCCCCCCCCCCCATAGGTGAACTTTGTTGACACTAGGTGGACTTTCAAGTGGTATCAAAGCCAGGTTACTCATCAAAAAGGCTAACACCTTGAGTAGATTCCTGCCACCAGTGTCAAAAGCATGGAGCTGGATTATGAGATATCGCCACTCAAACTCCCCGCATGCACAAAGGATTATTATCCCATCTGGAGAATGAGAGTGTCATTTCACCTTGATGCTATCGATCCTCGAGCATCCTTCATCCTGGAAGAGGGTCCGTTTATTCCCATGAAGACCTCCGACTCTGGGATCCAAGTGCCCATGTGCATTGCTGAGATGTCAGAGACGGAACTGTCACTATTTAACTTGGACGAGAGGATTTGTCAAATTATCTTGGATATCTGGTCTGGAGCTTCTCGCTCTAGATTAGCAAAATGTAGGAAGGCTAAATCCATGTGGGTGATGATCTAAGAGTTGATGGGGGAGTCAGAGAAAGCTGGAATATGCTGTCAAACAGAGGAGGAAGCCTATGTGGGGGTCCTCACCTCTGAAGATGAAGGCAAGCATCTCTCGGACAGCATCAGAGCTACAGTGTCCGTGTCTGAGACTGAAGAGACCAGTGAGGAAAGCAGCTCTGATGAGGATGACGCAATGGTCACTGGCTCGAATGACAATAACACTGAAGAGCAGGTAACTTCCTCATCCTGCCCCATCTCTTTTGAACTTTCTGAAGACAGGAACAGATTTCCTCCAGAAGATTCTGATTCTCTGAAGAGAGCCCTTCAGTCAAGCAACCTACTTGCTGAGGAGCAAGCTCAAGAGATTGCTTGACTGAAGATCTTGTTGGTTCTCCAATTGGCGTCCAACAAGGTTAAGGACTCTAAGATCTCAGCTCTAGAGAGAAGTCTAGAGAATGAGAAACGAATAGTATCAAACTTTTCCAAAGTTGATGCTATAAAGAGAAAGCAAGAAAACGGGTGGATCTCCCGGATTATCAATGCGTGGAGAAATGGGGAAACGGTGTTCCGACCCCCCCACTCCAAGCAGAAAGGCAACTCATCATGCCTTCAGGTATGACCACAGGAATAGTCGTGGTCACTGCAAGGGTGATCTGTCCCCATGTGGAGACACCCATAGTGCAAGGGCCGTCGTGGCAACCCACAAGAGAATACCTAAGGCTCACTCTGAGCCCTTTGTATTCACTGCCACGGCCTCAACTCAGTGTGAATCTGCATGTCCCTGCTCACAGAAGACTTCTCACCACCCGAGGACACCGAATAGAGAAGATATAAGTCATGGTGTTAGTTTTCATGGGGCCTCTGGAAGGGGGATGCCTGTGAGAAAGGCACCACCTTCCGGGCCTCATGACGCTCACAACATGCATTCATTCCACCCTTCCACGTGTCACGATGGAAGAGAAAACTTTGTGAGGCGATCATGCTTTATCCCGGTTAGACCTAGGACAGAGACTACCTCAGTCACTAGATCAGGTCGGAAACGGCGATACAACATTCACCCGTGTTGGTGCTGTGGCAGAGTGGGGCACTTTGCCATCGACTGTTGGTACAACCCCTCTGTGCCAACGGCAAGGGCTTATCCACATTCACGGGACAAAGGTAGTCTTCCTGACAGGTTCTCTGAAGGAAGGCAGTCAAGTGCTTATGTTAACAGGAACCTAGGACCCAACATGATTTGGGTTCCTAAGGTAAGGTAATTCCTTTTTGCAGGGTAGTCTAGGTTCCCGTAAATATGATGGGAACTAGACAGTAGGTGTTCCACGACTGAAATGGAACATGCATCTGGAATAACAGAAGTGACATATATATATATATATATATATATATATATATATATATATATATCAGCATACTCACATCGAGCACCTGGTATGTTATAGTCAGAGAGACTCGTTGTTAACTCTCATAATCCCAGGTACTTTTGATCAGTTCAAGGACTTGCGTCATATTGCATCCTCATTTACATATATATCTCTATCTATGTGTATATTTATACTTATGCTTATACATGTATGTGTGCACATCTAAGGATAGGTTAACTCGATACATGCAAACCTTTATACATCAATAAAGAGTTAACGAAGATATGTCATTGTGAATCTCGACAACTCACAATTGACATCAAGAAGTTTTTGGAAAAGCCTCGTTCAAACCCAAATAGATTGACTTTAAAATATATATGTATTTATCATTTTTATATTGACTTGACATCAGAAGAATTCGAAAATGTTGCAATACTTCTTAACGTGAAAATTCCTAGTAAAGAAACCTTTCAATTTCGACTTAGACAAATCCCGCCGACCTTTCATTTCCACGGGAAACTTACCACAGAGCTGAAATCCCGCCGACCCTGTATATACTTGGAATCTCATCGACCCTTCACCTTCCTTAAGAATCCCGCCAAAGGAGCAAGCTACACGAATCCCGCCGACCTTCGCAGAAAACACGCCAAATCGCAAGGTTTCTTCCGCCGACCTGCAGGAAGCTCGTCGCACCGCCTTCGCAAAATCCCGTCAAATCCCGCCGAACCCTGCAGGAAGCTCGTCGCTACACGAATCCCGCTTCTCCATCGTCTTCCCGTAAGTTCCCGCAAGGTTCTCGCAAGGTTCTCGTCGAATCGCACCGGCTTCCGTCAAATCCCGCCGAACCTCGCAGAAAACTCTCCTATCCACCGTAGGTCTTCCTAAAGGACGCTCAAGGAAGAGTTCTCGCAGGAAGCTCACCAACTCACTTCCGTCTACGCCCTTAGGTAACCTCTTCCTCACCCGTACTTGGACATTCTCACTAGTGACGCTTCCCTTTTGAATGTTCATTAAAGCTTAGAGTAGTGCTTCTCTCTCTAGATCTGCAATGGCTCCAAGGACAACTGCTGGGTTGGTCACTGGTTGCGAGCTTGTTCGGACTGGGTTCTCTCACGCCTCGGACGAATTCCGCAACATCATTCTGATGCTGGAAGAGGCTGGGCTAACATTCGTCCTGGAGCACCCTTGCAAAATCTTGGACAAAGAGGTGCTGGCGTTCTTCGCCACCGCAAGACTCTGAAATGGCGACTCACTAATCAAAAGCAAGGTGGCTGGGGCAAAGGTCAAGTTGTCTGCCAGCAAGCTGACTCGCTTCCTGCAGCTTTCTAGCTCGGAGCATGAGGACTATCTGGAGGACAATGACAAAACCAGAACTCTCTTATTCTGCGGTCTCCCACGAGGAACTCGGTCAATAAAGAGAAAGGATATGAATGAAGAAGGGAAGCTCCTGTCTGACATTATTGGAAAGGTGCTCATCTGCAAGCCGGGCTCTCATGACCATATCTCAGCGGATATGTTCAAGATCCTGATAGCTGTTGTCTGCCGTAAAAGGTTCAACTGGGGGGAGTTGCTGTTCGAGAAGATCAAGGACACCTTGGGATCTCCGAGTTTTGGCCGTATCATAAGTCTGTATCTAAATCAGCTAAATGGAGACAGGTTTGACATGAGCAAAGGTGTTCCTCTACACTACTTCAAGAAGATGGACTCAAGTGTGTTTGACCGATGGGAGAGGCGTATTGGGCAGACTGCCGTGGAAGAACAACAGGGAGTATCTCCAGCAGTCACCCCCAATGAAGTTCCTGATACCTTGACTGCAGGAATCGAGGGGGAGCCTCTACCCCCTCATACTGATGTAGTATCTGACATCTCCCTGCTGGCCAGAGATGTTGTGGCAGATCTACACGAAGGAAGTGAACCTGAGCTGGGGAATGTGGAGGCCCCGAACCGAAACGAGCAAGGAGCCAAAGCTACTGGACTGGAGACTGCTGACAACGAGTTGGAAGATGCTGCTGATATAGATGATTTCTTGGATGATGACGGAGAGGAAGACGGGAATGAGGGACATGAAGTATTGGAGGCTCCGGATCTTTTTGAACCTCCATCTGACAAGCATGCACCAGTGGAGGGGGAGTCAGATAAATCTACAGAGGCCGCCAGCATTCCTCCATTAGAGACTGTGCTTGTATCCAACTCTACAGATGCGTCTGCTGAAGGGCAAGGCCCACAAGTGCCTCCGGCTCTTCCATTACGAGATGAGCTAGCCACTCACACTATAAATGTCATTCAGGGCATTGTGAATGAACTCAAAGCCTCCTTTGATGAAGCTCAGAATAAACTGCTGAAAAGGATTAAGACATCTGAAAATCTCATGCTCAAGAATATGGTGGAGATCAACCATAAACTGGACGAGATGGAGAAGAAATTTGAAGAAAAGTACACCGAGGCCGGCCAAGCTGTCACACTTCTCATGGCCGGATTGAAAAAGAACACTGATACTCTTGCTGTAGTAAATCAGAATGCACATGTTGTAGCTAACAACATTCAAAAGTTTGACGGTAATATGGTCACTCTCAACGCCAATCAGCAGGCCTTGGTCACTGAATTCTCCCGGACCACCAAGCATATTGATGACTCCCTGCACTCCTATGCAAACTTCATCGCTGTTGAAGCCAAAAAGGGGGAGAAGGATTACATTGCTAAGATGGCTGAACTCCGAGAAGTCATGATCAATAACTTCGAACAGTCAAACAAGCACGTCTATGAGAGCTGCTGGTGGATGCTCCAACAGGAGTTAGGCGCGTTTGGCGTCGTTTTGCCTGACAATCCTACAGGTATTCATGCTCCTGAGACTTCTATGGCTGCTACGGGAGTAAGTGCTGCTGAGGGAATAGGTACAAGTGCTGCAGATGTTCCCATAAGTGAAGCTGATGCTAGGGTTATTTCCAAAGCTAAACTGATGAGCATGTTTGACCAAGAGGCCCTAGCAAAAGCCAGGTGCAAGCGAAAAGCTCAAGAAGGGACCTCCAAGGATACACAGGCTGAAAAGAGAACTCGACTGAGTGAGGAGGAAGTAAGAAATGAAAAGTGGAGTCCAGTTTCAAAGAATATCATCTTGGACACCTTCTGGCTACAGGAACAGGGGGAAATCAATCGAAAGGAGGTATACAGCCAGTATGAATGGGAGATGCATAAGACGTATGAAGCGAAACGAAACATCTTCTTCAGAAACAACACGGATGCAGATAAAGTTCCTCCTCCCAGATATTATCCGAAGCCTAAAGAGTACATGGAGAGGCAAAGGAAGAAGTATTTGGCGCAAAAATTCAAGGATGACTTAGCTAAGGAAAAATAGTCAACAATCTATAGCTTGTCATTTTCTCTTAAGAACATTTACTGCTTATTGCTATTATATGAACAATTCTGAGATTATATGTGTATATATATTTGAAATTGTGAATGACTCAAGTCCTGATCTGGTTGCTTATATTCTCTTGTGCTGCATGTTTAACTTCTGAATGCTGTCTTTATTATTTGATTGGTGTTATTCATCTTAGCTAGTAGGGTTTTGGCTTCGTCAAATAGGGGGAGATTGTTGGGTATTGTATCCACAATCACCTGGATTTGAGGAAGCCACCTGTCAAGCTAAGATGAATTCTCAATGTATTTGATGAAACCTCTTAAGTTGTGCTTGCAGTTCTTCCACGCTAAGTGCACACCAATGTCAGGGTGCAGTAGGTCAATATACACGGGTCTGCACGACGTAATCCCTCGTTGAGCAGATCAGTGTGTTGGCCTATGTGTACTCTCTCTATTGGAGTGCACTTACTTTCAAGTACAGGGCCATGTTTATGCAAGAGAAGACAAGGAGCAAGGATGGGTCAAGGAGCCGATCTTGGGTGGAAAGACGAAAATTCCTCTAAGTATAATTCGACGAGAATCACCAAATGATTCTCGCCGATTCGGCGAGAATCACTAGTGATTCTCGCCGAATCGTCGAGAATCATTAGTGATTCTCGCCGACTCCTTCCGGCTACCTCAAAATGGTGCCAAGTAAGATTCGGCGAGAATCACTAATGATTCTCGCCGAACCCATGGCTGAGCAGGTCATGAATACCAAGTGAAAATCGTTGAGAATCAACAAGGGAATCGTCGAGAATCACTCGGTGATTCTCGACGAATCGTCGAGAATCGTTAACTGATTCTCGCCGATTCGTCGAGAATCACCAATGATTCTCGACGAATTTTACTTGGCGTTTTCTCTGGATGCTGCTGGACCGGATTCTGCCGCTGGACTACTTTGAACCGGATTTCGGGTTTCTACTTGTGGGACCCACAACGATCATTTTTGAAGGCGTCTACAGTATATATATACGGGTATTTTGAACGGAATACAGAGACAGAAAGAAGCCGAGCAAGAGAAAACCCTAAAATCGCGAAATCGCTCCTCCACCGCCGTCGCCGCTCACGCTATTTGGACGCCGCTGTTGATCGCGTTTCCTCTCGATCTCCGGCGACAGAAGCTTAGCAAAACTTTGAGTCTCACGTGTCTATCCAGAGATCTCTTGTCTCTCGATTTGTTGATCGGGAATAACTTCCCCGTCCGAATTAATCGAGACGACCGATCCTCGTGTGACCGTTGGAAGACCAAGCTAGCTTCGCTATGAAGATTGGATCTCTAAGTTCAGCAGCCGCTCATCATCATAGCCGCCGATCCCGAAGCAAGCCGCCGCTCGTCTTGCCGCAGCCGGTTCCGGGGAGATCCTTTCCAAGAGAGACCAAGGTTGTAGATTCTTCGTTGACTTCACGAACACGTCGATGAACGAAGAGGAACACCGTAGTCTCCCAACGAAGTTTGTATCTCGTGTACATTCTATTTTACTTTTGTTGTAAAGGAACGATTGTTCCATGTTGTAAGGGTTGAGTGCAACCCGGTTTGTGGGAGTGTTGACTCCTACGTGTGGAAGGGTTCCTTCCGATAGTGCAAGGATTGGATTTCAATCCTGTTGGAGAAGTGACCGAGTCGTCCCTTGTTGGGAGATAGGTCGAAGGGGGAAAGTGGATGTACCCAAGTCGGGGAACCACTATAAATTGCCTGTGTATTCTGTGTGCTGTGCTTTTTATTTTTATTGTGCAGGTACCGTCGTAAATTCCGCAAAAGCATTGCACGTCACCTATTCCCCCCCCCCCCCCATAGGTGAACTTTGTTGACACTAGATGGACTTTCAGCAGGATCCAAGACAAGAGAAGTCAGTGCGCTCCGGGCCTAGCGCGACGAATAAGGGAAAAATGGTGGAGTCGAGCGCTTCTCATTTTCATCCCATGCAGCCAAGGGCGTATAACCTTGTGCAGCAAGAAGTGATTCGCCAACCCGATGTGGTGACATGTATGAGAAAGTTTAAGTTCACTTATTCATTTTATACTTTCAAGATCTTTTAGGTATATCATCGGTGTTGTAGGCTTTGTGATAGTTTCTGGTTACCCCACCGGGGTATTGTTTGATATGGGTGCGTCACACTCTTTTCTTGTGTATAGCTTTATCCGGAGTATTGGAATCGAGTCCTTTTCTATGGATGCAGACCTTACAGTGTGAATGTCGAATGGGTCCTTCATGACCACTTGGACGAGAGGGCGCATTGGTTGGAGTCTTGGCAGAGTTAACTTCGGGTTGGTAGCAGCGGTTCTACCGTTGGCCGAATTTGATGTGATCTTGGGAATGGATTGACTTACCAAGCATCGTGCCAGTATTTATTGTTTGTCCAAGGCAGTGACCCTAAGAAGTGAGGGAAAGACAAAAGTTATATTTGAGGGCCTCAATAGGGTGTCTTGTTCCCTGATTTCAGCAATGCAGTTGGTGCGGGCAGTTAACCACAGAGGAGAATTTTTCGTGGCATTGCTAGAAGTTCAACTTCCCAAATTATCAATTGGTGAAGTGTCGGTACTAGCATAATTTCAGGATGTGTTTCCTGAGGAGTTACCTGGAGCACCACCTCGACGGGAGATTAATTTCTCGATCGAGTTAGTGCTAGAAGCAAGATCGGTGTCACGTCCTCCTTTTAGGATGGCACCGAAGGAATTGGCTGAGCTCAAGGTACAGTTGTAACGTCCCTAATTTTTCGGCAATTATTTAATCCTCTTATTGACGTCATAATGACGTAAGGGGCGTTACGTTAACGTTGAGATGACGACTCAATACCGTTAAGGCATTTTCGCGTCTGTTCGGTCGGGTCGGCCATCTTCTTGAATTCTTGTTGTAATTGGAAAATTTTGCATTTGGAAATTTAGTTAAATAATTTTGGACTTGCTCGTGATGTTTCATCGCGATCCGAGCGATATTCGGGCCGCGGTGATTTTTTCGAAGTTTTGTAGAATTTCTGTTCGCCGTAGACTTTGAAAATTAATATCTCAAGAACGGCTGATCAGATTTTGGTTCCATCTTCCCCGTTGTGTTCGTAGCGTCAGTGTTCACCTACAGTGTGAGTTTCGTTCAATTTGGCGTGCGTTTGGGCCTCTGTTTTGATCTTGTATTTTCTTATTCAAAAATATATAAATATGATTATTTTAATATTATAGCACTATTCAAAAATGTCATTTACTATTCATGTATATGGTTTAATTTTTTGGATATATTTGCAATGAATCCACTGTTCATGCAATTGTTCTCGAGTAACCTTTTCCTATTTTCGAGTAGAGTAGCAATTGTTCTCGAGTAACTTTTTCCTGTTCTCGAGTACAACAACAATTATTCTCGAGTAACTCCTTTCTTGTTCTCGTGTAGCCTGTTTTCTACTTCTCGAGTACCTGTAATCTTGTTCTCGAGTACTGTAAATTTATCTCGAGAATTTTGTTCCAGTCTGCGTTCGGGCATCATTTTGAGGGTCAACACCGTGTCTTATTGCAAAATAGTTAATATGAAATTTGTTCGTCTCGATGAGATCTACGACCTTTATGTTGAGCACAATTCAATTTGAAGCCATCCTAAAGCTCTATTTTCATTTTCCTTGCACCTGCTCATAAATAACCCGTTTTTTTCCTATTTAGACAACACTTTTTATAAATAAATATATATATATATTCTGATATTTAAGATAATTAGAAAGAAAACTTCATCTTATTTCTCATGATTTAGATCGAACCGAAACCACCTGTGCAGTGACTCCCTCCCGTTCGTGAATCTTCCAGTGGCCGCCGACGGTGCTCCGGTGCTCCAAATCTTCAACCGATTATAGATCTGGAAAGCTCTCGTCGAGAGCTACACCATTGTGGTAAAATTTTTCCCCATTTCTTTAGTTTTCTCGTTAGAGTTTTTGGCCCTAACCTCTATTTCAGCAATCTTTGTTATGATTTCGACTCCTCCCGTCTTCTTTTTCCCCGATCTACAACGTAGTTTGATTCAGAGGATTTTTCCGGTAAAACTGAGGCAAGTGGTGTTCTTGCCCTCTCTCTTGCTCCCTTCCTCTTTATTTTGCCAGTTTTCATTGTGTTTGTCATGTTTATATTTCTTGGAGACTTATCTCTAAATTTCATTGTGACTTGTCTTTAAATTTCTAAGTTATTTCATTGGATCTTTACCCCCCCCCCCCCAATTCTTGTTCTGTAAATTTGGTAATCAAATTTTATTGCCCTGCCACTTTATTTATTGATTTATGTAGATCGTTGCGACGCCTTGTGTGTCTCATTGTTTTGTTTATACTACACTTTGTTTGACCACAAACCTTCTATAGTACCCGGCTAGTCCAAGAAAACTTCGGACTTCCGCCACGGTTCTCAAAATTGGCCAATCTCTGATGGCTTTAACTTTGGTCGGATCCACCGCCACCCCATCACCACTAAACACATGGCCCAGAAAAGCCACCTTCTCCAACCAGAACTCGCACTTCGAGAACTTTGCATAAAGCTGGTTCTCTCTCAACACTTGCAAGACCACTCTCAAGTGAGTCTCATGCTCGGCCTCCGATTTGGAGTACACCAAGATATCGTCAATGAAAACCACTACAAAAGAGTCGAAGTAGTCCAGAAATACTCGATTCATCAAGTCCATGAACACGAATGGCGCGTTCATCAACCCGAATGACATCAATGAGAACTCAAAGTGACCATACCTCGTACCAAAAGCTGTCTTGGGTATGTCTTCGTCTCGAATTCTCAAATGATAGTACTCGGACTTCAGATCCAACTTGGAATACACCACTGACCCGACCAACTGGTCGAACAGGTCATCTATCTGAGGAATCATATACTTATTCTTTATAGTCAATTTATTCAACTCTCGGTAGTATATGCACAATTGCATACTACAATCCTTCTTCTTCACGAAAAGCACTGGTGCGCTCTACGGTGAAGAACTGTGTCTAATATACCCTTGCTCCAACACTTCCTACAACTGTACTTTGAGTTCGGCCAACTACTTTGGTGCCATCCTAAAACGAGGATGTGACACCGGCCAAGCCTCTAGAACTAACTAGATCGAGAAATCAATCTCCAGGTAACTCTGCTTGTATAATTATGTAACTAAAGAAACACAGATGGACTGTGTGCGTTGGGGTTTCTCCCTCGGCATAGTGCCTTATGGTTGAGTCTGTGCGCGTTGTGGACTTTCATCCCCAACACATTACCTTAGCTTGGTCTGTGCATGTTGGGGTTTCTCCCTCGGCATGGTGTCTGTTGGCTGGGTTTGTGCGCATTGTTGACCTTTTCCCCGGCACAGTACTCTTTATTGTTGAGCTGATCAGTCTCATTTTTTATTGATGAATAACATGAATATTAATGAAAGATGAAAGTTTGAACTTCTGATGTTTAGTACTCTGTTCTTCTTGTTGATGTGATTAGCCATTCCTGCTCGACTAGATTTACTGTTTGCTTATTTTTACTCTGTTGCTGCCTTTTGTTGCAGTCGTTTTATAGATTTTCTTCACTTTTAGATTTGTTTGTTTTGCCTTTACTCTTTTCACCATTTGTAACTTGCTTCTTAGGTGTTCTTATTTTGAATGCCTTTGGATCAGAGCAGTAGCGGGTTTAGTTGACCGATTTATGATTCTAGTGTTGTGGGTTGCTGCGGCCATTTGATTCCACCTCAGAACTTTGAGGTAGTTGTCTTTGTTTAGACTTGTCAGATTTTGCTATGGGTTCGTGTCAACTATTGACGCCCATAGTCTTGAACGTTTTCTGTGATAGACTACTTGCTGCTTTTACTGTTGTTACTTTTTAACTGTTTATACTTGCTCTCTAGGAAGGATTTATGTTAGGATGCATTGTTATTTTAAAGTATAAAAAACTGCATTTTGGAGTATTGGCATGACATGACTTTTAACTGCAAAATCTACTACTTTTATGTGCTATAAAAGTTTTTTTATGTATATTGTACAACCTCGGGCTCGCGAAAGACCCTCAAGATGCGGATACTCGGGGCAGGCGAGAAGGATAGATAGGCTAGTGGGACCATGGGGGGGTCCACTCGCGTGTGGCGAGTTGAACGGGCCCTACAATAAGCGAGACTTTCCTCCTAGGGGCGCGAGAAGACCTCCCGCGGCGAGATTACCTCGTGACAAAGGATTCCTGCAAGATGGGTAAAGGGGTCCGTCTCTCCAATAGGTGCTCTTCCACTCGCCAGGAAGAAAAGAGGCTTTTTTCATATTTCCATGTCAATAAGGGATTTTACTCTTCTACCCTGGGCCTTTTTAACCTTTTACCCTTAGTGGTCTGCACATAGCTCCTCAGAACAGCGGAGTTTGGTTGTTGGCAGACCCATCCAGGGGTTCCCTGGTAATTTCAGATCAGTGCAATTTGGTTATTGGCAGCTCAGATTCAGAAATCTTAAATTGGCCCATATGGGTTCCTCAGAAAGACACTTTTACTCCCGGAGATTTGTGTCATCATCTTTTGTTCTTTTTGAGGAGCTCCAAGCCCTGCTTTTGGCTTTGGAGGGGAAGCTCTCAGCGATCTTCCGGGTAAGCGGTGGGACCTCCCTACTGCTGCTTTGGGTCAGTTTTCTAGTCCTTCATGACCAGTCGGAGGTCGGAGCTTGGGCCAAGTAGGTGTCGGCTACGCCCCTATTTTACGAACATTTGTCGAAGTCAAATTTTGGATTCAACAGTTCTGGTGCGGTGAGCGTGGAAGGTAGCTGATACAAGAAAAGTTTGAGTTTGGTCCTATGACAAGAGGTGAAGGTGAAGGATCTGGTTCCAGAGGTTCCCCCTCCCGGGAAGAAGAGGTGACGAGGAAGATGTTGGAGGACTTCAGGAGAGAGGTCCTGCAGACCATAAGCTTGGCCTTCTCAGCAAGGAGCGAGTGGGCGACGCCTCAGGTCCCGATAGAGGTGGTCCCGCTCTTAGGAGAGAACGCCCCTAGACAACGCCCGGCGAAGGAGGTACCGGCGGAGGCTGGCGAGAGGGACGTGGCGGCGCGAGAACTCTTCCCAGGCCAGCATCCCGGGAAGGAGATCCCGGCAGAAGACGACGAGAGGGAGGCAGCTGTGCGAGAGCTCTTCCCTGGGCGCAGTCTCGCGGATCAGGCTAGCCAGCCGAGGCCGCAAGACATGCCCTCTCGGCAAGCAGGTGGCGAGAGCCCGTTCAGTGAGCTCGTCATCTCGGCTCCTGTGCCGGAGGTGTTCCGGGAGCCCGACATGTCCTACAACTTGGGGAAGGATGATCCTGTACAACACGTACAGTGGTTTGAAGACGTGGTTTCGATAAGGCAGATGACATATGCCTTCAAGTGTCGGCTGTTCGCCATCACCTTGAAGGAGAAGGCGCGGGACTGGTTCCACCAGTTTCCGGCGAGATCAATCTACTATTTTGAGGATCTGCGGAGGGGTTTCTTGTTGAGGTTTGCAACATCGAAGAAGCGTAAGAAGGAGGCGGAGTGCCTGTTTTTGGTGAGGCAGAAGCAGGATGAGACGTTGGGACACTACGTGGATCGGTTTCAGGAGGAGATCCTCCTGGTCCAAGAGGTCCCTGGATATACACCGATGCTTGTGTTTACCCTAGGACTGAGGCCAGGCTTCTTTAGTTTGGAGTTGAAAAGGTTGCCCCCTCTCTTTTTAGGAGCTCATGGAGAGGGCGGCAAAGGAGACGGATTTTGAGAGGGACAATCCGGCATTTGTGAGGAAGTTGGCAAGGTTGGAGGAGGACGACGTGAAGGAGCCAGGAGCAGGAAAGCAGAGGGAGCACAGAGAAGAGAGAAGAAGAGATGAACCCCGAGGTCAGGGGCAGCAAGGACATCATCATCGGGGGGCCCGAGAGCCGAACAACCGGATAGGTTGGAGGCCTCAGGAGGGTCGCCCCCAGGAGTTAGGAGGAGGTTTCCAGGGAAGGGATAACTTCCGTGAGCCAAGGAGGTTTGATCAGCTGGCATGGAGACAGGGTGCGAGGGATCATTTTCAGTATCAGTATGAGGCAAAGGGTATCGGTCGAGGCAGAGGAGGAAGGAGAGGAGCCCGGGGAGGAGCTGGAAGAAGGGAGGATGGAGAAGGAAGAAGGGGCAGGGTGGCGTTGCCTTTCTGTGACTTCCATCAGGAGGAGGGTCACGTAACGGCCACCTACCCAGAGTTCTTGGAGATGAGAGAGGCCAGAGGATTGAGGAGGCAGGATCCACCAGTAAGGATCATAGAAGTGCAACAGGAGGAGACGGAGGATAGGTGCGAGGACCGGGTGGATGTAGGAACCCGAGGAGGAATCAGGGCAATCCATGGGTGGATTGGGATCGAGGCCACCCGAAAGGGGAGCCTCCAGACCATGTTCCACAGTGGGGTAGCCTCGACCTCCCAGGATCCGCCCCAGAAAGAAAAAAATACCTTCTCTTCAGAGGATATGACAGATTATGAGGATCCATTCTGCGATGCCTTGGTGATCCAGACGGCGGTGGAAAACTTTACGGTCTCCAAGATCCTGGTGGATAATGGGAGCTCTGTAAATGTGATCTTCAAGAGGCCTTCGATGAGATGCAGGTGGAGAGCAGAAGGATCTTGGCCTCGGATGGACCGTTGTTCGAGTTCTCCGGAGAGAGGAAAGAAGTGGAATGGGGAGTAGGGCTGCACGTGAGGTTAGGGGGCATGTCACAGAACTGCAGGTTCGTGATCGTGGATGCCCCGAGTAGCTACAGCGCCATCTTTGGGCGTCCCCTCATCAGTGACTTTTGATGCGACCCCTCCTCTTTTCATCAATATCTCAAATTCAACAACGGAGGGGTGCAGGTCAGGGTCAGAGGGGACCCGAAGGTGGCAAGACAGTGCTACGTTATGGCGGTCAACACAATATCTTTGATGGCAGAGGCGGAGGAGTTGGAGAAGGAGATGGTGGCGCGTGAAGAAGCTGTCAGGGAAGAGGAGATGAGCCCAGAGGAGGCGAGAGAAGGAACCGAAGAGGAAGTCAGAGGAGAGGAGACTGAGGAGCAGCAGGGAGGAGATGTGCAAGAGGTCCGGAGGGACGGAGAGTCGGAGCCGCAGTAGAGACGGCAGGAGGAAGTCGAAGGAGAAGGAACTGAGGAGGAAGCCCAGAGAGGCATGGAGATTGAGTAGTAGCAGGGTGAGGCGATGGAAGTTGAGGGAGCAGGAGGGGAGGAAGAGTTTGGGCAAGAAGAGGCAAGGGACGGCTGGGAGCAGTCGCGGCTGGAGCCGGCGGAGGAGGTGGTGGAGATGGATGTCTTCACCATCGCCGGGAAAGTGCAGAGGGTGCGAATCAGCGGGGGCTTGAGTCACGAGGACCAGGAGCGAGTGCGGGCCTGCATTCAAAGCAACATCGACGTCTTCTCTTGGAGCGCGACAGACATGCCGGGCATCGATGTGGACGTGGCCTGCCACCGCCTGAATCTGGACCCCCGGACGCGCCCCATACGCCAGAAGATGAGGACCATCGCGACAAAGCTGGAGGAACAAATACACGAGGAAGTCAAGAAGCTCCTAGAGGCTGGCTTCATCTCAGAGATCCAGTATCCAGGCTGGATCTCCAATGTAGTAATGGTGAAGAAGGGAGGTGGAAAATGGCGAATGTGTATCGAATTTTCTTTATTAAATAAATCATGCCCTAAGGATTGCTACCCCTGCCTCAGATCGACGCCCTGGTTTATTCAGCCATCGGTTTTTCTATGATGAGTTTTTTGGATGCTTTTTCAGGTTACCATCAGATCCGAATGCACCCTCCCGACGTCAAGGACGTCTCCTTCATCACGAGGGAGGGGTGCTTTAGCTATAACATGATGCCCTTTGAGTTGAAAAATGCAGGGGCTACCTACCAACAGATGATGGATCGAGTTTTCCATGGCCAGAGGTGCCAGAACCTAGAGGTCTACGTTGATGACCTCATGGTAAAGAGCAAGGGGGTGAACTCGCATCTTCAGGATCTGGAGGAGACGTTCGCCACCTTGAGGAAGTTCAAAATGTGGCTAAACCCCTTGAAGTGTGTTTTCAGGGCAAGCCGTGGGAAGTTCCTTGGGCACCTTCTGACCCCGGCAGGGGTAGAACCTAATCCAGATAAAGTAAAACCCATCCTAGAACTAGAATCACCGCGAAACGGTAAGGAGGTGCAACGCTTGACAGGGAAGCTGGCCAGCCTTAGCAGATTCCTCTCCAGATCAGGGGAGAAGTACTCACCTTTCTTCAAAGTGCTACGAGGGAACCAGAGGTTTGAATGGACCGCGGAGTGCGAAGAAGCTTTCCAAAGACTGAAGGAGCAGCTCTCCCTGGCTCCTCTGCTTCAAAGCCCAAAGGAGGGGGAGGATCTAACCTTGTACCTAAGGGTAGGAGCAGAGGCGGTGAACTCTGTCCTGGTCAGAGAAGAGAGGAGAAAGCAGCTGCTCGTTTATTATGTTAGCAGGATCCTAAAGAAGGCGGAGCTTCGTTACCCTATCCTAGAAAATATGTCATATGCCTTGATCGTTTCGGCCAGGAAGCTCCGGCCATATTTCCAAGCACATTCAATCAGGGTGGTGACGGACCATCCTCTCCGTAAGATTTTTGAAGGAGTGGAGCACTCCGTTAAGCTGGCCAAGTGGTCTATCGAGTTGAGTGAATTTAACATTTCATTCGTGCCAAGGCTCTCCATTAAGGCACATGTGGTGGCCGAATTCTTGGCAGACTACGTTGCAGAAGTCGGGGCAGAGGAGTTGCGGCCACAGGAAGAATGGAAGATGACGGTTGACGGGGCCTCTGGAAAGCACTCCCTTGGAGCGGGGGTGGTATTGACAAGTCCTCTAGGGGTGACCATAGAACAAGCAGTCGTTTTGCATTTCCTCGCGACCAATAACCAAGCAGAGTGCGAGGCGGTTATAGCCGGCCTTCGTTTGGCAAAGGAGCTCGAGATCAAGGACGTTGAGGCTTTCACGGATTCATTGGTGGTGGCATCCCAGATTTGAGGAGAGTCGAAGCTCGGGAGCCCACCCTCGTGAAGTATTTGTCCAAGGTGAGGGCAATCATTTGGGGGTTCCGAACGTTCTCCATTCAACACGACCCCAGAGGAGAGAGTGCTGTTGCAGATCGATTGGCAAAGTTCAGACTTCAGTGAGGGGGTACCTTGACTGATTTATTCCATCCGGCGATCGAAGAGGGGGAGCTAATGGAGGTGGATCGGAGACCCTCGTGGGTGGATCCCTTCGTTACCTTCTTCATGACAGAAACCATCCCTGAGGGGATCAAGGAGGCAAAAATCTTCCGGCATAAGGCAGCTCATTATCTCATGCATGAAGGAAGACTACACCGGAAGATGCTTTCGGGCCTTCTAGCTCGATGCGTGACGGAGGAGGAGACCCAACATGTTTTGGAGGAGCTGTACTCCGGGGAATCTGGTAGTCATTCCGGTGGGAGGACATTGGAAGCAAGGGTGGTCATGCAGGGGTACTTCTGGCCCACCCTGAGGAAGGACGCGGCAGAGTTTGTGAGGAAGTGCCGAAAATGCCATCTCTACGCCCCCTCCAGCTCTTCCGGCTCAAAGGCTCCGAAGTATCACAACACCATGGCCTTTCGCCATCTGAGGGATGGATTTAGTTGGGCCTTTCCCTCCAGCTAGTGGGCAAAGAAGGTTCCTCCTGATTATGATAGATTACTTCTCCAAGTTGCTGCAGGTTACGGCGCTAGCAAAGGTTACCTCCCAAGTCATCAGGAACTTCGTCTGGGGGAGATCATCTGCAGGCACGGGCTGCCTCAGGCCATCGACACAGATAATGGTCCCCAGTTTATTAGTGATGAGTTCATCAGCTTCTGCACTCAGCTGGGCATCGACCTCAGGTTTGCCTCCGTACACCACCCCTAGAGCAACAGTCAGGTAGCGGCGGTAAACAAGATTATCGTAAACCTGCTCAAAAAGAAGGTGGAGAATTTGATGGGGAGTTGGGTAGAACAGCTCCCCTCGGTCTTGTGGGCCTTGAGAACGACCCCGAACACGTCCACCGGCGAGACTCCCTTCAAGCTTTCCCATGGATGTGAGGCGGTCCTGCCCGTGGAATTCGAGGTCCGATCCCCACGTGTTGTGGCTGCAGGTGATGGAGACTAGGCTTGGAGGATGGAAAATGAAGAAAGCTTATGCCTCTTGCTAGACCTGGCAGAGGAGCTGCGAGACGTGGCAGCTATAAGACAAGAAGAGATCAAGCGTCGAATGGCAAAGCAATTCATCAAGCATATCAGGATAAAGCAATTCGCGGAGGGAGATCTGATATTAAAGAAAGTTGATGCGGTAGGGAGGTCTTCCCCGGTGGGAATGCTCAATCCAAACTGGTAGGGGCCTTATATTGTGGAGAGAGTATTGAGAGCAGAAGGTTACTACCTCCAGGATGCGGAGGGTAGGACCTTGAGCCACTCCTGGAGTGGGGATGACTTGAAACACTTCTACCCGTGAGAAGGGAGAGCAGAAGATGTGTACTCAAAGCATGATCAATATAATATATTTTTCAAACTACTTCATGTTTATTGTCTATTGTGAAGTCCTAATGGCAAGAAGATGGAAACGTCATCGGTACCCCGAGCTCGGCTAGGCCCTAGGTAGACCCGCTGCGCAGGCTCTCATCTAGCTGGCAGGTCCGAAGGCTCCCCTATGGGGGATAGGTTTGGTTTGAGGAAACGTCATCGGCACCCCGAGCTAGGCTCGGCCCCAGGTAGACCCACTGCGCAGGCTCTCATCTAGCTGGCAGGTCTGAAAGCTCGCCTGTGGGGGATAGGTTTGGTTTGAGAAAATTTCATCGACACCCCGAGCTCGGCTTTGCCCCAGGTAGACCCGCTACGCAGGCTCTCATCTAGCTGGCAGGTTCGAAGGCTCTCCTGTGGGGGATAGGTTTGGTTTGAGGAAACGTCATCGGCACCACGAGCTTGGCTCGACCCCAAGTAGACCCGCTGCGCAGTCTCTCATTTAGCGGGCAGGTCCGAATGTTCGCCTGTGGGGGATGGGTTTGGTTTGAGAAAATGACATCGACACCCCGAGCTCGGCTCGGCCCTAGGTAGATCCGCTGCGCAGGCTCTCTTCTAGATGGTAGGTCCGGAGGCTCGCCTGTGGGTGATAGGTTTGGTTTGACGAAACGTCATCGGCACCCCGAGCTCAGCTCGGCCCCAGGTAGACCCGCTGCTCAGGCTCTCATCTAGCTGGCAGGTCCGAAGGCTCGCCTGTGGGGGATAGGTTTGGTTTGAGAAAACGTCATCGGCACCCCGAGCTCGGCTCGGCCACAGGTAGACCCGCTGCGCAGGATCTCATCTAGCTGGCAGGTTCGAAGGCTCTCCTATGGGGGATAGGTTTGGTTTGAGGAAACGTCATCGGCACCTCGAGCTCGGCTCGGCCCCAGGTAGACCCGCAGCGCAGGCTCTCATCTAGCTGGCAGGTCGGAAGGCTCGCCTGTGGGGGATAGGTTTGGTTTGAGGAAACGACATCGGTACCCCGAGCTCGGTTCGGCCCAAGGTAGACCCGCTGCGCAGGCTCTAATCGAGCTGGCAGGTCCGAAGGCACTCCTGTGGGGGATAGGTTTGGTTTGAGGAAACGTCATCGGCACCCCAAGCTCGGCTCGGCCCCAGGTAGACCCGCTGCGCAGGCTCTCATCTAGCTGGCAGGTCCGAAGGCTCGCATGTGGGGGATAGGTTTGGTTTGAGAACGTCATCGGCACCCCGAGCTCGGCTCGGCCCCAGGTAGACCCGCTGCGCAGGTGATGAGTTGTAAATATACATATTTTTATATACATTAAATAAGACGTATTAGTTTCTTTTTGTGATTTTTAGTTGTTTTTCCTTAATAAATTGCTTCCTTTTTGTAAATATTTTCTAACTTAGAGTTATTTTTGTTTCCTGAATTTTTCAGGAAAAATTGTCAAAAAATCAAAGTACACGCACGTGTACTGTTGGTCACGCCCGTGACCAGGGCGTGATACGTCAAAATCCTGAGAAATGAACAATTTTTGAAGAAATAGCGTGACACGCCCATGTCACGCCCGTGTCACCCGAGTCACGCCCGTGACCCATGCCCGTGACCATCCAGATCGACAAAATCGCACTCAACGATCGTCGACCCAGCTGACACGCCCGGACATACTCCTGTGTCAATCCGACACGGGGCGTGACCAAGCCCGTGTCCATCCCGCTCGACAATTTCAACTCGACGATCGTCGACTCTGCGCCACGCCTAGAGTCACGCCCGTAACGTAGGGCGTGACGCCTCCACCTGGCCTGACAAACTGCCGCCGGCAACCTCCCGAAGTCAACAACGCCATTAATCGCCGCACGACACGCCCACCGTCGCGCCCGTGACCAGGGGCATGACCGCCGCGTTTCAGCAGCAAAGTCAAAATCTACAGTCAATTCACGGCCGCCATATGTACAGTGTCGACACGCCCCCAGACACGCCCGTGTTGGAGGACGTGTCCGATGAAACATTTTGTCTATAAATTTCCAGCTTCTGTTTTAGCTGCTGTTCCACTTTTTGGTACCATTTTGTATAGGGGTCGGTTGTTAGATGCATTTCCAAGATATGTAAAGTTACTTTCTCCCCCTCTCTTATATTTGTTTTTAGCCTTCTGTAACTCTCGTTTTAGCTTAATAAATGTTTAGATTTTTGTCTCTTTATGTGTTTTTGTATTGGATCTAAGCCTCTCTTATGCAATCTTATTTC
Organism: Platanthera guangdongensis; assembly: GCA_039583875.1. Taxonomy (NCBI): domain Eukaryota; kingdom Viridiplantae; phylum Streptophyta; class Magnoliopsida; order Asparagales; family Orchidaceae; genus Platanthera; species Platanthera guangdongensis. The sequence continues at coordinate 166,577,176 of CM077158.1, read as the reverse complement.
TTTTATTTTGTTTTAACATTATTTTTGTTCTCTTCCGCGCGCGTGTGTGTGTGTACGAGATTAATTTTCATGCTATTATACTTAGTTATTTCTTACTTAGATTTGTTAGACTTAGGATTTTTCTAGCTCTTATGTATTCCTATAAGCCCGTAAAAAGCGTTTTCAAAGTGGTTTTGATTTTTCACTAACTTAGATTTTCCTTTTAGGTCGTAAAACTTTTGTTCCTTTTTTACTTTATTTTCACTTTTTAACCACTATTGCGGAGTTATAGGAACGTTTATATAGTTGTTTTAATTTTTAAAACACTTCATTTTTTCTTTTATTTTCAAAACATTTTGCCCGTTTAAATTTTATTTCTTTTTTTACGCATTTCTACCGCATTCCATCGGTAGAAATGTATTCATTTCAATTTTTCGAGCACTTGCACTTTTCGCTTATTTGCAAAAACTTTTGCTCCTTTTAATTTTACTTTCACTTTTTATTCATTTCTACCGCATTCTAGCGGTAGAAATGTAGTAATTTTAATTTTTCAGTCACTTAGTTTTTCTTAATTTTGTACGTGTGCGTGCGTGTATGAGTAGTTTTTATAGCTTGATTTCAATTCCTGTAGAGTGTGTGCGTGTGTTGTTTTTAATTTTCTGCCTACTCACTTGAGTTAAATAGCTGGATTTTATTCAAGCAAGTGTGTGTATTTTTATTTTTTCGCCTACTCACGTGAGTTAAATGGCAGGATTTTATTCCAGTAGAGTGTGTTTACTTTCTATAGAGTGGGTGTGTTTTAATTTTATGTCGAGTGCGGGAGTGTTAGCTTTTATTTTCCGCCTACTCGCTAGGAGTTAAATGGCTGGATTTTATTTACCGCCTACTCACTTGAGTTAAATGGTCGGTCTTTATTGTAATAATTGGAATGTACTTGTAAATGCATTTATTTTCTCCTACTCGTTTGAGTAGGACTCGCTTTATTTTGTCCCGCCCACTCATTTGAGCTGGGACTTGCAATTTTCCTGCTTTCATTTCAGTCCTACTCGTTTGAGTAGGACTTGCAATTTACTGTTTTCCATTTACTGCTTTCATTTTCCTGCTTTAATTTTCTGCTTTTTCAATCTCTACCGTCCTCATTCCGATGAGTACCTAATGTTCTTATCCCTCAGTATCGAAGAGCATTGGGACCGAAAAAATTCCTTTAAATAATTAAAGGTCTTATTTTTCTATTTAATTAAAAATCACTTAAGGTGTGCCCGGGGTTTACGACGCGTAGGACCACATAATCGATGTATGGGCCCTATTTCCGTTGTCCATATGCTAGCTAGCCGAGAGGCCGTGCGTATGGACTGATCACCCCTTAATAAATGGAGTTCCGCACTAACCCTCGAGAGAGGAGGCGCACCAACTCTACCGGATTGGGTTCCCCCCCCCCCCAATAGCGGGGTTCTTTGCGTAATGCGGGCATTAAGAGGAATCCTTCGTCAGACGAGAGCCCAGTCGAATAGTCTTAATGTTCAGGTGAGCGATAGTCCTAGAGATAGGTGAGCTCATTTTAGTGGAACCTCCACGGCCAAGTCTCCTCCCTAATTATTTAGAAACTTAGGATCTCTTTTTATTAAAAGTCTATTTTAGTTCGAATTTCATTCGGTGCCATCGAGCTAAGCTCTTCATCGGCTCCACCTTTTTTTATGCTTGCATTTTTATTGCCCTTTTTTATTATATATATATATTACCCGACAAGTAATTATAGGTAAAATAATAGTCCCCTCTAGAGAAGAGTAGAAATAAACGAACCGACCCCGAGAACAATACGACCTCGATATTCCACCCGGAATATCCTGTACTACTCACGATAGGTGCACTTGCCTCCTTTCGTTAAAACTCGATCACCTCCATTTTATATCCAACTAAAATACGCGCGCCCCATTTTCTAAATAAAAACCAAATCCGCTTTTCAACTTAAATCAAACTGCCCGGAGCGCCGCGCTTCGTAATCTTTTTGGAGTTTTAACCGTATTAAGTTTTCGGACTTGATGCGAAAAATATCAATCAGCAGGCTCTCATCTAGCTGGCAGGTCTGAAGGCTCGCCTGTGGGGGATAGGTTTGGTTTGAGGAAACGTCATCGGCACCCCGAGCTCGGATCGGCCCCAGGTAGACCCGCTGCGCAGGCTCTCATCTAGCTGGCAGGTACGAAGGATCACCTGTGGGAGATAAGTTTGGCTTGAGAACTTCATCGGCACCCCGAGCTCGGCTCGGCCCCAGGTAGACCCACTGCGCAGGCTCTCATCTAGCTGGCACGTCCGAAGGCTCGCCTGTGGGGGATTGGTCTGGTTCTTGAAGGTTGGGTCCAAATTTTGGGAACAGGTATAAACCTGGGACATTCTAAATCACATCGAGCTCGAACCGGTCCTCGGTGGACTTGTTGCCCGAGCTCACCAAGCTAGCAAGGAAGTAAACTCATTAGATGATAAAATAGTTGGGAAAAGCTCCTTAAAACAACACACCAGCTTAAACTTAGGGGGAAAGAAATAAACTAGGGAAAAGGTTGAGGAAGTATGAGTGGAGACACTCGCAGCCGGCAGTTACAAGGATGGTCTCGCATAGGCGAGTAGGCACTCACGCGAAGATAGAAGGCTCACTCTAAATAATCAGTGTGCGGGTTGCATCACCAAGACCCACTCGCGCGAGAAGTACCTAAAAGCAAGGCGAGAAGATTATACCAGGCAAATTTTACGCACAAAGAAAAGAAACGACGACTCACGCACTTTGAAAAGCCAACTCTCCAGTAAGGTAGCGAGCCAGGACAGCACCGTCTCGCTGACATAAGGACGTTAGGGGATCGCCTCGCAGCGAGCAAAATAAAGCAAAGAAAAGAGGGTAGAGGTAAGTCGGTGAGACGGAAAAATAACATTTGACCAAAAAACAGTTCGTTATAAAGGTCAGATTTCTGATCACAAAAAATTTGTAAATTTTACAAGTAGCAGCAAAAAGAGAAGGAGAGAGGGATTATAGATCTTGGAATGGGCACGTCAGTCCTCCTCGCTAGATGAAGAATCATCGCTCTCCTCGCTGTAAAGCTAGGGAACCAAGTCGCGACTGGTCATAGTTTCAGAATCGTCCTTCACAACCCCTAGGTCCTTCATCATCTGCAACACCAGCTCTACCGCCAGAACTCCAGCGTCTCGGCACTGCTCCTTGACTTCCTCATGAAAGTAGTGCGGCGAAGGCATCTAGAAGGGCTCGCGGCGAGATGACGACGCGATGTGAGCCTGAAGACGCGCGTTCCCAGCTTTTAATTCCCTGACCTACTCCTCCAAAGCCGTCACGTGCGAGCGCAATTGCTCCACGGTCTCGGCATCCTGCGAGACGACCCATCAGTTAGCCAAGAATGATTGAAAAAGAAAAACCTAAGGAAAAAGTCTAAGGCTTACCACACCACCTTGGGCCTTCACGAGGAGGGACTCGGCTTCAGATAGCCTTTTTGCAAGACCGTCAGACTTCTCTCGCTCCGCCTCCAGGCTCTCCTCACTGGCTTTCCATTTTGCATTGATATAAATAAGGCGGCGAGAGGAGCGGTGCGGGAACTCCAAGGCTCGCATTTGGCGGTGGGAAGTCTTCAGCACGAGATCCCTGGTGGACTCGCTTTCAGGCGAGACGGCATCAAAGCCGCCGTAGAGGCCGTACCCCACGACGAAGGCATGGCTGGTGGGGAACTCTTGCTCCTTCCAACAAGGAAGGAGAGTGGAGATGGACCACGGGACCCAGGTTATAGTTCATGTGGTAAGAGGGGGCGGGATGGCTGGAGGAGTCGCCTTCGCGAGAGGAAGTGGCATCCGCCTGATCGGGAAGAACAGCTTGCGTGTTGGATGTAGTAGCAGGCAGGTTGGAGGCAGCAACTGGCTGACTGGGGGTGATGGCCGGTTGATTAAGGAGTACCGTCTCGCGAGTAGGCGAGACGGCCTGGTGGTTAGGCGAGAGGGGCGGCGGAGATTCCCCTACAGAAATGGGGCTCCCTTGGGGAGCTTTCTCCTTTTCCTTGGAAATCACTATGGATTTTTAAATCTTTTTTCTAGGGGGGCTGGAGCGAGAGGGGGTCGTGTCTCCTGTGGGACTCTTCGGGGGGATGGGCGCCAAGGACTCTCTCGCTGCCTTGGCCGCCGCGTTGGCGAGATCGAGGCCCTTTGCTGAATGGATGTTGGTCTTGTAAGGGGGGAGGGCTGGAATGATTCGCTCCCCTAAAGATAGGTAAGGGTTATTTTATGGAGAGATGGCGAATAGCGAGACGCGAGACGAAAGAGCGGGAATAACTTCACCGGGGAGCACTGGAGGAAGCGAGTCGAGGCCTCGCCGCAAGAAGTTGACCTCGAAGTTCTTGCCGACGAGGTATTCACAGAGCAGCTTCTCTGGACCACTGACCTGTGGGGTGGCGTAGAAGCTTTCTGGCGGAGACACCGTCGTGAGAGGGATGCCACCAAAATCCACGCGATCTCCCCGGATGAAGACAAACCGGGTGAGCTAGTGGTGGTTCTTATTGGGCGTCTCGCACACTTTGAGCCCCTGCCCGGTGAAGTACGAGACGCCATCGGCATTGGCGTGGTAAATGAAGAGCTTGCGGAAGACCGTCAAGCTGAATTCGATGCGCTCCCGACGCATATAGCAGGCAAAAGCAATCAACACCGAGATGGCGTTACGGTTGAATTGTGTCGGGACGACGCCAAAGTATTTGAAGACCTGTTTTACCTCAGGCCAAAGAGGCAACCTCAACCCCACCTCAAATTGCGAGACGGGGAAGGCAAGTTCTCCCGGGTAGTAAGTGTTGATGGACTCGCCGACTTTGGGGGTACGCGACTCGACACCATCCCCCAGGTACTCGCGGACGAATCCACGGTAGTATTCTTGAGCGAGCCAGCCGAGCGGGAAGTCGTGGTATGTGAACCTCTTCTTGCAGTGACTGTGCCCCTCACCTTCCTCAACTTTCTTCTTGCCCATCTTTGGTGGCGAGACGGTATTCGGCGAGATGAAGAAGAAAAAAGAGTTGGCGAGAGAACCAAGAGAGAAGGGCGAAAGGGACCGGCGAGACGAAAGAATCAAAGAAGCAAGATCTTGTGTAGCGGCAGGAGTGAAGAGTGCGGTGTCTTTCTGATCCCGGGCCAGGTGTATTTATAGCGGATACAGAGCAATGATTGATGGGCGGGAAAACGTATAAGGGAAGGAGAAGAGTCGGCAGTTGTTTCTCTATCCTAAAACCTCTCCATCACAGAAAATAAATTAAAAAAGAAAGAGTTAAGAAAGGAATAAAAAACCAGCAATAAAAATATATATTCAGAAATCGTCTCGCATACGACGGGCACCGAGTTTCTTAATGTTCTTGGCGAGACAACGCTACAAGACTGCTATTATTACAACATTCAAACATAGAAGAAAAGAGAAAGGGCGAGACGGACGTCCTTCAATACGGGTGCCATTTCCAGCGACCACCGCGAGCTCCCGCGCAGGGAGGTCTACTGTGCGAGTGGAAGGCGTGAATGGACTCAAGCCCACGATGCGCGAGACTGAACTGCATATCAGTCTCATTAATGATGGCGTCGGGGTTGGTGCCATCAACGTCTAGCTCAGCATTGGCCTCGGAGGGTAGACGAGCGCATTCATTCTCCATCCATTCGATACGCCTCTCCGCAGCTTGCTTGTCCTGTGCCAAGGAATGGTTGATGCGCGCGTGCTTCCGAAACAACTCGGCTTTCTTGCGCTTCATTTTCGCTGGGTTACAAGGGTCGCCCAGGTAATCTTCAATTCCATCTACAAGAGGAGGAGGCGAGACGGAGAGCCACCTTGGTTTCTCCTCAGCAGGCGAGTTGGCTCGAGAATCTGCGCAATGAGTGTAGAGGCAGGGTGGAAGAGGCACTCGTAGAAGGGTGTGAGAATAGCGAAGAGGATTCAAAAGCGCGAGAGAAGTACTTTTACCAGGAAGATGAGAGGTCCCGGCGACCTGGGAGGGGTCATCCCTCCTCTCGCTAGGAGTAGTTGGGGGAGTAGAAGATGGCTACGAGTCGTATTCCTCACGGTGGACAGCAGAACCGTTTCGCGGACTCTCCGGGTGCTGCAAAACCACGAGAGCTCCCTGAAAAAACCAATCAACAAAAGAGAAAACAGACGTTGCAGAGATGACAGAGGCAGAAGCGAGTACCCACCTCTTTCTCCCTGGAAGATGTATGAGGAGTGGGGATGGTTTCCGGAACATCGCGAGACAAATCCACGGCGGCAGACGACGGACCACCTGCCTTCATCTTTTTTAGGCGAGACGATGGGTGAAGAGGGCGAACTAATGTTGAAGTAAACGTAGCCACATTGGCCTTGTGCTGCTCTCGAACCAGTGCGAGACGTTCACGGAAGCTCTTGCTGTGCGTCATGACGAAGGATTCGAGCTGAGGAAGAAGGATGGGAAAAGTGGGGCATCCGGTGTGCGGAGTAGGAATACTATATTTATAGGCCCCGGTGGGGGCCTCATAAAAGATTCCTCATAAATACGTTTTTAAATGCGCTTTAAAAAACAAGACTCAGTTGGACATTCTTTCCGAGCTTAGGATAACCTCGAAAAGAGCGGGGATCGTGTACAACCTCGGGCTCACGAAAGACCCTCAAGATGCGGATACTCGGGGCAGTCGAGAAGGATAGATAAGCGAGTTGGACCATGGGGGGTCCACTCGCATGTGGCGAGTTGAACGGTCCCTACAATAAGCGAGACTTCCCGCCTAGGGGCGCGAGAAGACCTCCCGTGACGAGATGACCTCGTGACAAAGGATTCCGGCGAGATGGGTAAAGGTGTTCGTCTCGCCAATAGGTGCTCTTCCACTCGCCAGGAAGAAAACAGGTCGTTTTCATATTTCCATGTCAACAAGGGATTTTACTCTTCTACCCTGGGCCTTTTTACCCTTTTACCATTAGTGGTCTACACATAGCTCCTCAGAACAGCAGAGTTTTGCTGTTGGCAGACCCAGCCAGGGGTTCCTTGGTAATTTCAGATCAGTGCAGTTTGGTTATTGGCAGCTCAGATTCAGAAATCTATAAATTGGCCCATAGGGGTTCCTCAGAAAGACACTTTTACTCCCAGAGATTTGTGTCATCATCTTTTGTGCTTTCTGAGGAGCTCCAAGCCCAGCTTTTGTCTTTTGAGGGGAAGCTCTCAGTGATCTTCCGGGTAAGCGGTGGGACCTCCCTACTGCGGCTTTGGGTCAGTTTTCTAGTCCTTCACGACCAGTCGGAGGTCAGAGCTTGGGACAAGTAGGTGTCGGCTACGCCCCTATTTTGCGAACATTTGTCGAAGTCAAATTTTGGCTTCAACATATATATTAAATGTAGAAGCCATATCATCATTATAATATGCTAGACCTTCATTCTCATATAGGACAACAAATGAATCAACTAAGTATTTTTCGCCGCGTAAAAATTTTCTATTTTCTCACCTATGGACAAGTGATCCACCCTACCGAGGGACACGATCAGTAACTCTAATAACTTATATGTATTGTTTTTTACTTAATTCCATAAATCTTTTACATGAAGTAAATGTGAGGATGAGCTGCTTGAGGGTCTGTAGTTGTCCCCTGCACTGCGTGACGTCATGATGCTTATTTTCTCTACTCTAACATATCTTTTGAATACGGAGAAAATGCGGGTTGTGACAGTTGGTATCAGAGGGATGTTTTGAAAGAGGGTTGGTTGGTTTGGCAAGCCAGTCGGACAACTTTCCCTTAAGCAAAACTGTAATCGTATCATTTTATTGCATACACACACTGATATGTTATCAATATATATTGATGGAAGCATGAACACTACACTCATAGCATGATAAGAAGTATATGGGTCATATTATATAGTATTGGATGCATAATATGTGTTTGTATATTGATACACCATAGGTGGCAACATATGACTGTTATGGAGTATGGGATGAATAACCATCATCACATGGATGCCCATTAGCACGTTTACTTTTCTTCGTTAAATACAATATTATGTAGTATGAGATGCATAACATTGTATGTGTACGCCGCTCATAACATGCACCAAGGCCATTTTAGAATGCATAGCACTGCATACATAACATTCCATCGCATAAGCACACGTGCCAAGTTAAAGATCTGCATGATGACATAAGTACACCCATGATTTGAGATGAAATTTAAACATTCATGCATTCATATTATAGGTACGAGTTAGAGTCATAACATTATTTTATGATTTACCAGAGCAAGGTAATAACAAGAGTAAGTGTCTGTTTGTTTCCGATTTAATCCGAGTTTGTATGTTCCTCATCTGGTCTGAGACATGGTATTCAAGTTTTCTAGCTTCGTCGTCTTAACCTAGGTATTTGATAAGTCGTTTTCTCATATCTGTAAAATATGACCCCGAAATAGTTTTGCTAAGGGAATATTTTCCCAGTTTGAGATGTCTTAGACAAGGTTTGACTAGGTATTCGTTTGTTCTATAGCCATGCTTCCTAAACGCATTGTGACGAAGTTGACTCCCCACTCGGAGGATGAGTCTTCTTCTGCATAGAGTGAGGCAGTGATCGAACAGCTGCGTCAAAGTAATGATGCCCTGACAAGGCAGATGGTGGACATGCAATCTTAGATACAATCATTGTTAGTTATCGTCGTCGGGCAGCAGACTAGAGCATATGACCCTGCTGTGGGCCAAACTGTTCCTACTCCCCCTACTACTCTAGTTCCCCTAGTCACACTGTCGCCTGAGATGCATTTCATTTCTCACTTCCAGCGACTGGGACCACCTTTGTATGATGGTAGAGCAGACTTCATGGTAATGGATGCGTGTATCATTGCCATGGAAGAAATGTTTTCTTATTTTGGCATTTCCTCAGATCAGAAGGTGATGATTGTGGCATTTCAGCTCAAGTGTCTTGCAAAGATTTGGTGGATCAGAGAAAAAGAGAATCTTTCTGATGGGTGCTCATGGGAATCATTCAACAGTATGAAACTGAAGAAGTTTTTTCCATCGATCGAGCACGATCGTCTAATGAACAACTTTTTACACCTGAAGGAGAGGCAACTCACTGTTAGTGAGTACGAGGTCGAGTTTAGAAAGCTCAGTCGTTTCACCCCAGATCTGGTAGCATCCGAAGAAGGCAGAGTAAAGCATTTCCTGGGTGGTCTAAGGTATGACATCCAGCAATTGGTTAGCGCATACAAGTCTGAGACCTTTGCAGAAGTAGTCGAAGCTTCCTTGAAGGTTGAGGCGATATAAAATTCGAAGAATCCGGGATTGCATGCCAAGAAAAACAAGAGAAAATCTGACGATGTAAGAAGTGCAAGGGCATCTGGCCCTGTAGCGAAGAAGGATAGAAGGGAAGCGTGTAGCTTCTATGGTAAGCCAGGACACCCTTTTGCGAAGTGCTTTAATAGACTGGATACGCAGAAGCTGTCTCAGGTACACGCGATCCAGGATGCTCCAAAGGGTGGCCTTGTCTAAATTGCCAAAGGAGCGGGCACGATGTGGCCCGTTATCACAAGAAGGGTGGAGCTTGTTTTCTCTGTGGCCAGAAAGGGCACATGAAGGCTAATTGCCCACAGAGACAGTCTGCGCTGCATGTAGTTCTGTTGCAGACTTTATCGACACCCCCGCCTCTCATGGACAAGGGAAAAGGAAAGTTGAATGTGCTGACCAAGGAGGAAGCCTAATCTTCGACTCAAGTGATCTCAGGTTAGTTTCCACATTTTAGTTACGGGTGCTATGTGTTTAGGTGAATTTCAGGTGAAGAATAAGTGGGCTCGCGTTTTGTTCTATTCGGGTGCTACTCACTCCTTTGTGGCACGGAGTTTTATAGACCGACATCACTGGGTTCTCGACCAGTTAGACACCTCCTTAAACGTCAAATTTCCTTCGGGAGAGTTGGTGATGTCAAGTCAGGTTATCCAAAAATGCCCCATATTCCTAGGTGATTTTCTTGTCTTTGTAGATATGAAGGTGCTAAGATTTGTTAGACTTCGACGTGATTTTGGGCATGGACTGGCTGTCTAGATAGGATGTCCTCATTCAGTGCAAGCACAAGTGCTTGGATTTTAAAGGTGACAATGGCCAGCCAATGAGTGTGTATGGTTTGCCTCGTCAGGAATCTCCGATCATTTCTATTGTACGTGCTCACAAATTTCTAGAGTCTGGCTATGATTCTTTTCTTCTCTCTGTTTCTATTCTGGGAGATGCACCGGTGGAGCATCGGGTTGAGGATGTTTCTGTGGTGTGTGAGTTTCCGGATGTCTTTCTTGTTAGTCTTCTTGGACTTCCTCCTAAGAGAGAGGTGGAGTTTGTTATAGACCTAAATCCAGGCACTCGCCCTATAGCAAAGGCATCGTACCGCATAGACTATCGAGAGCTAAACATGGTGGCCATTAAGAACAAATATCAGTTGCCTAGGATCGATGACTTGTTCGATCAGATATGAGGTTGTTTCGTGTTCTGGAAGATTGACCTCCGTTCAGGTTACCATAAGTTAAGAATTCGGGAGTCAGACATTCCGCGAACTGCTTTTCATTCTCGATATGGTCACTTTGAATTTCTGGTAATGTCGTTTGGATTAAAGAACACACCGTCAGCTTTTATGGACATAATGAACAGGATGTTCAAGGATTTTCTGGATAAGTTCATGGTTGTATTCATTGACAATGTCCTGGTATATTCCAGAAATGCAGAAGAGCACTCCTTGCACTTGCACTTGGTCTTGTCTACCCTGAGGGAGCACAAACTGTATGCGAAGATTAGCAAGTGAGAGTTCTGGTTGTCTCAGGTGTCATTCCTAGGACACATTGTAAGAAAGGACGGTATCTCAGTGGACCGCACGAAGATAGCTGCAGTCTTGAATTGGAAGAGACCTACATCGCCTAAGGAGATAAGTAGCTTCTTAGGGTTCGCAGGTTACTATAGAAGATTTGTGAAAGGATTCTCTGTGCTCTCTGCATCGTTGACCAGGCTTACACAAAATAGCGCAGCTTTTGTTTGGAGTTATGCCTGTGAGGAAGCTTTTCAAGAGCTCAAGAGGAGATTGTGTTCAGCTCCAGTTTTGGAATTTTCGATGGAAGGATTATAGTTTGTTGTTTATATGGATGCCTCGCAAGTTGGAATCGATTGCGTGTTGATGCAGGACAGCAAGGTGATTGCGTGTGGATCGAGATAATTGAAGGTACATGAAAAGAATTATCCTACGCTCGACCTGGAATTTGCTGCTGTAATTTATGACTTGAAGTTGTGGAGACATCTTCTGTATGGAGTGTCGTGCAAAATTTATTCGGACCGCAAATGTTTGAAATATGTCTTCACTCAAAAGGAGTTGAATTTACGCCAGCATAGATGGCTAGAATATGTTGCGGACTACGAAGTCGATATCCTTTATCATACCGTCAAGGCTAATGTAGTAGCGGATGCATTAAGCTGGAAGCCCACACATATCTTTAACCTCTCGGTGCAATACCTTGTTGAAGAGTTTTTTTCTCATGGACATTACTGTCACAACCCGCATTTCTTCAACGAGCACGTCGTATCAGAGCAAGAGGAAATACGGGTTATGATGCCACGTCGTGCAGGGGATAACTGCACACGCTCAGTCAAATGTTTACACTTACGAGACTAGAGTAAAATCATCAGTTAGATGCAAGAACACCGTTGAGTTTGATGGTCGTATCCCTCAGCCTAGTAGAGCAAAATGTGGTTGTACGCGGCGGAAAATAAGTTACGTTAGTTGTAAGTTTTCCTATATGCACTCTAGATCTATTATACCGTAGGAAAACGTCTGCTTTTTTTTACGTGGTTTGGAAATACGTATTAGTTTACCAAAACAGGTATGCATGACATAGAATAGTAGGTTTGTTTTAACTTTAAAATATCTAATGCAACCTAGCATAAATCCTTCCCAAGAGCAAGTAGACATCATCTCATCCAAATGATTCATATTAGCAGTCTAGCATTCATATGTAGCAAGTAAAGAAAGCCGCCAATGGGCGCCAACAAGCAGACACGAACCCATTCGGGCATATGTATGTCTGTACAAGAAAGTAACGAACTACCTCGCCCAACAAGCTCGGCAAGTTCCAAGGAAATTTCACCAAACTCTAGCCGCTCAATCGGCTACAACCTGCACCTGAGGCATTCAAGAAAGAACACCTCAGCAATTGTCAAGGTTACAACATAGAGCATTAAGTTTAGAAAATATGACGAAGGGGCTTACCGACCCCGTAGTAATTTTTCATGTAAAATGATTGAAAAGCACAGGGTGGAAAACAAGTGTTAAACACTGCTAACCTAAAGTGTAAAACGCACCAAGTAAGTGAAAGTCTCATCAAGTCCTGCTCAACCCGCAGGAGCAAAGAGGTGACACATATATGCCCATTACATCATCTTGTTAACAAGAAACAACTATATTAGTGAAACATAAGGAGCAGTAAAGTTCGATTCCGCAAGGGTCTTTTGGTGGCGGCCCTAAAGTGGAACGCACCAATAAAAGCCAGCCCAAATCTGGGCCAAAACGGTGCTCTACACCACAAAACAAAACTCGGTTGCCACCAAGGCTAAAACCACACCACCCCTTACCGAATCCTCACACAAACGCTCCTGCCATGGTTCACAATTCGCCTCGCAAAACTCACCATAATCCAAGCTAAACTCGTTTCATTTCATCATCCTCACTCATGACTACAAATTGCCCAAGTTATATCAAACTTGATAGAATTTGGGTCTCTACTTTACCATAAGAGAACCCCACGACTAAACATAATAAGCTCGCGAATCATATGAACAAAAAAAGTAACTAAGAGAGAAATACAAGGTACAACATGCTAAAATAAGATGAACAATAGGTAAGCATATAGACTGGGAAAGGCTTGAAAGACACGATGATTTATGCTTGTGAGTCCTAAACAAAAGTAAGAATAACAAGGCTAAGCTATTTAGACCAAAGTGAGGTGCAAAACAAGAAAAACAAGCTAGGAAAATTGAAAGGGGAAAGCTAGCTAATTTTGCACAATCAAAACACAAGAAAACAAGATTGTCAAGGGTGAAGAACGCCGCTTGCCTGAATCGAGATGCCACCGCAACGGCTGCTCCTCTTTCTCCTTCCCTTGCCTTAGCTTTTCTCCCTTGCTTTCTTTTTGAGAATGAAGAAGAATGTGAAGAAAGGGATAAGTGAGGAGGAAGAATCTCTTTTTCGGCCTTATTTCCTCCAGGACAGAGCTGGACTGTTTGATCCAGAATCAGAGAAATGAACGGCAAAAAAACTGGAAAAACTTGATTTTCGGCCCTGACACACCCCGTGACACGCCCGTGTCACAGGCCGTGTCACTTAAGTGGTGGGCAACCGCCTCACCTCGAAACAGTACACAGCCTGTGACACGCCCGTGTCACAGACCATGTCACTGAACACGCCTATCTACATGGTCGTGTCACATGGACGTGACACAGCCCACAGCACTCGCCAAATAACCCGAGAAGGACATGGCCTGGGGACACGCCCGTGTCCCAAGCCCTGTCACCCCTACTCGACACTCGTCGAGCGAATTTCATCGAGTGAAGTTCGTCGACCGCGGGACATGCCCTGTCACACGCCCGTGTCACAGGCCGTGTACCCTTCGCTTGACACTCGACACTCGTCGAGTGAATTTCGTCGAGCAAAGTTCATCGAGAGCGGGACACGCCCTGTGACACGCCCGTGTCACAGGTCGTGTACCCCTTCTCTCGACACTCGACACTCGTCGAGTGAATTTCGTCGAGCAAAGTTCGTTGAGGGCGGGACACGCCCGTGTCACAGGCCGTGTACCCCTTCTCTCGACACTCGACACTCGTCGAGTGAACTTTGTCACCGAAATTCACAGAACACCCGGGACACGCCCTGTTACATGCCCGTGTCACAGGCCGTGTACCCCGACACGCCCTGGGACACGGCCATGTCCCAGGCCGTGTCACCCAAATGCGCTCCAGGTCCCCTGCTACAAGAAACTACAGCCATAATTTTGGCACCTTAGGGGGTAAAAACCAGCAAACGCTTTTATCGACTAACTCCAAAATGCCATATAAATGCCATACAATCAACCCGTTTTGAGCAACACGACTCAGGCTCGAGAAAGTGCATGCATTCCCTAAGAGGCCTCACCGAGTACCCAAAAATAGGCTCCGGCTTGCTGGGGAACCGTGCAACTAGGCTACCAAAATAGCCACTCGAAAGCCCGCGTGAAACCCATGCTCAAACAACGGTCAGAGCCAATGTAATGCCCATCAAGCGTATGCAATCATTCAACGAAAAAATCTGGGGCGTTATAGTCACTCCCCCTAACAAAAAGTTTCGCCTCGAAACTTTTCAATACGTCGTATGTCAATTAAAGAAGGAATCAAACAAAAACATCAAGTCCCATACCAGCTTACTTTATGGAAATAATGAGGGTGAGCCGCCCTCATCCTTGACTTGAGCTCCCACGTCGCGCTTTCCACATTCTGATTTTTCCATAGCACCTTGACCATAGGAATCTTCTTTTTCCACAACACGCGCTCTTGGGAGTCCAAAATCCGGATGGGCATCTCTACATAAGAAAGGTTCGGCGCCAACTGCGGCACAAAGTCCAAAACTTGCTCGTCATTCCGCACACACTTTTGAAGTTGGCTGACATGAAACACGTCGTGAACACCAGGAAAGTTCACGGGTAACTCGACATTATACGTGGATGCACCAACCCACGCAAGAATCTTGAAGGGACCCACAAATCTTGGGTCTAACTTGTGCGCTTTTCCAAACCTCTTAATTCCAACCATTGGGGAGACTTTCAGGAAAACGAAATCCCCCACAACAAACTCTAACTCCGACCTTCGCCGGTTGGCGTACTTTTCATATCGCTCTTGGGCGATCCGGAGCTTCTCCGGAATAAGTCGTACGGCAACTTCCATGTCCTCGAGCGCCTATGGGCCCAACAAAGGCCGCTCGCCAACATCAGCTCAAAATAGGGGAGTCGGACATCGTCGCCCATATAAAGCTTCGAATGGAGCCATTTGCAAGCTTTCTCTATAGCAGTTATTATATGCGAATTCCATAAGGCGCAAACGTTCATCCCATGCTCCGCCATACTCAAGAATGTAGCATCGAATCATATCTTCCACGATTTGGTTTACTTGTTCCGTTTCGACTTTCGTCTGAGGGTGGTAAGCAGTGAAATACCTCAAATCCGTCCCCAAACCCTCTTGTAGACTCTTCCAGAAACGAGAAGTAAATCGGGAATCCCGGTCTGAAATGATATTGACTGGCACACCATGCAGTCGGATGATCTCGTTCAAATATAGCTCCGCTATTGTCTTCATCGGGTAGTTGATCTTGAATGGTATGAAGTGAGCACACTTGGTCAACCTATCCACGATCACCAATACGGAGTCATGGCCTCGTGGAGATCTTGGTAAGCCTGTAATATAATCCATTGAAATGCTTTCCCACTTCCATGTTGGAATCCCCAATGGCGTCAACTTGCCACCAGGCCTTCCATGATCAGCTTTCACCCGCTTGCAGGTATGACATTCAGATACAAATTGCGCTATATCCCTTTTCATTCCATACCACCAGACAAGTTGTTTCAAATCACGGTACATTTTAGTTGAGCCTGGATGGTAGGCCATACTTGAGTCATGTGCTTCCCTACACACCATATCGCGAATGTTTCCAACTGCGGGGATACAAAATCCACCAATGCTTAAAGTTCAACGCTGAGGGGATTCAGGTCCGGGTCAGGGGGGACCCAAAGGTGGCGCGAGAGTGCTATGTCACTGCGGTGAACACTATCTTTTGGAAGGAGGGAGCCGAGGAGATGGGGCGGAGGATGGAGGAAGCTGAGCAAGGAGAAAGAAGGGAGGAGCAATAGATGGAGAGCTGGGCTGAGGAGGCGGCACGAAGAGACCTGGAGGAGGTGGCTGAAGTGATGGCCGTGGGGGAAGAGATGGAGGTAGAGGTCCCCGTTTCGGAGGAAGGGGATGATGAAGGATAGGGGGAGCAATCCAGGCTAGAGGCTACAGAGGAAGTGGTGGAGCTGGAAGTGCTCACCCGGGGAGGCAGGATGGAGAACATCCGCGTCAGCGGGGGGCTGACCCCGGATGACCAAGGCAGGATGCTGGAGTGCATCCAGAAGAATGTGGACATCTTTGCTTGGAATGCCGCGGAGATGTCGGGGGTTGATGCGGATGTGGCCTGCTACCGCCTCAACCTGTACCCGGGAACACACCTCGTTCAGCAGAAGAAGAGGTCCACTGCGGACAAGGTGGCAGAGCCCATCAGGGAGGAGGTGGCGAAGCTCCTCAAGGCCGGCTTCGTGTCCGAGATTCAGTACCCCGGCTGGGTCTCCAACGTGGTCATGGTCAAAAAAGGAGACGACCGATGGAGGATGTGTATCGATTTTTCTTTACTTAATAAAGCTTGTCCTAAGGACTGTTATCCTTTGCCTCGAATCGACGCGCTGGTTGACTCAGCCATTGGTTTTTCTGTAATGAGTTTTTTAGATGCTTTTTCAAGTTATCATCAAAGCAGGATGCAACCCCGGACATCAAGGTTGTCTCGTTCATCACAGGGGATGGATGCTACTGTTACAAGATGATGCCCTTCGGGCTAAAGAATGCAGGGGCAACCTACCAGAAAATGATGAATAGGGACTTCAAGGAGCAGAAGGGAAGGAATTTGGAGGTGTACGTAGATTACCTCATGATCAAAAGTCTGGATGTCGACTCCCACCTCCGGGACCTGGAGGAGACCTTTACCACCCTCCGTAAATATAAGATGTGGTTGAATCCACTAAAATGTGTCTTTGGGGCCAGTATGGGAAAGTTCTTGGGGCACCTCCTCACTGTTGAATTTTGTGAAGTGGAAGTGGGTGACAGGACAGGTCGGGCGGCCTGGGGAGGACAGCTTTGGCGGACTAGGCGGACTGGGCGGACTGTGATGTGCGGCCTGGTGGTAGGTCTAGTGGGAAGCCGGCTATCTTCTGAGCGGTTTGTTTGCATGGAGTCCGCGGACTATGCGGCCTGGTTTCTGCAGATTTGGTGTGCTGATTGGCTTTGCCAAGGAGCGGCCTGAGCGGATGAAGGCTTGCGGACTGGTGCATTGCTCAGTGGCCGTAGGTGCAAGCTTGTGCTGATAGGAGGGTTGGCTCGTGTCTGCGGGAAGCTTGCGGACTGATGTGTCCGCGGTATTGGCTGTTGCGGACTGGGCTTAGAGCTTGGCTGAGGCCTTGTCAAGTTATGGTGACACAGCAGGTGCTTTGCTGTGGAGATCGATTGGCGGACTGGTGTTTGGATTCCGGGAGGATACTGCTGCGTTGGACAAGTGCGAGGAGCTCGCGGACTGATGGCGGTCTGTGCTAGGGTGTTTGGCGGATGGGAGTTCGTGTCTGCCATGCTCGCATTGGCTCTTGATGGTTTTGGACTTGGTCACACTTTGTGTCAAGTTCATGGTGTCCGACGTATCCGCCAAGTCCACTGTGACCGGGCGGACTGTTGCTGTCTACTTTTGGTCGTGGACTTGTGGCGGATTGAGGTGTGAGTCTTGCGGACTGCCTCGGGTTGGTGCGGACTGCCATTGAAGGGGGTTGCTGTCCTGCAGTGGTTGGAGCTTTGCGGGCTGATGCCTTGTCCGCATCGCTTGGGCGGACTAGAGAGGGTTCGTCAATAGTTGCCTTGCTCCTGGCGGTTTTCCTTGGTATCCGGCTAAGTCCTTGCGGACTCAGCGGACGGAAGTTTGCTATCGCGCGGGCTGGGGCGGTGTCGCTATCTCCTGGGCGGTGACCACACTCCTCACCCTGTATATAAATAGGACTCCCCTGGCACATCTACAGTAATCTAAGTAACTTGAGTGAACAGTAAGTTGGGGTGTGCAAGGAGCTGTGGTCTGTGTTTGTCAGTCCGTGCGGATTGTTTCAGGCTGACGGTTTGCTGTGTGCAGGTCGCGCAGATAGCTTCAAGGAGCCAGGAGTTTGGCTGTGACTTCAGTCAAGTGCTTGGAAGTGTGCGGTCTCTGCGTACTCAGCAGGAGGTCGCTCTGCGGCTTGTCAGTTCTGTTTCATCTTTGCCAGCTTCAATAACCTGTCCGCCGGCTTCAGGCGGGTAGGGGGTGTTCCTCAGTGCAGGTTCAGCAGGAGGCGAATAACGGTGTGTCCGCACGGCCTCGCGGCTTCGGCGGACTCCGTGGTGATTCGGCGGACTGCAGCTAAGTGCGGGCGATCTCAGCAGACTCGACGACCTCGGCGACCTCACGGTCTCGGCGGGCTCCGGTGCTGTCCGCCCGGCTTATTTTTTGGTGCTTTCTGTTTACAGCTGTTATACTAGCGAAATCATGTCTCGCTATGTATGCCTCGGATTGTAAAGAAGTGAATGTTTAATAGACCTGCTTGTGCCTCCATTGTTTGTTGGGATTTACCTCTATTTCTTGGTTTCTGCTGGTTCAACGTGCGAACTGGGTAGTTCCGAAGATATTAATTTGGCGTTTGGGCTATCTTGCTGACCACGTTGAGAAAATTTAACATGGTATCAGAGGGAGGTTTCTGAGGTTCAGTTGCGTGAGCGGAAGTCAGCCAGTGTTGTTACTCAGTGATTGAGTGGTGATCAACCTGTGTTGTTGCTCGGAGCTTCTGAAGGTTGCCAACAGGTGTTGCAATGGAAGGGAGTTTTGCAAGAGGTCTGGGCATCGAACTCTTAACGCCGACTAACTTCAAGAAGTGGAAGTTGTGCATGAAGAGTTATCTTCTTGGCGAGGAGATGTGGGAAGTCGTCGGTGGTGACGACAGACAGGAAGTTACTGCTGCATTCGGTACTGCTGAGCAGGTTAGGCTCTGGAGAAGAACAAATGCTAAGGCAGAGTTCATTCTGAAGAGAGCTGTGTCTCCGGAACTGTTTGATCACATCGTAGGGTGTGAGTCGGCTGCAGATATTTGGACAACCATTGATGAGTTGTTCAATAGGAAGAATGTGGCGCGGCTTCAGTTCTTGGAGAATGAGTTGGCCAGGGCAACTCAGGGAGACCTTTCCATCTCCAAGTACTTCTTAAAAATGAAGAGCTTGTGCGCTGAGCTGTCGGCACTGGATCTTGATGAGCCTATCTCTGAGGCTAAGATGAAAAGGCACATTATCCGCGCCTTGAGGAAGGAGTATGTGGCCTTTGTAACATCTGTTCAAGGGTGGGCTACTCAGCCGTCGTTGCTGGAGCTGGAGAATCTGCTTGCCTCGCAGGAGAGCTTAGCAAGGCAGATGGATGGAGTGAATCTGAATCAGGAAGGCAGTGAAGCTCTCTTCTCAGGCAAGAAGAAAGGATGGGAAGGGAAGAAGAAGAAGAAGGTGCAGGCCGCTAGTGAGAAGGAGACTTTAACTTCATATCCGCCGGAGAGGAGCAATGCTCCTAAGGACTGGAAGAAGAATCTGAAGTGCTACCGGTGTCATCAGCGAGGGCACTTCAAGCAGAACTGCAAGGTCAAACTGCAGCCTGGGTATGCCGCGGGAAAGGAGGAAGCTTGCTCGAGAAGTGAAGAAGCAGAATGGGGCGGAGCTTTCATGACGGGCACTTGTGTCTGGGCCTTGTCTGCTGAGGACTTCAACAACGAGTGGATCGTGGAGTCCGGGTGTGGTCATCACCTCACTGGAGACAAATCGAAGTTCACCTCCATGCAGGCTTACTCATGTAATGAAGCTATTATCACTACTGATAATACTGTTTATGCAGTAGAGAAGGAGGGAGTCGTGTCTTTGGGTAGTGATCAGGGGCCACTCACGTTAAGGAGTGTGTATCACGTGCCGGGCATGAAGAAGAACCTCTCCTCGGTGACCAATGTGGTGTACGCTGGGTATCACGTTCTGTTTGGGCCAACAGACGTGAGGTTCCTTCGTAACGTATCAGCGGTGAAGGCTGATGTTGCTCATGTTGGGAGGAGGGTGAAGAACGTGTTTGTTCTTTCAACCAATGCTTATGTTGATAAGATGAGGGCCAATTATAGTGCTGCTATTTGGCATGAGAGGCTGGGGCATGTTGGCATGGACAAGATGAAGGTGATGGCTAGTAGAAGTCTGGTGAGGGGGTTGCCGAAGTTGTCCTCCTTTGGTGATGGGCATGTTTGTGCGGGCTGTCAATACGGTACGGCACATCGCCTTCCGTTTGATAAATCACAAACAAGGAGCAAGAAACCATTGGAGTGTATTCATGGCGACCTGATGGGACCGACGGTTACTGCCAGCCTTGGTGGAAGCAGATTCATGCTTGTCTTGGTTGATGACTACTCAAGGTATACTTGGGTGTACTTCTTAAAGGAGAAGTCGGAAGCCTTCCGTTTGTTCGTGGAGTTCAAGGAGTTGGTAGAAGGCCGGTTTGGCTTGCAGATTAAGAAGCTTAGAACTGATAACGGGGGTGAGTTTGTCTCCTCCGAGTTTTCTAACTTCTGTAGGAAGCACGGGATCCAACGGTAGCTTACTTGTGCCCACACTCCACAACAAAATGGGGTAGCGTAGCGGAAGATCCGTCATCTGACGGAGACCTGCAAATGCTGGCTTCATGCGAAAGATATCCCAAGGTCCTTTTGGGCTGAGGGGATGTCTTGTGCTACCTATGTTATCAACCGGATGCCACTCAGCCCTATCAACATGAAGACTCCTATTGAGCTGTTGCTGAAGGAGAAGTCGTGTGTGGGACACCTTCGGGTGTTCGGTTCAACTTGCTACGTGCATGTCCCGGATGCTTCACGGACAAAGCTGGATGCAAAGGCAAGGAAACTTATCTTTGTTGGCTATGATGAGCGGAAGAAGGGATGGAAATGCATGGACCCTGTGACGAAGAAGTTCGTGGTGTCAAGAGACGTTGTCTTTGACGAGCTGACATCATATGGAGGTGGCTCGGTGGAGCTAACCGGAAGTAGCAAGGTTGATGAAGCACCGGTGGAGGTTGCTGAAGGCTTGGAAGAGGAGCTTGCTGTTTCACCAGCAGCTCCTGTTGCTTCGAACTCCGAGGCTGAGCCTTCTGGCTCAGGAAGCAGGGGGAGCACTGCTCAATGCTTGCCCCAGGTAGGAGTGGAGCCTGAAGAAGCAACGGAAGCCGTGAGCAAGGAGCCGTATATTCGGAGATCGAAGAGGGTGGTTAAGCCACCGACTCGGTACTGTGATGGGAATGCAGTGAGCTTTGTCTCCTGCTTCTTTGCAGGTCTTCTAGATGAGCGAGAGCCTACAAACTTCAACGAGGCCACTGGAGTGACGGAGTGGGAAGGTGCCATGAAGGAAGAGATTGATGCTCTGAAGAAGAATGAAACCTGGGACCTTGTGCCCAAGGTTGATGGCATTACTCCGGTTACTTGCAAGTGGGTGTATAAGTTGAAGAAGAAGGCTGATGGGAGCATTGATCGGTTCAAGGCTCACCTGGTTGCTAGAGGATTCTCACAGCAGTATGGAGAAGACTATGAGGAGACATTCAGTCCAGTTGCGAAGATGACTTCTGTAAGAGTGGTGATCGCCTTGGCTGCTAGCAAGGGATGGAGGTTGTGGCAACTCGATGTGAAGAATGCCTTTCTTTACGGAGAGATTGACAAGGACATCTTCATGGATCAGCCGCTTGGTTTTGTCTCTGAGAAGCATCCGGACTATGTCTGCAAACTCAGGAAGGCTCTCTATGGGTTAAAGCAAGCTCCTAGAGCTTGGTATGGGAAGATTGCAGAGTACTTGCAATTCTGTGGATACCTTGCTTCTAACTCAGATTCAAGCTTGTTCGTCAAGAAGAAGGGAGAGCTACGAGTCTTGGTCCTGCTATATGTGGATGACATGATCATCACAGGAAACTCGAAGGAGGAAGTAGCAAGGCTCAGGGCTGAGCTTGCTATACGCTTTGAGATGAAAGACTTGGGAGAGTTGCATCACTTTCTCGGTCTGGAAGTGGAGAGGAAGGAGTGCGGGGTTCTTATTTGCCAGAAAGGGTATGCTGATCGTATTATGAAGCGGTTCGGCATGGGCGAAGGGAAGAAGTGCTCTACTCCACTGGAATCTGGGCTGAAACTTTGATGGGATGAGGGAAGGGTTCTTCATGATCCCTTGGTGTTCAGGGCTCTTGTTGGGAGCTTGATATATCTGACAATTACAAGGCCGGATATAGCTTATGCTGTTGGCCGAGTAAGTCGGTATATGGCTGAACCATGGCAATCTCATCTAGTGGCGGCAAAGGAATTCTGAAGTATGTCAAGGCTTCTTCTGATATGGGACTCCTCTATAGAAGGGACGTGGAGTTTGCGTTGCTCGGGTACACGGAAGCTGACTATGGCGGTTATTCGGATGATCGAAGGTATACTTCAGGTTATGTGTTCACTTGAGGTTCACCTAGCATCTCGTGGTGTAGCAAGAAGCAGGACTCGGTGTCGGTTTCAACCACGGAGGCGGAGTATAAGGCTTCGGCCTTGGCTGCTCGGGAAGCCGTTTGGTTGAGGAGGCTTATAGAGGATGTTCATGAAGAAGTGCAAGGGCCTACTTTACTCCGGGGTGACAATGAGAGTGCTCTCAAACTGGTTAACAATCCAGTGTGTCACGCTAGGGCCAAGCACATAGAGATTGATCACCACTTCATCAGGGAGAAGGTGTTGGAAGGGTCTCTGCTGGTCGGGCATGTTCGGAGTGAACATAATCTTGCTGACATCTTTACGAAGCCACTGTCGAAGGGGCCTTTTGAACACTTGCGTAGCTTGCTGGGCTTGGTCACCACTTCCCACTTCAAGGGGGAGTGTTGAATTTTGTGAATTGGAAGTGGGTGACAGGACAGGCCGGGCGGCCTGGGGCGGACAGCTTTGGCGGACTAGGCGGACTGGGCGGACTGTGATGTGCGGCCTGGTGACAGGTCTAGTGGGAAGCCGGCTGTCTTTTGAGCGGTTTGTTTGCATGGAGTCCGCGGACTATGAGGCCTGGTTTCTGCGGATTGGGTGTGCTGATTGGCTTTGCCAAGGAGCGGCCTGAGCGGATGAAAGCTTGCGGACTGGTGCATTGCTCAGTGGCCGCGGGTGCAAGCTTGTGCTGATAGGCGGGTTGGCTCGTGTCCGCGGGAAGCTTGCGGACTGATGTGTCCGCGGTATTGGCTGTTGCGGACTGGGCTTAGAGCTTGGCTGAGGCGTTGTCATGTTCTGGTGACACAGCAGGTGCTTTGCTGTGGAGATCGATTGGCGGACTGGTGTTTGGATTCCGGGAGGATACTACTGCGTTGGACAAGTGCGAGGAGCTCGCGGACTGATGGAAGTCTGTGCTAGGGTGTTTGGCGGACGGGAGTTCGTGTCCGCCATGCTCGCATTGGCTCTTGATGGTTTTGGACTTGGTCACACTTTGTGTCAAGTTCATGGTGTCCGACGTATCCGCCAAGTCCGCTGTGACCTGGCGGACTATTGCTGTGTGCTTTTGGTCGTGGACTTCTGGCGGATTGAGGTTTGAGTCTTGCGGACTGCCTCGGGTTGGTGCGGACTTCCATTGAAGGGGGTTGCTGTCCTGCAGTGGTTGAAGCTTTGCGAGCTGATGCCTTGTCCGCATCGCTTGGACGGACTGGAGAGGGTTCGTCAATGGTTGCCTTGCTCCTGGCGGTTTTCCTTGGTATCTGGCTAAGTCCTTGCGGACTCAGCGGACGGAGGTTTGCTATCGCGCGGGCTGGGGCGGTGTCGCTATATCCTGGGCGGTGACCACACTCCTCACCCTGCCTATAAATAGGACCCCCCTGGCACATCTACAGTAATCTAAGTAACTTGAGTGAATAGTAAGTTGGGGTGTGCAAGGAGCTGCGGTCTGTGTTTGTCAGTCCGCGCGGATTGTTTCAGGCTGACGTTTTGCTGTGTGCAGGTCGCGCGGATAGCTTCAAGGAGCCAGGAGTTTAGTTGTGACTTCGGTCAAGTGTTTGGAAGTGTGCGGTCTCTGCGGACACAGCAGGAGGTCGCTCTGCGGCTTGTCAGTTCTGTTTCAACTTTTCCAGCTTCAATAACCTGTCCGCCGGCTTCAGGAGGGTATGTGGTGTTCCTCAGTGCAGGTTCAGTAGGAGGCGAATAATGGTGTGTCCGCGCGGCCTCGCGGCTTCGGCGGACTCCGTGGTGATTCGGCGGACTGCAGCTAAGTGCGGGCGATCTCAGCGGACTCGGCGACCTCGGCGACCTCGCGGTCTCGGCGGGCTCCGGTGCTGTCCGCCCGGCTTGTTTTTTGGTGCTTTCTGTTTACAGCTGTTATACTAGCAAAATCATGTGTCGCTATGTATGCCTCGGATTGTAAAGAAGTGAATGTTTAATAGACCTGCTTGTGCCTCCATTGTTTGTTGGGATTTACCTCTATTCCTTGGTTTTCGCTGGTTCAACGTGCGAACTGGGTAGTTCCGAAGATATTAATTTGGTGTTTGGGCTATCTTACTGACCACGTTGAGAAAATTTAACACTCACCCCCGTGGGGGTCGAGCCGAATCTTGATAAGGTCAGGGCTATCTTGGAGCTGGGGTCTCCGCGGAACGCCAAGGTGGTCCAGTGACTGACGGGGAAGCTGACAGGGTTGAGCAGGTTCTTCTCCCGGGCAGGGGAGAAGTGCTCCCCCTTATTTAAAACATTGAGGGGTGGACAAAAGTTCGAATGGACCAAGGAGTGCGAGGAGGTGTTTCAGGCCCTCAAGATGCAGTTGAATTAGGCTCCGCTACTCCAAGGGCCGAAGGAGGGGGAAGACCTGTTTTTGTACCTCGGGGTCGGGGCAGAGGCCTTGAGCTCCATCCTAGTTCGTGAAGAAGGGAAGAAGCAGCTCCCCATTTATTACGTGAGTTGGGTCCTGTGGAAGGTCGAGCTCCGGTACCCGATTTTAGAGAAGTTGTCCTTCGCCCGGATCATCTAAGCCCGGAGGCTGCGACCCTACTTCCAGGCATATTCAATTCGAGTGGTGACCGACCATCTTCTCTGCAACATCTTTGAGGGGGTGGAGCATTCAGGCAGGCTGGACAAGTGGTCAGTGGAGTTGAGTGAGTTCGACGTCTCTTTCATTCCGCGGCTCTCGATCAAAGCTCAAGCAATGGCCGACTTCTTGGCTGACTATGTGATTGAAGTGGCAGAGGAAGAGCTCACCCGTCCGGCTCCTTAGAAGGTGAAGGTAGACGGCGCCTCGGGGAGGCATTCCCTAGGAGTGGGGGTGATCCTGGAAATCCCTCATGGAACTCGAATTGAGCAGACGGTGGTGGTGCACTTTCCCATTACAAATAATCAGGCTGAGTACGAGGCCGTGATTGCAGGGGTACGCCTAGCCAGGGAGTTGGGGGTGTTGGACGTGGAGGTC
This sequence comes from Platanthera guangdongensis, assembly GCA_039583875.1. Lineage (NCBI taxonomy): Eukaryota > Viridiplantae > Streptophyta > Magnoliopsida > Asparagales > Orchidaceae > Platanthera > Platanthera guangdongensis. Next base: position 166,551,891 of record CM077158.1, on the reverse strand, counting down.
CTCACCGATTCCATAGTGGTAGCTTCCCAGATCAACGGGGAGTTTGAGGCAAGGGATCCCACCCTGTGATTATAATTAGCCAAAGTGAAGGGGGTCATAGGCACTTTCCAAACCTTCTCCATCCGACACGTGCCCAAGGAAGAGAATGAACAAGTCGACCAACTAGCAAACCATGGTCCCCATGTGGGGGGTACTATCACCGACCTGTTCCGCCCCTCCATTGAAGAGGGGGAGCTCATGGAAATTGATCAACGAACTTCGTGGATGGACCCAGTTGTGACTTTCCTCTCCACGGGAGAGTATCCAGAGGGGGTAGATAAGAAGAAGCTAAGGCACAAGTCAGCGTATTACCTCCTCCAGGACGGGCAACTGTACAGAAAGACACTCTCGGGGATGTTGGCCCGTTGCATGGCCGAGAAGGAGGTACAGGGGATCTTGGAGGAAGTACACTCCGCAGAGTGTGGGAGCGACTCCGGGAGTCGGACCCTGGAAGGAAGAATAGTCAGGCAGGGGTACTTCTGGCCCACCCTAAGCCAAGATGCCACGAAGTTCGTGAGGAGGTGACATAAATGCCAGTTGTTTGCCCCCCTCCAGCTACAGCCGGTCCAATGACTCAAGAGTATCACGGCCCCCTGGCCCTTCTCCGTTTGGGGAATGGATTTGGTTGGACCATTCCCCCAGGCCAGTGGGCAGAGGAGGTTCCTCCTAGTAATGATCGACTTCTTCTCCAAGTGGTTGGAGGTGAAGGCGCTGGCCATGGTGACTTCCCAGGTTATCAGAAACTTTGTTTGGGGGGAGATCATCTGCCTCCATGGGCTGCCCCAGGCCATCGTCACGGACAACGGGCCCCAGTTCGCCAGCGCCGAGTTCACTAGCTTTTGCGATCAGATTGGGATCGAACTCAGGTTTGCCTCGGTCCATCACCCCAGGAGCAATGGGCAGGTGGAGCCCGCGAACAAGATCATTGTTAACCTCCTCAAGAAGAAAGTGGAGAATTTGAAGGGGAGCTGGGTGAAGCAGCTTCCCGTGGTTCTTTGGGCCCTAAGAACCACCCCCAACAAGGCTACTGGAGAGACCCCCTTCAAGCTCTCCCATGGGTGTGATGCAGTGCTCCCCGTGGAATTTGAAGTCCAAACACCTCGAGTCGTTGCGGCCAAAGAGGGCCGAGAGGAATGGCAAGCAGAGAACGAGGAGGAGATGAGGCTCTCGCTTGACATGGTGGAAGAGCTGAGGGACCTTTCCGCTATCCGACAGGAGGAGGTTAAAAGAAGAATGGGCAAGTACTTTGACAAGCATGTCAGGGTCAAACAGTTCGTGGAAGGGGATTTGATGCTGAAGAAGGTAGATGCAGCAGGGAGGTCAGCATCCGTAGTGAAGCTCAACCCCAGCTGGGAGGGACCGTTCATTGTAAAAGAGGCTTTAAAATCGGGAGGTTATCGACTCCAAAATGTAGAGGGCGAGACCCTGAGTCTCACCTGGAGTGGTGACGACTTAAAGCGTTTCTTCCCCCTAAAACATGTAAGCGATACTTTGACTATAATAAATTTATTCAACACTTCAGTACTGTCATAGCTAGCCTGCATAGTGAAATAGAATGTGTTTGGACCCCGAGCAGATCCCACTGTCAGGCTCTCACCTAGCTGGCAGGGCAGGAAGTTACTCGGTGTCATCCTTGGCCTCGAGCAGATCCTGCTGTCAGGCTCTCACCTAGCTGACAGGGCCGAAAGTCACTCGATGGAATGTGTTTGGACCCCGAGCAGATCCCGCTACCATGATCTCACCTAGCTGGCAGGGCAGGAAGTCACTTGGTGTCACCCTTGGCCTCGAGCAGATCCTGCTGTCAGGCTCCCACCTAGCTGGCATTGCAGGAAGTCACTCGATGGTAGCAACTCTGGACCCCGAGCAGATCCCGCCGTCAGGCTCTCACCTAGCTGACAGGTCAGAAGTCACTTGGTGTCATCCTTGGCGTCGAGCAGATGCCACTGTCAGGCTCCCACCTAGCTGGTAGGATAGGAAGTCACTCGATGGTAGCAACTCTGGACCCCGAGCAGATCCCGCTGTCAGGCTCTCACCTAGCTGGCAGGGCAGGAAGTCTCGGTGTCATCCTTGGCCTCGAGTAGATCCCGCTGTCAGGCTCCCACATAGCTGGCAGGGCATGAAGTCACTCGACGGTAGCAACTTTGGACCCCGAGAAGATCCCACTATTAGGCTCTCAACTAGCTGACAGGTCAGGAAGTCACTCGGTGTCATCCTTGGCCTTGAGCAGATACCGCTGTCAGGCTCCCACCTAGCTGGCAGGGCAGGAAGTCACTCGATGGTAGCAACTCTGGACCCCGAGCAGATCCCACTGTCAGGCTCTCACCTAGCTGACAGGTCAGGAAGTCACTCGGTGTCATCCTTGGCTCGAGCAGATCCCGCTATCAGGCTCCCACCTAGCTGGCAGGTCAGGAAGTCACTCGATGGTAGCAACTCTGGATCCCGAGCAGATCCCGCTATCAGGCTCTCACCTAACTGACAGGTCAGGAAGTCACTCGGTGTCATCCTTGGCCTCGAGCAGATCCCACTATCAGGCTCCCACCTAGCTGGCAGGGCAGGAAGTCACTCGATGGTAGCAACTCTAGACCCTGAGCAGATCCCGCTGCCAGGCTCTCATTTAGCTATCAGGGCAGGAAGTCACTCGGTGTTATCCTTGGCCTCGAGCAAATCCTGCTGTCAGGCTCTCACCTAGCTGACAGGGCAGGAAGTCACTCGATGGTGTCGGGCCTTGAAATTGCAAGGTAAAGATCAAGAAGTTCCGAATGCCAAGAAAAAGGGGAGGGTTCTGTATAGGTGAGTTTGCACACGCCGACCCCAGCTCGGCATCAGCAAAGAGGAGGCGAGCCGGGCGTCTCTGAAGGAAGGCGAGCCAGGCCGGGGCACTTAACCCCTTGCCTGTTTTCCTTAAAAGATTTTCTCTCTTTTTTTGAGTTCAACCTGGATGGCTCGC